>OX380348.1:20742473-21174651 GCA_947425015.1 Pterostichus niger
ATAATTAAATCGTACGGCAACAAAGTAAAGAAAACAACAGTTTGTTATTACTTTAACATATTTATTTTATTAAAAAATCACCATTAAGTGTAGAGGTGCATAATAAAAAATGATATTAATGACCAGAAAACAATACAAATTTGTTAAACCGTTGTCTATCACTTTCGCACATCAACAAACATTGCTAATAAATAATAATAAATACAATTTATTCATAATATTGATTAAAAATATTTAATTATGGTTTATAGTAGTACATTATATAAAAATACAACGAAGTATATTAAATATAATAAGAAAGTTAAGTTTCCCTCAAATATTTTATAGCTAGTGGTATTGGATATATTAGGTATTGCTCATTTTAGACTTTTATCTGGAATATACCTTTTGTAAATACGTGGGAAATGATTTAAATATCCCAGGTATCGCAGTGTCTCGAAGTCTTATACACGACAACGATGTTCTATCGAAGCACTCGGCTGCAAAGTGTTCAGAACACACGACACTTGTATCTGTAGGTGTCCATCCAACTCTTCTGATGGCTTTAAGCCAAACATTTCGCCTTTCTGGATTTTTCGGAAATCTAAATAAAATTAAAAAATATATGTAAATAACAATCACTTATGGCCAAGTTGCACCAACAAAGCTTAAATTTTAAACTTGGTTTAATTAAATAATAGCAAATCGAATATTTGACAGCAATGTAAATTATTCCATATGATACCTAACTTTGATTTGCTTTTATTTATTCAAGCCAAGAAATGAGATTTTCGTTTTCTGTTCTTCTACAAGCTGCTTTTTGATTTAGTTGAAGTTCTGTTGTCACATCCAAATGCACAACAAGCTGTCATTTTTAAAACACTAACAAGAAAAAAGACCACATAAATATAGTACATACAATATATAAATAAATATAATTTTACCTTGTTTCCTTCTTCAGTACTTATAATAAATTGTTAAAATTCTTATTTTAAATCTTCGTACAAAAATATATATACATTAAATAACTACTTAATTATTATATAAACAAATAACAACGAACAAAATACAAAACCATAAAAAACACGTATATATTACAATAAACGGCAAAATACTATTGACCGGCGTAAGATGACTGCCGAAAGTAAACGTCAAATGACGTTTGGCTTCAAGTTTGCGAACTACAGCTCTCCCTGTGATATAGTTACAAACGCTCCGGCCGTAATTTCTTGTAACTGTAGAGATATTCAATTGTGTATTACAAAATCAAACAGTTGGCAACAATGCCATTTGATAAACAAACTATTTGTTGATGTTGATGCATTCTCCATTACTGTTACTTTTAGTGTGTGAATGATGAAGTAAATTATTATAATATCATAATGGCCAAGTATAGTGAATGTGAAATAAATTATGTTACATACCAATGTAGAATCATATGAAGCTGGATTTTTTCTGAAAAAAATTTGCCGTTGGCCCATTATTAGACAAGACCTGTCAAAGTCGAAGAAGTAAATATTTTTCTGTAATAATTACAATCAACTTCCGTGCATTATAAATTAATTGTCCAGATTTATATGATATTTTGGTTTTTATGGTCGTACATATCAATAAACGATTATTTTGTTCTAGGTTTCCACAACAGGTGTTCTTAAATAATATGAAAGAAAAATATAGTAAAATAGAGATGGTGTGCAGATCAACAGCTGTTCGTAAAAGACTTCTTATCAGGTAATAATACGTATTTTAGAACTAACTGCATCGTTTTGACAAAAAATTAAATTAAACAACTAATAAAAATTATAATTTATTACATTTGCAATAATATAATGTTAACAATTTTGAATGTTAATTTTAAAGTAAAATGACAATGAAAATTAATCTAACAGTACTGCCATCTGGAAAGTTTTTTGTGTCTGTGTAAGGTCGTTTTCCAAAAACAATCCATTAAATATGTTCAGATTTCACTTGCCATCATTGTAATTTCAAGAACTATAAGTGATGAGTTCGGTTAATTAAATGGGAGTTTTTGTGTACATCTGCAGAGGCATCTTGGAGTTCTTCTCGTTTTCTAAAGGGATCGGAGGAAAACTGATTTTCATACATATCTTCATAAGTTAAATAGTTTTAATGTCTACTAATGCCATAGGTAAATTGTTTTTTCTTCGTTACTTTTACGATATGTAACATATTGAAATTATAATTTGTTTGCTTATATATAAACTATATTGAAATACATATATATATATAATAAAATAAATAAATATATCATCACGCCTTTTACCCATCACTGGGTGTGGCACTCTGCCTAAGCAGATCTCGGTAAGTGCGGTTACCAGCCGTCAAATCACGGCCTCCAAAGATATTAGTGGAGGAGGAACCACAAGGGTAGATTTTTTAAATTGGTGAAAATTGTAATATGTATATATATATATATATATATATATATATATATATATATATATATATATATATATATATATATATACCGGGCGTAACACGAAAAGTGAAACAGGCGTTTAACATGGCAAATCAGTTTTTCCGTGCGCGTTGCTTCCCTAATTACTTTAGGAAAAAATGTTTCAAATAAATGTTGTAAAGCATAAAATTCTACATCCGAATCATTAAACAAAATTCATTTTGACTACATCATAACTGCAGAAATTAATTAAAAAAATTCACGTAATTTCAATTTAATAGGAATAGCCATGGAATTAAATACAAGAGATTAACAAATGCGTAACGTTTTATACGTCTAATTATTAGTATTTATTTTGACAAACTGTGATATTAAATCAATATTAGGGTTTATTATTATCAAAAATGAATCATTATTCAGATGAAGAAAAGTTGCAAATAATTAAATGGCATTATTCTGGCCATAGTATACGACTAATTCGTGACTATATTAGCGCTATTTGGCAGCATCATGTTATTCCTGGTACGGCAACTATTCAGAGGTTTATAGTAAAGTTTGAAATGACAGGAACACTAAATTTCAAGAAAGAAATAATTGAAAGAATGAAAATAACAATAAAGAAAATATTCTTGCTTTAATAGAACTGGAGCCAACAATGAGTGTGCGGGAAATTTCCAGAGAACTAAATATAAATTTTATGACAGTGCATAGAATTCTCAAAAAACATACATTCCTTTTAAATTTCAAAACCACCAAAGTATTTTGGAACGAGATTTTGAACTGCGTGCGTCATTCTGTGAAATAATGATGGAGAAATCAAATTGTAATTTTTAAGTAGTATTTTATTCACAGATGAATGCACATTTACCATGAATGGCGAACCATGATGGAGAAATCAAATTGTAATTTTTAAGTAGTATTTTATTTACAGATGAATGCACATTTACCATGAATGGCGAACCAAACTGTCATAATTATTAGTACTGGTCATAAAATAATCCACATAATATTGTAGAATCGAGGACACAATATCGTCATTCTGTCAATGTGTGGGCAGGAATTTTTGGTGATAAAATCATTGGCCCATTCTTCATCCAACGAATAAATTCTGCATCATATTTGAATTTATTAATTAATGCTGTTGGACCACAAATTGTCGAAACAAACAAAGAAAATGTGTGGTTCCAGCATATGATGGCTGCCCTGCACATAGCACTAGAGAAGTTGTGGAATATCTAAACCATGTATTTTCTGAAAGCTGGATAGGATGAAATGAACCAATTAACTGGCCAGCACGGTCACTAGATTTAAATCGTGCGATTTTTTTATGGGGCCAATTAAAACCTTATGTTTATACAAAAAGATACCAGAATTTAGAAGAACTTAAAAATGCTATATTACAAGAATGCCAGAAAATAAATAATCGACAATTAAAGAATACTCGAGAAAGCTTCTACAACAGATTAGGTTATTGTTTAGCTCAAAACGGTGGACTATTTGAACATCTAATTTAACAATTTAAGAATATTTTGTTTGTTGATGTTTTTATTGAATTTAATTTATGTTACATTAATTAATTTGTTAAATATTTAATAACAACCTACCTTAAATATTTTATCGAGTTTATTATTTTATTATTCTTAAATAATAATAATAATATATTTAATTTGTGTAAAAGTACAGAGACTTATTACAAATGGAGTGGCGCACATCATTTAAAAACAATACTTTGATAAATGTAATATAAGATACAAACGATTGCATGAAAATAAGACAGAATCTAAAATTAAATACAAAAACTATGAGTGACATACCTACAATTTTTGTTCACACTTCAGCTAAATACATACAATAATATAGATACAATTTAACTTCAAATAAAGCCTACTAACCGTTGCATGAAAATAAAACAGAATCTTAGATTAAGTACAGATACTAAGAGTGTCATACCTACTATTTTTTCACACATTAGTTAAATACATACAATAATATAAATACAGTTTAACTTAAAGTAATGCCACTAACCATTGCATGAAATTAAAACAGAATCCAAGATCAAGTACAAATACTAAGAGTGACATACCTACTATTTTTGTTCACACATCAGTTAAATACATATAATAATATAGATACAATTTATCATAAAATAATGTTTACAAACAGTTGCATGAAAATATAACAGAATCTAAAAACAAGTACAAGTACCATGACTGACTCACTAGTTTTGTTCTGTCAAATAAATGATAAGCCTGTAAAACAGAAAAATGAAAGTAATAAGAAAAATTCTATTCATTTAGAATAAAACTTCTGAGTTTTAACGATTGAATAGTGTAATAGAAAGTTTTATTTATAGAATCTGTAGTTAGGTTATTAAATAAATTTATGTAATTTGTTTCTGTGAAATTTTGTTGAGAAAATATTGGTTGTAAATATTTGCTTCTGAAAGGATTGTACATTGGACAGACTAAATAAAAATGAAATAAATTTTCATACTCATGCACATTACATAATGAGCATAACACAGATGTGTTCAAGGTATACTTTAGACGGTTGAAGTAGAAGATGATGAGCTTATTATCCAATAGACGGATTTGAGAAATAATTCTAGACTTTATTAGATCGGTTTCTGACAGGTAATTTTCGACAAGATAAGAGGACTTTAGGAGTTTGTAATGACTACTAAAAGAGGACTCCAAAATTCTATTCATGTCATTATTTCGCAATTGTTGCTCGAATTTTTCAACAATTAATTTAATGTTATTTTTTGTAAACAATTGTGATTCCCAAATGTCATTAAAATCAAGCTTTGTCTCTACAATCTCTTTTACTTGAGTGACCCAATGAAATTCTTTTTTGTTATATTCAGAGCAGTCCAGAGAAATGAGACGATTTAATAAAATCTTAGGTACTCTATCATCCTCCATTAGCAAAAGTTTATTTAACCTGTTGAGGGTTCTTTTTAATATAATTGGTTGTATATGATCTGCACCTGTTTCAGCTCGTAGCATGTAACTAGGTGTGTTTCGAGGGCAATGTAAAATTTGTTTAATGAATTTTGATTGAATTTGTTCCATTTCATTTATATATCTAGTAGCCCATATTTCTGAGCCATAAAGACTTGTTGCTATAATAATTGAGTTGTATAGTTTTTGTTTTTCGTCCCAGGAGTTTGATTTTCCTTTACTTAGGAGCATGTTAACTTTAGCTATGGCGGTAATAGCTTTTGCTTTAGAATTATTAAGAGCTTGAACAAATTTTCCGGAACTAGAAAATGTAATGCCAAGGTAAGTATAGCTGCTAACTACCTCAATTGAATCATCTTTGTATTTAAAAGTGTCTCTAGTAGAGCTTTTGCGCCCTTTATAAAATTTGAGAATCTTAGTTTTATCAGTATTTAAATTTAACTTGAAAGCGTCGCAATATTTTTCAAGAATGTTAAGTTTGAATTGAGCGTCATTACGTGAATAGCAAAGTACGACCAAATCATCAGCGTATGCTAAAGTCAATAATTCATTTAGACCGTCTATGTTCAAGCCACGCGCACCATGTGATTTAAAGAAATAGACAATATCGTTAATAAATATTGCAAAAAGGGCAGGACTTAATACTTCCCCCTGTAAGACACCTTCAGAGAGATTTATATAATTAGAGGTTGAATTACCCTTTTTTACACAAATTTTCGCTTCAAGGTATAAGTTTTGTAATAATCTAATAAATTTAGCACTGATACCGTTATCATATAGTTTAGACCAAAGTAAATTGTGATTTAAAGAGTCGAAGGCACGTTTGAAGTCGATAACAATAGCATAAACTGAGTTACTCCGCAATCTTAATTGTAAATGTATTATTGTTGTTAGAGAGAATATGTTGTCGATACTACCTCTATTTTTTCGAAAACCGCATTGAAATTCGTTTAAAATTTTGTTATTTTCTAGCCAAAATACTAATCGACTATTTAAAATAGTAGTAAAATTTTCTGTAATTTAGGGGATTATTGACGTCCCCTTTTTATGAAGCATAAAAAGTTGAATATTCCCCCAATCTGAAGGGATAGTTTCATTGCTTAAAATCATGTTGAAAAAATTTTGCAAGTAGTGGAGCCAATTTGAAGATAAGTGTTTATAAAAATCTATGTTTATGTTGTCACTACCAGCAGCCTTTCCTGATTTTAAATTATGAATACTAGGTATGATTTCAGCAAGCGTAATATTTATATCCAAAACGGGATGCAGGCAGTCGTGAAAGATAAAGTTAAATGGAGATGCGTTAACTTGAGAAGTTGTGCTTTGGAGGAAGTATTCCCATTCTTGAGTAGTTATATTGTTTATGTGTGAAGTTTTAGGTTTGAGACTATTAACAGTACTCCAAAACTGAATATTATTTTTTACGTTCCTAAACGAATCGGAAACATGTTTATCAAAACAAATTTTTTTATTTTTAATAACTTGTAAATACTGGCGTTTGCTTTGAACATAAGTGGTCCGACTTTCTTCATTATTAGTCTCTATATTTAATGAGGTTTTTGTGTGCTATACGTCTTAAATTTAAATATTCAAAATCAAACCACGGCTTATTTTTAGGGTTATGTGTGGCTACGAATGAGGAACTACAAAGTTTACTCATTAAAGCTGCATCAGCAGCTGCTTTGATAGCGTTTAATAAAGTTTGATTTTGTACATTAACATTATTACTATTACTGATAATTAAATTAGAATTGTTTAAAGAGTATGTGTATTCATTTATATTTGGTTGAGAGAACTTGTATCTAGTAATATTAATGTTTATTCTACGATTAGATGAAGTTATGCCTGGGTCAATTTCAGGTTTTCCAGAAGAATTTAACGAAATACAGCATAAGCTATGCCCAGAGGATAATAAAGTGGGTGTAATATTTAGTTTATCTACTGTCTCAATAATTTTTAAATTACCCCAAACTAGATCAATAGTACTGGAGCCATTATGATTCATAAAAATACTCATACCTGGATAATCACCAGCTGTACGTCCATTCAAAACAAACAGCCCAAAAGCCTCCATTCTGTCGACCAGCGAAGTGCCTCTTTTATTAATTTGTAAATTAGAAGAAACTCTGTCTTTAAAAACATTACAGTTATCAAATATATCGGTTTCGAATTGGTTCAAGTTGCCTATTTTTGCATTGTAGTCTCCAAACAATAAGATTTTGTGCTCGTGGTAATAGCTCATCACTTCTTCGACCATTTCAAAGAGAACCTGTAAACATTGTGAGTCATTAAAGGAGAGACTTAGATAAATTGATCCAATGACATAAACATGATTATTTATAGTTAATTCAATAAATGTATAAAACTGTGACTCAGATAGTAATCTAATGTTATCAAAGATTTTATTTTTAATTAGTATCATAAAACCACTTCTTGCTCTACCCTTTTGTTTGTCTTTGATTGCAGGGTTTATAAAAATATTATTTTTAAAAGAATGAAATAATTGCGGTAAATTTATATTTTTACTTACATGCCAAGTCTCACACAAACAAATCACATCGCATGATAACAGATTATTGTTAAGACCAATATCAGGGTTAAAAAGATTATTAATTCCCCCTATGTTCCAAAATGCTATATTTAAATTATTTGTAAAGTTATCATCAGTCATGCTACAGGTACTTATCTTATTTGGCGCTGGTTGCTGATCATGAAGTTCATGTTGTGGATTTGGTATTATCTGATGCGTGTGGTTGTGAGGGACGAAAAAAAGTCTTTATAGTTTGTTGATCGTATTGTAAGTTGGAGGATGCTCTGCGTTCATTCGTATCAGTTAAAATAACTGCGTCACTTTCAGAAGAATTACACTGCTTCACGATTTTCCCTGCTTGGCTTATTTTTGTGGGTGATTCATCCGAAGAAATTCTTCTCTTATGAGAATCCATTCTAAGTACTTTATTTTGAGTAGACACGGGCTGGTTATCTTGATTTTTAATTTTATTACGCTTAGCTCTTTCTTCTACGTTGCGGTCCGGATGAATATATATTTTAGCAGTTTTTAGAGCTTCTTTATTATCCTTTATATTTGCAAGAATAGCGCTTTTTAATTTTAGATTGGCTAACATGATCAAAGTAGGACGGATTTTATCGGTTTTTTTAATACCCAGACGGAAACTTTTATGTATTTGATCTTCCTCAAGATTGACTTTTAAAAGGTCATTTATTGTTTTAATAACATGTTGTTGGAGTTCATTATTACTTGTTTCAACTTCTGGTACTCCATGAATAATTAAATTGTTAATTTTAATATGCTTGTACAGATTATTGATTGTAGATTGCTGAGCATCGATCTTCTTTTGCTGAGAAAATAATTGAGCTTCCAATTCGCTAATCTTGCCGGTATTTTCAGCAATTTGAGTATTTATTGAAGACAGTTTCAAATTAGTTTGTTCTACATCTGCCTTAACGTTAAACGATACCCAATTTTAATTTGTTTCTGGCTCGAGGTGAGCGCTGTTGTCAGCTCTATGAATGACTTTGAACTAAGTTGATATAGAAGTTAGCTGTGTATGTAGGATATAGCCATCTATTGGCAAGATGACAACTGTCGTATTTTTTCCTCGGACACAAACCTAAGGGAATTATAACCGAACGAATACATTGTAATAATCCGACAAATGTATTAAAATTTACGTTGAAAATAAATACTATTGTAGGAAATAAAGTTTATATAGGATCCACTACATATAATTATATAATAAAATAGAGGCTTCAGAATCCACTTTTTTAATATATTATATATAAATATGAAAATACAAATGCGGGACGTTTCGAGTGTACAACTCACTCTTCTTCAGCTATAATACAATATAAAGTAAAAAAATCTGATGTGGACACCACATGACTTCCTTGAACGCGTATTAAACTATAGATATTTTTTTAATTGCACATATTTGACACTAAATCTTTTATTTTTTGTTCTAATCCATAGCAAACTTAATTTTTTTTTTAAATAAAAAAATTCATATATTTAAATTTGATATCTCGTTTATGCAAAAAGCTAATTTAAAAATTCATAATGTGCTAGACGCATAACTTAATTCTCTAAAACTTTTATTTGCAGCATTTATTTCTAAAATTAAAATAATACCATTCTTTTCAAGGAAAACTGTTAGCAGCTTCATGTAATGTGCCACTTCCGGTTAGTCTATTTTAACCAAAATCTATTATGTTATTTCCATTGATATAGTAGTCTTATATATCAAATTTGGAAAGTTTTTTAATTATATTTGAATATACTTTTTCATGAAAATCTATTATAGGCTTCAAGTAAAGTACTACTTCCGGTAGTTGCATAATGACGAAAAAGGGAGGTGCACAACTAGATGTTATAACAGTCCTAAATATAAAGTTTCAATTTTCTACGGCTTACCGTTTTTGAGTTATGCGAGATACATACGTACGTAGTACGTACAGACGGCACGACGAAATTAGTCAAAATGGATTCAGGGAGGGCCAAAATACCTTTTTCCGTTGAAATCTGAGAACCGAAAATTTTCGCGATTACAATACTTCCTTGTACGAAGTAAAAAACAACACAGAAATAAAATAGTAAAACAAACCTTATATAAAATACAAATGTCATCGAAATGTCCGTCTTCGATAACTCCTGTAACTGTAACTATATTTTATGTTTTGACATATATTTTTTTAAATGTAATTATACAGGATCTTCAGTAAAGCGAATCAAATTTATCCCACTTCAAATGATTATAACTCGTCATTTTCAAATGGAACACCTTTATTTTATTATTCTGTTGTGTGTCTTTTTGTATAACCTTTCATATTTATTACGGGTTACGGGTATCCTATGCCTAAAACCAATAATTTCGGGGTTGTTAACCATTTTTCTCTAAATTTATTTATTCAATTAAAATTTAAATCTAGTATACCTTGGATATTGTTTGTTTTAATTTATAGTTTATTGTTTTGTTTTAATTTACAACAGATTTTCAATGTAACCGCCATTATAGTCATTTGAAGTTGAGCAAATTTGATTCACTTTACTGAACACCCTGTATAATTACATTATATGTCAAAACATAGAGTATAGTTACAGTTGTGTAGAAAAAAAATCTTCATTTCTACTATTAAAATAACTTCAGTACGCCTTCATAAAGCAATGCGTGTATTTAACCTTCTTTAGAGAAAAAACGGAAAAACTACAATTCTAAATATATAAATATATATATTATTTGACATATTGTGTTTGTATCTAGATAATATCAATACTAGTTTATCTGAAATGTATATCATTGAAGAAAAGATTGAAATAGTGAAGTGGTTTTATGGTGGAAACAGTTCCCGGCAAGTATGTGCTTTATTTGCCCAAGTCATACGTCAATACAAAGAATGATACAAAAATTTGAAAGTTCGGGAACATTATTAAAAAACTGTAAGTGTAGATGTAATAATAATGATCGGTACGAAAACGAATTGAATATACTGGCGTCTGTAATTGAAAATCCTAATATTAGTTTGAGGCAACTTGCGGATAATTTTTCAATTCACTACAAAACAGCATTCTGCATTTTGAAAAAAAATATATTTCATTCATATAAATACCAATGCCACCAAGAACTGTTTGAAGATGATATGGAAAAGAGAAGCGCGTTTTGTTTCGAAATAATGGAAAAAAAAATTAATGTATGGGCAGGAATTCTTGGTCACCATATTGTAGGACCTTTGTTTTTAAGAAGAAATTTAACCGGTGAACGATTTTTACTTCTAGAAGAAGAAGTAGCGCCGGCAATGACTGAAATTGTAGAAGACGACCGCGAAATTTGGTTCCAAATGGATGGTTGTCCCGCTCATAATAGTGCGGGAATTTTTGAACAATAGTTTTAATAATTAAGTAATTGGACCAAATTTTTTCATTAAATGGCCAGCTAGATCACTCGATCTTTCACCATTAGATTTTTTTCTATGGGGTCATTTAAAATCTAAAATTTATGGTGGTCGGCGATTCGAAAATATTGAAAAATTAAAAGAAAGTATTCGAGTAGAATGCAATAAAATATCAGCCTATCAATTATCAAATGTTAGACAGCAATTTTATGACAGATTAGGATACTGTTTAGCAGTAAATTGAAATATTTTTGAAAATTTATTATAATTGTTATTTATTATTGTACAATATTAAATGAAATATTGATTCTTTTCTGCTTTACTATGAATGTTTATTATAAAATGTCAAATGTATTTAATTGTAAGTATGTATTTGGTTTTTGTTTATTTCATGGCACTAGTAATTTGATTAAAATTAACATTTTTATTAAATTCATTTTTCCTGTTCCGGATAAAAGGAAATTATGAGTAAGGATATTATTGGATGCAGAATTTTTTTCTCTACAAAAAACTATTTGAACATTTCAAAATTAACATTGAAATCCCTATGGTGCGTTTTCCGACGCAACACCCTGTATATATATATATATATATATATATATATATATATATATATATATATATATATATATATATATAACTGCGCATCAAATAAAAAAGTGGATTCTGCCTTTATTTTATTACATAATTATTGAAGGAAATTGTATAGTCACATGTAATTTTTTCACTAATTGTATTATTTTCGACCAGTTTTTCAGTTAATAAATTTTATAAATTTAAGGAACAAAACATTGGAAATATTTTTGACTTCCATACATAACTGCTATTTATTGAGTAATTTTTTACATTGTCAAACAAATTTTAACGTACAGAATTATTTAAAATACAAAATTGACTATTTATTGAGTTATGCAGAATTTGATACCATAAAATTTATATTTCAAGGTTTTTTCGAAAATTATTGGAGAAGTAAAACATTATAAAAGTTTGTTTGAAAGTTGTAGACAAAATTAAAGATGAATATACATAACACAACGTTTCGATTGTTATAATCTTCAATCGTTATCAAGTGAATACTATTATTATTATATATTGATTATTGATTATTATTTAGTATTCACTGGATAACGATTGAAGATTATATCAATTGAAATGCTGTGTTTATATATTTCTAAAATATAAAGACAATGAAAGTTCGAAATTTATCTTTTATTAATTATGAAAGAGTTATACCTAATTTGAAAATACGTAGGTATAAATATTGCATATTTTGCGATATACTTGCATTATATTTTGCGTTATTTGAATGTGAAAATTTAATATGAAGAATATTATTTGGGATATAGGATGAAATCATAAATTATCTTCTTGCAGTCAACCTCTTTAATATAAAATTTAAAAATTCTAAGTAAAATAGTACAAAGAAATTATAAAATTACTAAATTTATATTTTTTTTTCTTTCAAGACAAATATATTTTTTTATTTTTTCCTATGGGTAATGTGGATTGTATTCCGCATGTCTGACGTAAAATTCCAGACTTCTAGTCATATTTTCTAATGCAAAATTAGATCAGGATAATTGGTCAGCTTAACATACAAAATTAAAAATATATATAATTTTAAAAATCAAAATAAAATATATTTTGATCTAAAATAATATTTCCACCTGCATACGGCGCAAGAGTATGGGAGATTGAATCGCTTTGAGCGCGTGGCGTAAGCACAGCGATATAGTGTGGGATGTGTCGCGTCATATCGGTGGGGCAAGAGACGCAAACATAACCGAGTCGTGGAAGTAGTACATAATTTACCCACAGCTACTCATGTCGCCTGTTGTCATTAAACGAATTGTAAAATTTCCAGTAAGTTTCATTATTTTTTTTATGGTTCTTACAACCTATTGTCTTGCCAAAAAATAGTAAGTAATATATTAATATATTAGTACTTTATTATAAAAATTATATTTGTGAAATATAATTCATCTGTTTGAAGTAAAAAATTAAAATTACATTAAAATTACTTGTTTTATTATTATCTTGAAAGTTCAAAGAGCAAATGGCATAATTTTTTTTTTTCGAAAAGATATTGATATTCTCCAGAACATATAAAAAAATGAAAAAAATAAAAGGGTCAGTTTTTGAAATATTAATTTTTGAAAATTTAGAAAGGCATTTTCAGACAGTTGTAAATATGTAAAAATTTTGAAAAAAATACAGCATATTTAGTATATCATTAAAATTGTATATCAATTATAAAAATAATAAAAAGTGAAAAAAAAAATTCAAAAAATTTTTGAAATATTTTTTCTCCTTTTTTTACAAGTTCAAATTTTGATTTTTGTACACGTATGTGTGGGGAATATAAATGTGTATAAAATATAAAAAAATAAAAAAAATAAAAGGAACAGATTTTGAGTTATTTGGATTTGAATTATATTTTACTTCATATTTTCGTTGTTTTGCATGAATTTTTAAAATTTAGACTTAATATAATAAATACTTATCAATTACTTAATTATTATTTTAAAATAAGTGCATATTTATACTGCTTTAATGTATAATTTGTTCATTGAAAATTTTTTACTCTGCATGCGTTTCAACGCGCGGCACGGTAGGTTACGTTTAACGTTAACGTTAAACGATACCCAATTTTAATTTGTTTCTGGCTCGAGGTGAGCGCTGTTGTCAGCTCTATGAATGACTTTGAACTAAGTTGATATAGAAGTTAGCTGTGTATGTAGGATATAGCCATCTATTGGCAAGATGACAACTGTCATATTTTTTCCTCGGACACAAACCTAAGGGAATTATAACCGAACGAATACATTGTAATAATCCGACAAATGTAATAAAATTTACGTTGAAAATAAATACTATTGTAGGAAATAAAGTTTCTGTAGAATCCACTACATATAATTATATAATAAAATAGAGGCTTCAGAATTCACTTTTTTAATATATTATATATAAATATGAAAATACAAATGAGGGACGTTTCGAGTGTACAACTCACTCTTCTTCAGCTATAATACAATATAAAGTAAAAAAATCTGATGTGGACACCACATGACTTCCTTGTACGCGTATTAAACTATAGATATTTTTTTAATTGCACATATTTGACATTAAATCTTTTATTTTTTGTTCTAATCCATAGCAAACTTAAATATTTTTTTAAATCAAAAAATTCATATATTTAAATTTGATATCTCGTTTATGCAAAAATCTAATTTAAAAATTCTTAATGTGCTAGACGCAGAACTTAATTCTCTAAAACTTTTATTTGCAGCATTTATTTCTAAAATTTAAATAATACAATTTTTTTCAAGGAAAACTGTTAGCAGCTTCATGTAATGTGCCACTTCCGGTTAGTCTATTTTAACCAAAATCTATTATGTTATTTCCATTGATATAGTAGTCTTATATATCAAATTTGGAAAGTTTTTTAATTATATTTGAATATAGTTTTTCATGAAAATCTATTATAGGCTTCAAGTAAAGTACTACTTGCGGTAGTTGCATAATGACCAAAAAGGGAGGTGCACAACTAGATGTTATAACAGTCCTAAATATAAAGTTTCAATTTTCTACGGCTTACCGTTTTTGAGTTATGCGAGATACATACGTACGTAGTACGTACAGACGGCACGACGAAATTAGTCAAAATGGATTCAGGGAGGGCCAAAATACCTATTTCCGTTGAAATCTGAGAACCGAAAATTTTCGCGATTACAATACTTCCTTTACTTCGTACAAGGAAGTAAAAAACAACATATAAATAAAATAGTAAAACAAACCTTATATAAAATACAAATGTCATCGAAATGCCCGTCTTCGATAACTCCTGTAACTGTAACTATATTCTATGTTTTGACATATATTTTTTTAAATGTAATTATACAGGATCTTCAGTAAAGCGAATCAAATTTATCCCACTTCAAATGACTATAACTCGTCATTTTCAAATGGAACACCCTTTATTTTATTATTCTGTTGTGTGTCTTTTTGTATAACCTTTCATATTTATTACGGGTTACGGGTATCCTATGCCTAAAACCAATAATTTCGGAGTTGTTAACCATTTTTCACTAAATTTATTTATTCAATTAAAATTTAAATCTAGTATACCTTGGATATTGTTTGTTTTAATTTATAGTTTATTGTTTTGTTTTAATTTACAACAGATTTTCAATGTAACCGCCATTATAGTCATTTATAGTTGAGCAAATTTGATTCACTTTACTGAACACCCTGTATAATTACATTTAAAAAATATATGTCAAAACATAGAGTATAGTTGCAGTTGTGTAGAAAAAAAAATCTTCATTTTTACTATTAAAATAACTTCAGTACGCCTTCATAAAGCAATGCGTGTATTTAACCTTCTTTAGAGAAAAAACGGAAAAACTACAATTCAAAATATATAAAAATATATAAGTATATATAATATTTGACATATTGTGTTTGTATCTAGATAATATCAATTCTAGTTTATCTGAAATGTATATCATTGAAGAAAAGATTGAAATAGTGAAGTGGTTTTATGGTGGAAACAGTTCCCGGCAAGTATGTGCTTTATTTGCCCAAGTCATACGTCAATACAAAGAATGATACAAAAATTTGAAAGTTCGGGAACATTATTAAAAAACTGTAAGTGTAGATGTAATAATAATGATCGGTACGAAAACGAATTGAATATACTGGCGTCTGTAATTGAAAATCCTAATATTAGTTTGAGGCAACTTGCGGATAATTTTTCAATTCACTACAAAACTGCATTCCGCATTTTGAAAAAAAATATATTTCATTCATATAAATACCAATGCCACCAAGAACTGTTTGAAGATGATATGGAAAAGAGAAGCGCGTTTTGTTTCAAAATAATGGAAAAGGCAAATAAAGATCGCCAGTTTATAAAAAATATTTGTTTCACTGACGAATGCACATCTACACTGTATAATGAACCAAATATTCAGAACTGGAGAATGTGGGCTACGGAGAATCAACATACGTTTTATTTACTAGGACTCAATATCCTCAAAAAATTAATGTATGGGCAGGAATTCTTGGTCACCATATTGTATGACCTTTGTTTTTAAGAGGACATTTAACCGGTGAACGATTTTTACAACTTCTAGAAGAAGAAGTAGCGCCGGCAATGACTGAAATTGTAGAAGCGAAATTTGGTTCCAAATGGATGGTTGTCCCGCTCATAATAGTGCGGGAATTTTTTAACAATAGTTTTAATAATTAAGTAATTGGACCAAATTTTTTCATTAAATGGCCAGCTAGATCACCCGATCTTTCACCATTAGGTTTTTTTCTATGGGGTCATTTAAAATCTAAAATTTATGGTGGTCGGCGATTCGAAAATATTGAAGAATTAAAAGAAAGTATTCGAGTAGAATGCAATAAAATATCAGCCTATCAATTATCAAATGTTAGACAGAAATTTTATGACAGATTAGGATACTGTTTAGCAGTAAATTGAAATATTTTAGAAAATTTATTATAATTGTTATTTATTATTGTACAATATTAAATGAAATATTGATTCTTTTCTGCTTTACTATGAATGTTTATTATAAAATGTCAAATGTATTTAATTGTAAGTATGTATTTGGTTTTTGTTTATTTCATGACACTAGTAATTTGATTAAAATTAACATTTTTATTAAATTCATTTTTCCTGTTCCGGATAAAAGGAAATTATGAGTAAGGATATTATTGGATGCAGAATTTTTTTCTCTACAAAAAACTATTTGATCATTTCAAAATTAACATTGAAATCCCTATGGTGCGTTTTAAGACGCAACACCCTGTATATATATATATATATATATATATATATATATATATATATATATATATATATATATATATATATATATATATATATATAACTGCGCATCAAATAAAAAAAGTGGATTCTGCCTTTATTTTATTACATAATTATTGAAGGAAATTGTATAGTCACATGTAATTTTTTCACTAATTGTATTATTTTCGACCAGTTTTTCAGTCAATAAATTTTATAAATTTAAGGAACAAAACATTGGAAATATTTTTGACTTCCATATATAACACTGCTATTTATTGAGTAATTTTTTACATTGTCAAACATATTTTAACGTACAGAGCATACAAAATTGACTATTTATTGAGTTATGCAGAATTTGATACCATAAAATTTATATTTCAAGGTTTTTTCAAAAATTATTGGAGAAGTAAAACATTATAAAAGTTAGTTTGAAAGTTGTAGACAAAACACAACGTTTCGATTGTTATAATCTTCAATCGTTATGAAGTGAATACTATTATTATTATATATTGATTATTATTTAGTATTCACTGGATAACGATTGAAGATTATATCAATTGAAATGTTGTGTTATATATATTTCTAAAATATAAAGACAATGAAAGTTCGAAATTTATCTTTTATTAATTATTAAAGTGTTATACCTAATTTGAAAATACGTAGGTATAAATATTGCATATTTTGCGATATACTTGCATTATATTTTGCGTTATTTGGATGTGAAAATTTAATATCAAGAATATTATTTGGGATATAGGATGAAATCATAAATTATCTTCTTGCAGTCAACCTCTTTAATATAAAATTTAAAAATTCTAAGTAAAATAGTACAAAGAAATTTTAAAATTACTAAATCTATATTTTTTTTCCTTTCAAGACAAATATATTTTTTTATTTTTTCTTATGGGTAATGTGGATTGTATTCCGCATGTCTGACGTAAAATTCCAGACTTCTAGTCATATTTTCTAACCAGATCAGGATAATTGGTCAGCTTAACATACAAAATTAAAAATATATATAATTTTAAAAATCAAAATAAAATATATTTTGATTTAAAATAATATTTCCACCTGCATACGCCGCACGAGTATAGGAGATTGAATCGCTTGGAGCGCGTGGCGTAAGCACAGCGATATAGTATGGGATGTGTCGCGTCATATCGGTGGGGCAAGAGACGCAAACATAACCGAGTCGTGGAAGTAGTACATAATTTACCCACAGCTACTCATGTCGCCTGTTGTCATTAAACGAATTGTTAAATTTCCAGTAAGTTTCATTATTTTTTTACGGTTCTTACAACCTATTGTCTTGCCAAAAAAATAATAAGTAATATATTAATATATTAGTACTTTATTATAAAAATTATATTTGTGAAATATAATTTATCTGTTTGAAGTAAAAAATTAAAAATACATTAAAATTAATTGTTTTATTATTATCTTGAAAGTTCAAAGATCAAATGGCATAATTTTTTTTTTTTAGAAAAGATATTAATATTTTCCAAAACATATAAAAAAATGAAAAAAATAAAAGGGTCAGTTTTTTAAATATTAATTTTTGAAAATTTAGAGAGGCATTTTCAGACAGTTGTAAATATGTAAAAATTTTGAAAAAAATACAGCATATTTAGTATATCATTAAGATTGTATATCAATTATAAAAATAATAAAAAGTGAAAAAAAAAATTCAAAAAATTTTTGAATTATTTTTTCTACTTTTTTTACAAGTTCAAATTTTGATTTTTGTACACGTATGTGTGGGGAATATAAATGTGTATAAAATATAAAAAAATAAAAAAAATAAAAGGAACAGATTTTGAGTTATTTGGATTTGAATTATATTTTACTTCATATTTCCGTTGTTTTGCATGAATTTTTAAAATTTAGACTTAAAATAATAAATACTTATCAATTACTTAATTATTATTTTAAAATAAGTGCATATTTATACTGCTTAAATGTATAATTTGTTCATTGAAAATTTCTTATTCTGCATGCGTTTCAACGCGCGGCACGGTAGGTTACGTTTAACGTTAACGTTAAACGTAATCCACCGTGCCGCGCGTTGAAACGCATACAGAATAAACTTTTTTCAATGAACAATTTATACATCTAAGCAGTATAAATATGCACTTATTTTAACATAATAATTAAGTAATGGATAAGTATTTATTATTTCAAGTCTAAATTATAAAAATTCATGCAAAACAACGAAAATATGAAGTAAAATATAATTCAAATCCAAATAACTCAAAATCTGTTCCTTTTATTTTTTTAATATTTTATACACATTTATATTCCCCACACATATATTTAACAGCTCTACAAGCCTTGTAGGCTCATGGCTTGGAGTACCACATTTCTCCACTGCATTCTGTCCGTGGCTTTTTCTTCCCATCTTCTGATGCCCAACTGTTCAATGTCTTTTAGAACCGCCGCGTGCCACTTTTCTTTTGGACGCCCTCTCCTTTTCTTCGACACTACACCTCCTTTAAACACTGTCTTTACCACTTTGTCCTCGGACATGCGCATTACGTGTCCCAGCCACTTCAGTCTTTGTGCTTTTATCACACCGGTTATATTCGCGTCACCGAACAGTTCCATTACTTCCGCATTCGATCTACGCAGCATTAAGTTACCCTCTTGTTTGCCACCATATATTGTCCTTAAAATTTTCCTCTCCCAGATCTCTAGACTTGTTTGGTTTGTTTTATTTAACACCCATAGCTCACAACCGTACAAAACTGTTGGTCGTATAATTGTTTTATAAGTTTTAATTTTCGCTGCCCTGGACACTGATTTGGACTTGAGAAAATTGTACAAACCCCCAACGCATTTACTGCCTTTCAGTATTCTAGTCTTGATTTCCGTATGTTCTTCATTTTCGCCAGACAAAGATACTCCCAAATAAATGAAGCTGTTCACCTCCTCAAAACTGTATAATTTATCGTCTTCAACCTTTATCTTTAGCTCCTCTGTTCTTGATTCCTTTCCTGCTCTCACTCGCATAAATTTTGTTTTTTCTTCATTTATTTTTAACCCGATTATCTTTGCTTCTCTCTCTAGTTTCTTAAAAACGATCCGGGTTTCTGTCTTACTCCTTGTTACGATTGCTATGTCGTCCGCATACGCCAATAGCTGGTGTTTCTGACGATTAATTGTTCCTGTTCTGTACAGTCCACTTCTTCTTATTATACCTTCTAAGACTAGATTAAAGAGTATGGGAGATATCGGATCACCTTGTCTTAATCCTCTTTCCACCTTGAAGCCTTCCGATACTCGTCCTTCTACTATCACTTTGCAGCTTGTATCATACTGTGTCATTCTTATCAGGTTAATTAGTTTTGCGGGTATTTCCAGTTCTTCTAATATTTGCAGCATTTTTCTCTTGTTTATTGTATCGTACGCTTGTTTGAAATCTATGAACAACATGTCTAGCTCCAGTTTATGCTCATAACTGTTGGCTATCAGGTGTTTCAGTATATATACCTGGTCTGTTGTTGATTTATTACCTCGGAAACCTGCCTGGTATTCTCCCAAAGTATCCTCAACAATCTTACCTAGCCTATTTCTCAAACAGATCGAAAATATTTTATACGCTACATCAAGTAATGCAATTCCTCGATAGTTCTCACATTTTGCTTTATCCCCTTTTTTATGTATCGGGTAAATTACTGACTCCCTCCATCTACCTGGCATTTGTTCTTGCTCCCACACTTCTTTAACTAAGTCACATACTCGTGCTTGCAATTGCTCTCCGCCATTCTTGTATATTTCTGATGTGAGTCCATTTTCCCCCGGGCTTTTATTATTCTTTAGTTCTCTTATAATTTTTATTATCTCTTCTATTTCGGGCGTTTTTGTCAGCTCTTCATATCTTGTGTCTATTCTATGTCCTCTATCTATGGTGTACTCGTTTTCTTCATAAATTTCTCCCTCATTTAATAATTCAGCAAAATATTCCTTCCATCTGTTAGTTTTACTTTCTCCAGTTACAAGTTGCCCTTCTTTATCTTTACAATAAATAGCTTTACTTTGCCAACCGTCCTTTTGTTTTTTAACGTCCTGATAAAAATTTCTTATCGATTTATTTCTATAGTTTTCCTCTGCTTTTATTAACATGTCTTCCATTTTCTTTCGTTTTTTATTCCTGCACAACTTTTTGAAAGCTTTCTTCTTCTCTTCATATGATTTTTTACTGTTTTCATCGCTATTTTGTATAAGTTGGTTTCTCGCTTTGTTTTTCGCCTCCATCGCTATCCTGCATTCTTTATCGAACCAGTCTTTACTTTTCGAATTTTTATTCTTCTTAAGGATCTGTTTCGCCACCATTCCAACTGTATTTTCTAGTTCTTTCCATTTATCTTCTATCGTTCCATTGTCGGTTGATTCCCGTAAGTTTCTTTCCAACATATCACTAAAGATTTCGTTTACGTCGTTTTTCTGTAATTTATGTATATCATATCTTTCCATTCTTCCACTGGCATCCTTCTGTGCTCGCGGGATTTCCTGTTTCAGTGTAATTTTGACCATAAAATGGTCACTTTCACAATCCGCTCCTCTATGCGTTCTTACGTTCTTAATAACCTTGGCATATTTAGTTTCTGTTAGGACATGATCTATTTGGTTGCATGTGTTTCCGTCCGGCGATATCCATGTTCCTTTATAAATGTTTTTCCTTTTGAAGCTTGTACTCATTATTTTCATTTTCATTTCTGTGGCAAATTCTATCAGTTTCTTTCCATTCTCGTTGGATTCCTCGTGTTTGCTATGTCCCCCAGTTATATTTTTATAAATTTCTTCCCCACACATACGTGTACAAAAATCCAAATTTGAACTTGTAAAAAAAGTAGAAAAAATATTTCAAAAATTTTTTGAATTTTTTTTTCACTTTTTATTATTTTTATAATTGATATACAATCTTAATGATATACTAAATATGCTGTATTTTTTTCAAAATTTTTACATATTTACAACTGTCTGAAAATGCCTCTCTAAATTTTCAAAAATTAATATTTCAAAAACTGACCCTCTTATTTTTTAATTTTTTTATATGTTCTGGAGAATATTAACATCTTTTCGAAAAAAAAAATTATGCCATTTGATCTTTGAACTTTAAAAAATAATAAAACAAGTAATTTTAAAGTAATTTTAATTTTTTACTTGAAACAGATAAATTATATTTCACAAATATAATTTTTATAATAAAGTACTAATATATTAATATATTACTTACTATTTTTTTGGCAAGACAATAGGTTGTAAGAACCGTAAAAAAATAATGAAACTTACTGGAAATTTTACAATTCGTTTAATGACAACAAGCGACATGAGTAGCTGTGGGTAAATTATGTACTACTGCCACGACTCTGTTATGTTTGCGTCTCTTGCCCCACCGATATGACGCGACACATCCCACACTATATCGCTGTGCTTACGCAACGCGCTCAAAGCGATTCAATCTCCTATACTCGTGCGCAGGTGGAAATATTATTTTAAATCAAAATATATTTTATTTTGATTTTTAAAATTATATATATTTTTAATTTTGTATGTTAAGCTGACCAATTATCCTGATCTAATTTTGCATTAGAAAATATGACTAGAAGTCTGGAATTTTACGTCAGACATGCGGAATACAATCCACATTACCCATAGGAAAAAATAAAAAAATATATTTGTCTTGAAAGAAAAAAAAATATAGATTTAGTAATTTTAAAATTTCTTTGTACTATCTTACTTAGAATTTGTAAATTTTATATTAAAGAGGTTGACTGCAAGAAGATAATTTATGATTTCATCCTATATCCCAAATAATATTCTTCATATTAAATTTTCACATTCAAATAACGCAAAATATAATGCAAGTATATCGCAAAATATGCAATATTTATACCTACGTATTTTCAAATTAGGTATAACACTTTCATAATTAATAAAAGATAAATTTCGAACTTTCATTGTCTTTATATTTTAGAAATATATATAACACAACATTTCAATTGATATAATCTTCAATCGTTATCCAGTGAATACAAAATAATAATCAATATATAATAATAATAGTATTCACGTGATAACGATTGAAGATTATAAAAATCGAAACGTTGTGTTATGTATATTCATCTTTAATTTTGTCTACAACTTTCAAACAAACTTTTATAATGTTTTACTTCTCCAATAATTTTCGAAAAAACCTTGAAATATAAATTTTATGGTATCAAATTCTGCATAACTCAATAAATAGTCAATTTTGTATGCTCTGTACGTTAAAATTTGTTTGACAATGTAAAAAATTACTCAATAAATAGCAGTGTTATATATGGAAGTCAAAAATATTTCCAATGTGTTGTTCCTTAAATTTATAAAATTTATTGACTGAAAAACTGGTCGAAAATAATACAATTAGTGAAAAAATTACATGTGACTATACAATTTCCTTCAATAATTATGTAATAAAATAAAGGCAGAATCCACTTTTTTTATTTGATGCGCAGTTATATATATATATATATATATATATATATATATATATATATATATATATATATATATATATATATACAGGGTGTTGCGTATATATATATATATATATATATATATATATATATATATATATATATACAGGGATTTCAATGTTAATTTTGAAATGTTCAAATAGTTTTTTGTAGAAAAAAAATTCTGCATCCAATAATATCCTTACTCATAATTTCCTTTTATCCGGAACAGGAAAAATGAATTTAACAAAAATGTTAATTTTAATCAAATTACTAGTGCCATGAAATAAACAAAAACCAAATACATACTTACAATTAAATACATTTGACATTTTATAATAAACATTCATAGTAAAGCAGAAAAGAATCAATATTTCATTTAATATTGTACAATAATAAATAACAATTATAATAAATTTTCAAAAATATTTCAATTTACTGCTAAACAGTATCCTAATCTGTCATAAAATTGCTGTCTAATATTTGATAATTGATAGGCTGATATTTTATTGCATTCTACTCGAATACTTTCTTTTAATTCTTCAATATTTTCGAATCGCCGACCACCATAAATTTTAGATTTTAAATGACCCCATAGAAAAAAACCTAATGGTGAAAGATCTAGCTGGCCATTTAATGAAAAAAATTGGTCCAATTATTTAATTATTAAAACTATTGTTCAAAAATTCCCGCACTATTATGAGCGGGACAACCATCCATTTCCCAATAAACACACTTACGTTTATTCAACGTTAACTTTTGGTTTGTAACGTTTAGTAATAACACGGTTGAAATGTCCGTCGAAATAACGTTACTATAAATGGTTTACATAACGTTATACTAGATGTGGAATCAATTATGTATCTAACGTTAGTTATATAGTTGAAACAACGTAATTACAAATCGCGAATATAACGTGATTCTCTTGGTAGAATAAAAGTTTAAAAATTAAAATAAATAACTTTTATTACACCCTAATCAAAACGTTTATTTAAAAGGAATTTGAAGGAAAGTTCTGATATTTAATAATATGCTTTATTGTTATTAAGTAAGGTATAAAAATAAATAATATTCTTTTACGTAAGTAAACAATAAAATATAAACATAAAGAAAAAGGTAACTCTTAACCGCAATATCACAATATACTATGGATAATGAGAATTATAATAAAATATGTATGATTATGTCTGGGCGGAATTCTTTCTCGCTTTAGAGTATTTCAGCCAATCTTTAACAACAGTTGCTACTTGGTGTCCGGTTGTTCCCGGATGACTCCGTTTGATGGCGTCTAAATGTAAATAAATTTAACTTTTTAAGGCCGATTTTACAATATCTGGTTAAGATTTGAATTGGTGGTTAAATACAAAATATCTAATGAAAATGAACTGTCAAATGGCAAACCAATCGGTGCTGTCAAGAATGAGAGTAGATATTTTTTATTTAACAATCAGTTCAAATTTTTTATTAGATATTGCAAAACCGGCTAAGGGCAGATTTTTAATCGTTAGTTAAGTTTATTTAATTATGGTTAGTCTCAATCATTTCTAATAAAAAAAAGCAACCAACAATTGAAAAATCGACCGTACGCCAACTAAATAGTTAAGGCCGGTTTTTTCAATCGCTGGTAATTTATATTTAATCATAATCAGCTTTAATTACTAAAGACAAATGTATACGTGCACTTTTGCGATATTTATCTCTAACAGTGAGCAACGATTGAAAAATTTACCCTTTAAAATCTAAATAACAATAAAAAATCTTCATATTTATTAGTGTTAACATTTTTCATTCAATTCAACCCACCAAATAAAACTTCCTTTAATTTTGTTTCTTGAAACGGCTTTTTTCCTCCTCGGCCCTTCCAATTATATTCTAATCCAACTTCATTTGTCATTATTTCTTTCATGATTTTTCTGGTTGCAACCAAATAATTTGCACCGCCCAACGATATTAAAAACTGTCGCTACTAGTAAACAAAGGTGAGTAATACAAACTATAAGTTTAAAACTAAAGTTAAAAATATTTTTAAATAAACATACCATATAGTCATAATTTAATTGTATTTTTAAATAATTTTCCAAAATCTCAATTTCTTCAGCATGTTTGCATGGCAATGTAGGGAAATCATCCGGCTTGTCCAAGATGTTTAATGTACATCGTCGTGAATGACGAAGAAGTTCTTGAAGTAAAATTTTGTTTTGTTTATGTTCCTCTGATAATTCGGTGAGCAATTCTATTACTTTCTGTTCAAATAAATAACTGCGACTTGATGAAGGTGTTCCATGAGAAGACGTAGTAGGTGTAAGTGTAATTTCCGATGTAATTTCATTTAACGATGATTCAAAAACATTTTTTGGAGCATAACTAATAGATGTACTTAGTTCAGAGGGTTTAATACACGCACTTAGTGTATCTTGTTGTTTTCGTCTTTTTATGACAGGTTCATCATCGGATGATGATTGTGACGATTGTGATTCAATATTGGAATCAATAAGTGCATTTGGTAAGTTTTTTTCTGCTTTTTCATAAGTAGCTGTAATAATTTTCAAAATTATAATTTGAAACATTTGCTACAATAGTTTATAATTATACGGCTTACATCAAGTCACATAAATTTTTAAAAACACTGAATCGAAGTTTTTGTAGCAATTTTTGTAAATTCATTCGATAATTACTTAATCATGTTCCTGATTCAATATTTTTAATTATATTAAAGTTGGCAAAGAGACTTAGTCCTTATTAATAGAAAACTTACCATATGAATGAATAATTCTTATGGCATATGACTTCCAACTTTTGTCTGGAAGTTTCAGTGTTTTAACATAAATTGAAAGCTTCTGTCTGGAAAAAACTGGCGGCCACAGGCAATAATTGTTATTTATCCAACTTTCTGGCACAATTTCACATTCCTTATTAGTTGTAATTTCCACTATTGAATACATATTGATTATTTCCGTGATTAACGTCACAAATTATCTAAGACCAAATAATTTATTAAGGTTGTTAATATCATAATATGCAATGAATGCACATGAACATCGTGTTTTGCAAATATTGTCATAACCATAGACCAGACATATAGTAGACCGCCTACTCTCTAATATTTCTCTGGAACACTATTCGCGACATGAGCGCCAGTGACCACTAGCGGTTGTAATATATACTAATGTAAAGCGGGTTGCGCACATACTAATGTAAAGCGGGTTGCGCACATATTAATGTAAAGCGGGTTGCGCACATTGATAGTAATTCAATAAAAATTATGATATTTGAATTATTTACCCGATTTTAAAAGTAGATATTTGTTAAAATATAATTTTACACAATTATTAAGTAAAACTTTCTAATCGTAGACTAATGTAAAATTATATTTTAACTAATATCTACTTTTAAAATCAAGTAATGAATTAAAATAATATGTATACATATATTATTATAATTTAATTGGAACATTTTTATATCACTTTGTCTACAGTAAAAAAGGAATCAGTATCTAATTAAAACAAATTTATTATTATAAATTATGAACTTTATTTTTGTAGTTTTTCTTAGCTTTCATTATTAATATGTCGGTGTTATTGCCAATGTCCACTCTTCTACCACTTAATATTCTGTTGATTTCAGTTATATAATGGAAAAAAATTATTCTAATAGTTTTTTTTACAAAAATGGTTTGTACAATTTTTTTATGTTCGTCGCATGTTAAAAATGAAAAATCTACATTGTAATACACCATCTTTTCTACATACTTTAAAATACTTTCTATCTCACATTGTGTCCTGATTATCTCCTTCGTTAATTTCTTTATGTGAGTAAAACATGACAGCGGAAAAAGAGGGATAAAATAATTTATGTACATTCCTATACTCTCTGTCTCTTATTAAGTTATGTTGTGGCCCTATTGTAACAGCTTGAAGTTCAGCTTTACATATTTTGCATTTCCTTGTAAAAATGTCAAGTTTTTTAAAAATATATCCGCCACAAAAATTTGACAAATTGTTGTCTGTGACATTTTCATTAATATTTATATGCATTATTCTTGATAGTTCTGGCTCTGCCTTCGTCGATTCTCCATTCACCTCTGCCACTGAGAAGAGCTCCTTCAACGTCGACAGAGCTCCTTCCGACTCGTCCTCTTCGCAATTCGCATTACCAGAGTGGCACCCCATGAAGTTGTTAACCACTAGAGTTTTGAAGGCGGCAATAAATCCTGAGCAAGATGGATTGATGTTTCTCACTCCGTGGCTGCGAATTGATCCGAAGAAATTTTCCAGCGGGTCCTGATTTAAATTTCTCAACAAGAGAAATTTAAACCCGGAATCTTTCAATTTACTCCAGATCATTCGCAAACCACGAAGTGTAGTGATCCAGTTTCTGAGAGACGGAACTTTCGCACACGACTTCCCAGTAACTGGATCAATAAACTCCATCGTACTCAGAATTTGAATTGCCTCATTCCAAAACTCTAGATGGTTAGACTTCTCTGTGAGTGGTCCTTTGAGGGGTTTTCCTTCTGGAACTTGGAAAGTGCTGCTGTTTACGCTGTCAAAGAGTTTGTCGAAAAACAGCAGTAATTGTGCTGTATAATGCGCTTCAGGTTCCAGAACAGCTGAAAAAAAAGAATAATATTAATTAAATGTTTTAATATTGTGGAGATATTAATTACTTACACGCCTTGGCAAGATACTTCACTGTCGCAGCTACTCTCTGACTGAATACCTGCGTGCAGAGTTTCACCTTCATTTTTTCAAATAATAATGAACAATATCGGTCCATAGGTTTAAGCTTTTTTACATTTTTCTCCAATGTTGAAATTAATGTTTTGTTTATCCCTGCTTGCAGTTTTAGTTTACTCAAAACGGCATTCAAAGTTTTTTTCGATGGCAGAGTGAACATCTTGTGTAATAAGGAATACCCCTTTGGACTTGATTTGTACAATGACAACGACAGAACCTTCTCCTCCATTGTAAATCTTCTTCCACGAGGTTTCTTTCCGCTTTCCCGTAGCTGGAACTTTATGAATTTTGCAGCAATTGGTTTAAGATGCTGCATCTTTTTCATTTCAAATTCCTTCGTCACTGAATATTTTTCAGCCTCAGCTAGGCGTTCTTTAAAACTCAACAGCCTTCTTGTAGTTTTAGCTTGTCTTCTTTTTAAATTTACAGCAGCTGAGTAGAGTTTCCGTGCCTTCGGTGTTAAATAGGTATGCCGTGTTACTCCTGCTGTGCGAAGAAGTGTAGTTGGTGTACCAGTTGGAGTAGTGGGTGTACGTGGTGCAGCACTTGAACACGAAGGTTCAGAAACGGCTGAATCAACTACAACAACAAAAAAAAGAAATATTACATATATGTCTATGAATACCCTGTTGTTTCATATTTCATTGGATTCCAGTTGAGTTCATAGGCTTCATCAAATAAAAAAATATTATTATTATTGATACATACCAAAAGTTTTTTCAGCAAGAGCTTTAGGTGTTGCTGGTTCTGGTTCTTCGAAATCAGAAACATTCTGCACATCCTCCAAAATGTCGACTTGAACTAGAAAATAAAAATAAAATATTATAAATATATGAAATATTATTTGAATGCTCAACACGTAATAAGTGTTTACTTATAAAGAAAATTTATGATATATTCAATTTGTTGAACAATTATAGTTGTTAGCGAAACCGGATATAATTAACAATAATATATACCTGGTAAATTTAATGTTGGAATTGCATTCCAACTCAGTCGTGCAGTTCCCGGATTCATAAATACGGGTTCAAAATGAATAGGGCAAACTCGCTTCGTTTTATAAACATGTAAGGGTTCTTGTAAACGAAGTAATGGTACGTTCAATATTTCCAACCACTGTAAATATCGACCCATATCAGATTTCGGATTAGGAAATCTATGACGAGTTGTACCTACAGAAAAATAAAAGAAATATGAATATTAATCGATATTAAATATTATAAACCTATAAAAGGAACACTTGGTTCAAAATTATGTTGAATTTTGTTAAAAGTTTAACGTTACGACTATAAATATTTGTCTATAAATAAAAGCATTTGGGACTTACCTTCGTAACTGCAGTTTTCCACACAACATTTTATAACAACCATGTCGTTAATTCAGAAATCACTCGAGAAATGAATAAATAAAACAACCAGAACGAACAACAAATTAACCAAGAAGCAATAATAAAAAACAACCAAGTAATAATAACCGGTCAAGAAATAATAACCCAATTTAACAAACAACAAAATGACAATAAAGTCACACTAACAAAAATTAACAATCAAGAAACACTAACAAAAATTAACAAACAACTAATTCACACACCAAAAACTGAGAAAGCAAATGACAACGTCTGAATACACGAGCGGTTGAAATTCAAGAGACCAGACCAAACAATTCAAATTCAAAATGACATCTGTAATAGATGACAGCGCATGCGCGGCTAGTACAGCAGCGCCGACATGCGGATGTAATAGGCATTTTTTAGTGTTCAAGGTCATATATAAGAGTTGGAGGGGCATGGTCATAACAAAGTGAGGTTAGAATTTACAAAACTGTCAGTGTTACAAAATGTGAACATATTAATTAATATACATAAAAATACTTACAATATTGCACGTTACACTATTTTTTTTTTAAATATAAATTAAAAATACGAGGAGAAATAAAACATTCAATGCTAACCACCTGTGTTTCACGGAATATCATTGGCACGTTGTTAGGTTACTTCTGGATAGAGGGAACTAGATGCAAAAGAGCGGGACAAATTTAAAATTTCAAATTCACATTATATATTTTATATTATTGATTAATTAAAGTAAATGTAATGTAGGCAAAACAACATAACCACATTTATATGGTGGCAGTATACATTTGTTTTTTATGTCATTATCAGTAAAATGATATTTTCGAACATTTAATTTCTCTATATAATATATACCAAGATTTCTGGAATCTATAGGTTTTTTATAAAATTTATCTTGAACAACAAATGTATTACATGTTAATTTATAATTGGAATTTTCACAACAAATATCTATTATTAAACATAAAATCTATTATTAAACATTATATTAATGCTGCTGCTAGATTGAAAAGATGTCATAATTGCATTTGTTCTTGTTTTAATAATTCTTCTTAATTGTATCTTACTCAAAATATTGTATTTTTCCATCTTTTCGACTAAAACTAAATTATAAAATCATAACTTGAATTTGAGGTTGTTAACACATTATTAATTGACAAATAAACATTACACGAATAGAAATCCTAAATCTGTTTAAATTTTATGTTCGTAAATAACTCTGAATCAGATTTACTCTTATTTTATAGTTATGAAAAACAAAATAATACGTACACCAAGCAGGGTGAATACAAATTATAAATATAAATTTATCGTCAAAGAATCGTTAAATAATATATGTTATTAACGTTAATATAAAGTTAAATATAACGTTTATTTTTCGTTGAATAATAAATTAATTACAATCAAGAAAACATTATTTCTATTTACAATGATACAAATTATATATGAAAATAAAGGTTTACTTATTTATTAATCGATTTAATAAATTGCATGTTTTGAACATTAATATAAACTTAAATTTAACGTTTATTGTTCGTTTTATAATATTCATTTTTAACGTTAATCAGAAACATAATTCAGCGTTTATTTGTCGTCTAATTATATATGCCATTCAAAATAAAATTAAAAAATATCTTTAATATCAGTGAAATTGTTGGCATAATTATTGAATAAAATCAATTAATAGTAAAATAGTATATATAGAAAAAGAAACAATATAAAACCTAATTTAATGGTAAATAGCGAAACGTTTATCAAACATTATATATAATAATCGTATTTTCCGTTCACGAGCCATAGAATTCAACGTTTATTTAAATTTCAAAAATACTTGTGAAATATATAAAATTGTTGGCATGCATTAGACAAAATCAATTATAAATAAAATCCTATATAGAAAAAGAAAAAAAAAACTTTTATTAATACTAGCATATTAGAAAACGTGAATACAACGTAAAAAAGTAAATTACAGTCAAAGGAGAATAAGCATAATATTTTTGAAATAAATAACCATTAAGTAAAAATTAATCTCTTTAAATTAAAAAAAAAAACATTATTATAAATACTATAAAACCATTGACAAAGTTTTAATTAAACGTTAGGAAAACGTGGTATAATATGTGGTTTATTAACCATATATAAAAATAACGTTTAAAAAATGACGAATAACCGTTCTTCAACCCTTGTCACCAAAAATTAACGTGGAATTAACGTAAGTGTGTTTACTGGGTTGGAACCAAATTTCGCGGTCGTCTTCTACAATTTCAGTCATTGCCGGCGCTACTTCTTCTTCTAGAAGTTGTAAAAATCGTTCACCGGTTAAATTTCCTCTTAAAAACAAAGGTCCTACAATATGGTGACCAAGAATTCCTGCCCATACATTAATTTTTTGAGGATATTTAGTCCTAGTAAATAAAACTTTATGTGGATTCTCCGTAGCCCACATTCTCCAGTTCTGAATATTTGGTTCATTATACAGTGTAGATGTGCATTCGTCAGTGAAACAAATATTTTTTATAAACTGGCGATCTTTATTTGTCTTTTCCATTATTTCGAAACAAAACGCGCTTCTCTTTTCCATATCATCTTCATACAGTTCTTGGTGGCATTGGTATTTATATGAATGAAATATATTTTTTTTTCAAAATGCGGAATGCTGTTTTGTAGTGAATTGAAAAATTATCCGCAAGTTGCCTCAAACTAATATTAGGATTTTCAATTACAGACGCCAGTATATTCAATTCGTTTTCGTACCGATCATTATTATTACATCTACACTTACAGTTTTTTAATAATATTCCCGAACTTTCCAATTTTTGTATCATTCTTTGTATTGACGTATGACTTGGGCAAATAAAGCACATACTTGCCGGGAACTGTTTCCACCATAAAACCACTTCACTATTTCAATCTTTTCTTCAATGATATACATTTCAGATAAACTAGTATTGATATTATCTAGATACAAACACAATATGTCAAATAATATATATATATTTATATATATTTTGAATTGTAGTTTTTCCGTTTTTTCTCTAAAAAAGGTTAAATACACGCATTGCTTTATGAAGGCGTACTGAAGTTATTTTAATAGTAAAAATGAAGATTTTTTTTCTACACAACTGTAACTATACTCTATGTTTTGACATATATTTTTTAAATGTAATTATACAGGGTATTCAGTAAAGTGAATCAAATTTGTTCAACTACAAATGACTATAATGGCGGTTACATTGAAAATCTGTTGTAAATTAAAACAAAACAATAAACTATAAATTAAAACAAACAATATCCAAGGTATACTAGATTTAAAATTTAATTGAATAAATAAATTTAGTGAAAAGTGGTTAACAACTCCGAAATGATTGGTTTTAGGCATAGGATACCCGTAACCCGTAATAAATATGAAAGGTTATACAAAAAGACACACAACAGAATAATAAAATATAGAGTGTTCCATTTGAAAATGACGAGTTATAGTCATTTGAAGTGGGATAAATTTGATTCGCTTTACTGAAGATCCTGTATAATTACATTTAAAAAAATATATGTCAAAACATAGAATATAGTTACAGTTACAGGAGTTATCGAAGACGGGCATTTCGATGACATTTGTATTTTATATAAGGTTTGTTTTACTATTTTATTTATATGTTGTTTTTTACTTCCTTGTACGAAGTAAAAGAAGTATTGTAATCGCGAAAATTTTCGGTTGTCAGATTTCAACGGAAATAGGTATTTTGGCCCTCCCTGAATCCATTTTGACTAATTTCGTCGTGCCGTCTGTACGTACTACGTACGTATGTATCTCGCATAACTCAAAAACGGTAAGCCGTAGATAATTGAAACTTTATATTTAGGACTGTTATAACATCTAGTTGTGCACCTCCCTTTTTGGTCATTATGCAACTACCGGAAGTAGTACTTTACTTGAAGCCTATAATAGATTTTCATGAAAAACTATATTCAAATATAATTTAAAAACTTTCGTAATTTGATATATAAGACTACTATATCAATGGAAATAACATAACAGATTTTGGTTAAAATAGACTAACCGGAAGTGGCACATTACATGAAGCTGCTAACAGTTTTCCTTGAAAAGAATGGTATTATTTTAATTTTAGAAATAAATGCTGCAAATAAAAGTTTTAGAGAATTAAGTTCTGCGTCTAGCACATTAAGAATTTTTAAATTAGCTTTTTGCATAAACGAGATATCAAATTTAAATATATGAATTTTTAGATTTAAAAAAAAATTTGCTATGGATTAGAACAAAAAATAAAAGATTTAGTGTCAAATATGTGCAATTAAAAAAATATCTATAGTTTAATACGCGTTCAAGGAAGTCATGTGGTGTCCACATCAGATTTTTTAACTTTATATTGTATTATAGCTGAAGAAGAGTGAGTTGTACACTCGAAACGTCCCGCATTTGTATTTTCATATTTATATATATAATATATTAAAAAAGTGGATTCTGAAGCCTCTATTTTATTATAAAATTATATGTAGTGGATCCTATATAAACTTTATTTCCTACAATAGTATTTATTTTCAACGTAAATTTTATTACATTTGTCGGATTATTACAATGTATTCGTTCGGTTATAATTCCCTTAGGTTTGTGTCCGAGGAAAAATATTACAGTTGTCATCTTGCCAATAGATGGCTATATCCTACATACACAGCTAACTTCTATATCAACAGCGCTCACCTCGAGCCAGAAACAAATTAAAATTGGGTATCGTTTAACGTTAATATCATCCAGAAGGTTTAATTTCGTGAGAATTGTATCTATTTTATCGGTCATTTTTGATAAATTTGAGGTTAGAATTACCTTTTGTGGGTTTAATGTCGGTTTAGTAGAAACTAACTTATTATTTACTAAATAAGTGTAGTTTATGCTTTGATTTTCTTGTTATTTTAAATTATTAACAAATATATTATAAATTTCGTATAGAAAACTTTTAGGCACATGTGCTCTTGCAAAATCAGTGTTCTTAAATAATGAATCTAAAAAATATTTTGCCTTATTAGTATTAAATTTTTTTTTAGAAAATAAATATTTATATGTAAAAATGATTTTGACAATTTATTCAGACATTGACGTATAAAACGTTACGCATTTGTTCATCTCTTGTTTTTAATTCCATGGCTATTACTATAATAATAATATAATATAATATAGTTTATTTTGTAAAGAGAGGAAAAAATACATCTCCGTACTAAAGAGGATTGGTAACATAAAATATATAATAGTTAATGCTTGACATATTAAATTTTTAAATATAATTTTGAATAATTAGTATTGTAAAATAAATGTTCGGAGGGCCAGAGAATTCTTCATATAATTGAACACATCATACATTGTATGCCTTGATTTCTCAGCAAACAGGGTCTGGTAGTTTAGATTGTTGCTGATGGTATATTTCTCAAGATATGCGATTCTGTAAGGGGTAAAGATGGGACACTGGAACAGAAAATGTGTTATACTGTTTGGTTCGAGTTTGTTACAGATATTGCAAATTTCTTCTCCATTAAATTTGTGGCAATATCCGTCTTGGTATATGTAAAATAGGTTTGGGTTTGCTGTACGCAACTGGCTATAAGTTTTTAGGACCGGATAGGGCGTATTGATGCTAAAATAGTTTAAGGTTGTATTTAATGTTTTATAGATAGGATTATATGAGGATTTTGAAATGGATTCAGAGTCCATGGCATAAAGGATTTCATTGTAGGCTGTGACGATATTTTCAATATTTTGTTTTAGGAGTAGTGGATTCTGTTCTTGCCAAAGCCAGTGGAAATTTGCTCTCTTCAGCATTAGTTCTAAGTTTCGGGCCCAATTCAATTTTTTTTGTTTATCTTGGTTAATTGACTGGTTGTTATTAATTTGTATAAGTCTGTTATAGCATATTTTGACATGTCGATTTTCTGGCATAATTAGGATTCTGTACCACCATTGCAACATTTTTTTGAATATCAGTACTTCCAGTTTAAACTGTCCAGTTTCTCTCCTAATTAAATAGTTGGGTGTTGTTTGTTGCCAACTCATCATAGATAGGGTGGCCATATGGTAGAATTAAAAAAAGAGAACATTATTTTTTTAAATAAATATAATTCCATTATTTTATTTTTTTTACAAGTAAACAGTAAACCTTGTTTTAAACGTAAACAGAACTTTATTATTGCACAAAATATTATTAATAATATTCTAATATATAATAGTTACAATATAACTTATTTAAATGATTCTTAATCACTCTGACTCTGATCATCTTCGTCACTTTCATTTTTGTATTTTTCAGAACTCCTTATTTTACTTAAAAACGATTTATCAGATTTTATTTTGAAATAAAAGTCATGACAAGAAATACTTTTAAAATTGTAAACTACTGACAAAATTGCTTTAACTGTGGATAGCTTTAGTTTTGATCTTTCTTTTGTCCACTGTATACCTATTATCGAAAAGATTCTTTCAACATCAGCATTATGACTTGGTATAGCAAAGAAAAATGCGCATAATTTCAACAATTCAGAATAGAATTCAATGTTATTTGATTTGTTGAAATAATTTGACCATTTTTTACAGGAGACATATTTTTGAAACTCGACATTAGTAATATTTTCTTCGAGAAAATCTTTAAAATTAGTAAATTGATCAAAACATTTTGTATCGTCAATAATAAGTATCCCTTTAGAAATTACATATTCTAAAGTTGTTTCTACATCTTTCCATTCTGGTATGTTATCTAGTTTCATCCACTGAAAACAATTAAATTCTGTAAATTGATGTGACCACATTCTTAAATAATCATATGATTTTTTATAGCAGTTTACTACATTTTTTTTAAAAGCATTAGCTTCAACTTCAAATCCGTCGTTAATTTTTTGTTGAATAATTGACTTAACTTTGAGGGGTAAAAAAGAGTTTTCATATCGTTCTACTAAAATTCATTCTAAAGAAGTTATAACAGTTATAACTTCCACAATAGAATTAGTTTCAACTTCTATTTCTTTCGTTTTCTCGTGGAAAATATACATTAACGAATGAACAAAATATAAAAGAGCTTCACTAAAATTGGATTGAAAAAACGTTAGTAGAATGATAGGGCATGAATCAAGAAATAAAAAGTAGGCTTTTAAAGCAGGAAACATATGCAAAATACGGTTAATTATTGGATATAAAGATAACCATCTGGTTTTAGTGTGTTTTAATAAGTCTCTAAACTCAATGTCAACAAAACTGCAAAATTCTTTTAATGCTTCTGTGCGAATTGTGTATATAGAAAAGTAATTGTATATTTTTAAGACAATTGACTCTATATCAAAATTTAATGAATCTATTCCATGTTTTGCAGAGTTGTGAACAATGTGAGCGGGACAACCAATACCTATTAAATCTCTGTTAATTTTTGTTTTTAAATACTTAAACACGTTTTTTTCACCTGCCCTTTTTAAACCTCCAAAATTGGTGTTACAATTATCACCGGAAAATGCTATACACTTATTTACTCAGTGGTATCGAGTCGGCCTGTGGATCTTGAGAACCCTGGTTCGATCCCCACAGCCGACAAACAATTTTCACCAATTTAAATCTACCCCTGTGGCTCCCTCTCCACTAATATCTTTGAGGGACGTGATTTGACGGCTGGTAACCGCACTTCACGCGAAAAAGTATATCACTTACCGAGATCTGCTTAGGCAGAGTGCCACACTCAGTAATGGGTAAAAGGCGTGATAATATATTTATTTATTTTATTTATAAACTTTTCTAAACAGTTCATAACATATTCAGATATTGTTTCGGCTGTCTCATTGTTTAAGCAATCTAAATTAATAATTTTTGTAACTATTCCGTCATTTTTTATATCAAAATACTTAATAATTATTGGGAACATTTTCTGCGCTCCATGGTTGCTGCCATCAGTAGAGACAGATATAAACGGAATATCAGTCAAAGCATTAATTACACTATTGATGCAGTATGGACTAATTACATTGCATGAAATAAATTTCGTTTTTGTTCTGGCAGATGACATATGTTTTGCAATTTGGGAATCTATCAAAATGTTCTTCAATAATTTTGTTGTACAATCTGTGGATCTGAAGCTGAAATGATGTTTCAATGTGTGATAAGCCAATGTAGCTTCAACGGCTAACACATCTTCGTCTAGTTTCGAATATTTTTTTGTAAAAAAATCACACACACTTTTAGAAGATTCACCTGCTGTAATTATTGATGAATGTTTCTTTGATTTAATATGTTGCTGTAAATCATATTTTCCTTTATTAGCCAAAGATACAGTTGTTTCGCAAACTGTGCAATATGCTTCATGTTTAGTTGTTTTTGGCTTAAAACAGGGAAATTTACTTTGTAATTCAGGACTAAAGATGCATTTTCGTTTACTCATTTTGATTTTCTGAAAATAATAGGTTAATTTTAGACTAAAAATTTAAAAATAGAAATTACTAGCTTCAAATTTAAAATAATTAATATGTTACAAACCTTCTTAATACAAATTAAACAGTTACACGGTAACAAGTAACGAATTAACAGATTAGCACGCATAATACGAACACCAAACTAGAATCAACTGCATGCATACAGCATACACTAAGCAAAGCACAAAGTAACTACTTACACATTTTCTTACGCTACGCTGCTATGCAAGGGACGGGGAAGTCCCTATGTTCTGAACGATACAATGTTACCACATCACAAGTTAATAAAATGTGCAATATATGTATTTTATAAAACAATTTATAAAATAATTAACTAAAATTGTAAAAAGAGAACAAAAGAGAACATTTTGATATTATAAAAGTGTAAAATAGATCTGATTCGAAAAAGAGAACATGTTCTCTTTAAAAGAGACCCTCTGGCCAGCCTAATCATAGATTTGAAAAATTGCGCTTGTGCCCTTTCAATGCTGTCGCATTGAGTGTGTCCCCAGATTTCTGCGCCGTAGAGTGTTGCTGGAATAAATAACATATTATACAAATAATAATAATAATATTCTTTATTGACTTTCATGTCAAAGGCGAGGTTCAGCCAAGGCTGCTCTTCCACCTAACCCGTGTACATAACACTACAAAATAATATAGCATATAAACTGCCAAATAATAATTACAAAGTTATGATGAAACATAAACAAAAAAGAAGTAGAGACATCAGTGTACTCTTTACAATTAATTTAAGTGTACATCTTAAATCTAAAAATAACAAAGGAAATTGTCACCTTACATAAGTGCATTTTTAATACAAATTTTTAACAAAGGTTTTAAACGAATTAAAAGATAAAGACTTCGATGAACTAGAAATATTGTTATACAAAGTGGGCGCCAAATACGAAAAGGAATTTTTAAATTTAGCCTTGAGAAATGAAGGAACGATATAAAGATCAGTAATTCGTAGACTATAATTGTATTGCTTAATGATTAATTTATCCAATAAATAAGATGGAGTACCGGTTAACCTTGGTTTCTGCACCAGACAGTGATACGCAATCTTTACGCGATCATCAATATGCTTCACGCCAGATAATTCACGGTATTCTGAAATGTGTTCATACTTACGCACACCATAAACAAATCGTAAGCAGGAATTTTCAATAAGAGTTATTCTGTGTTTATCTGTTTGAGTGAGATTAGGAATGTAAGTGCACGCACAATAATCAAATAAGGGCAAAATCAGTGAGTTGATTAAACTTAATTTTATATTGATATTAAGTTCATGCCTAAACTGATATAAGTGTCGCAACCTTAATCTGGCGGCTGTTAGTTTTTTATTAAGATGTTCAGTAAATTTCAAATTTTCGTCGACGTAAAGACCCAAGATTTTTGTGACGCTGCTACGCTGAAGATTTATTCCATTCAATAAAATATTGGGTATATCAAAGTTGCCAAAAATCATAAGGGATGATTTATTAGCATTAATCTTAAGTCCATTGTTATTGACCCAACAGACTAGTTGTTTTAACTCATCATTAATAATTGCGCATTGTTCTAAAGTATTTGATGGACATACTGTTGCAACAATTTGCGTATCATCGGCATACGAATGTACAGAACAATAATTAAAAACAGAAGGCATGTCTGCAATATAAATTAAGAAAAATAAGGGTCCAACAATAGATCCTTGCGGCACACCACACTGAAGTAGAAAAAGCGATGAAAATTTTGTATCTACATTCGATGACATGCTAACTTGAAAATGTCTGTTGTTTAGATAGCTTTTTACCACTGAAGAGCACTGTCCGAAAAGTTGTAATACCTAAACTTAGCAAGTAGCATGCTGTGATTAATCATATCGAAGGCTTTGGAGAAGTCAACTTGGATAAGAAGGGATAATTTTGCTTGGTTATAGTTATTTAAAATTTCATCAATGATATTTAATAAGCATGTATTAGTGCTATGCCCTTTTCTAAATCCAGATTGACATTTAGGGAGAATATTGATTTCCGTTACATAATTCATGATTTGATCACTGCATGCTTTCTCAAGAACTTTAGACAGTACGGGCAATATACTAATAGGACGCAAATCATCGGATGTAGCACAATTCGCTTGTTTTGGAATTGGCTTAATAATTGCAATTTTCCAAACATCAGGGACGATACTATCAATAATACAAGTGTTTATAATGTGCGTAACATAATCCAGAATGTAAGGTAAAATTATCATAATCATCTTACGCGAAATATTATCTGCACCTGTAGCATTCGATTTTAGCTTAGATAAAATTTGTTGAACTGCATCGCTGTCAATACAGTGAAACATAAAGGGTACACCCGGTTGCTCCATTGATAAATTATTTTCATAAAAATATTTGGTCTGAATACTGATATTAGAGGTGCCGACTTTGTTTAACATGTATTGCGCATAGATATTTGGTTCACAGAGAACTTCCGGAATATTCTTTGCTACTTCGCCCTTAACACCTAATCGTCTTAGATTATTCCATAGTTTGGTGGAATTTTTTAAACTATTATTAATTTCACATTCAAGAAATACTTGTTTTTCCCTACGTATAGCTGCAGTAGTTAGATTACGAAGTTGTTTGTAAAAATTATATTTCGATTCAGTTTTTAAATTTAGCTAATGCTTTATCTCTTTTATGCTGCATAATTTTTATCACGGGAGTAATCCAGGGACAATAATTTTTATTAATGTTTATAGTTTTTATAGGGGCGTGTTTATCGAACAATGCAATAATATTATTATTTAAATAATCTAACTTATCATTAATATTATTTAATGTTAGAATATGATTCCAGTGGATAAGGTCGCAATCGGCAAAAAAAATCTCATAATTAAATTCCTTGAAATCTCTAAACGAGTTATATTTCTCAATAATACAGGGTTTAGGTAATTGTAACATACAGTAAACGCAATTATGGTCAGAGATATTAGTACAATCAATTACATCTGTGAATGAGCACAGTGACTTATCAGATATTACAATAACATCAAGGAGAGTTTTAGAAGATGGTCGTGTATAACTCGTTAATTGATGCATATCATGAGCAGATAGTAAATTAGAAAAGAATGTTGCACGCACATCATTTAATAATAAATTCACATTTATGTCTCCCATACAAAGTAAATAATCACATTGAGGCAAAAACTCAGTTAATATTGGATCTAAAATATCTAGTTCTTTATAAGAGTCTACATGAGGGTTATAAATAACACCGAATATATATTTAAGGGTTTGACTAGTAAATTGTATCCATAGATGTTCGATATTATTACTGGTGACAAATGAAATATCTAAAATCTTGCAAGTAATACCATTGCGCACATAAAAAGCAACACCCCCGCCTCTTTTGTGTGTTCGATGTTCGCTAAATAAATTGTAACCAGCGATATGATATAAATGAGAGGGGGAAGTGTCACAAATCCAAGTTTCAGTTACCGCTAGGATATCGAAATTATAATTGTATAGAAAATCTTTAAATTTTGAGAAACATGAATTTAACGATCTCACATTTATTTGACCACATATAAACATAGTAAATTGTGGGTTCAATGAACTCTGTGTCAAAAACAGGTGTTTTAGCAATTATAGACAAAACTCTACCGAATCAGACAATCAATTAAGCAAGAATTGACTGACGTTCAGAACATGCAGTTGATCTGGCTTAGTTGACAAAAATAAAAATAAAATAAAAAATATTGCAAAACGATTAAAGTTAAATAGAAAAAATACATTTTATACTAGATTGAGCATTTATAAGTTGTCTCGTGAAAGATATGTAGACCGTGAATAAGACTTTTCATCAAACTCTAAGTCAGCATAATTATTTATACATATTTTACTGTCTTTTCCATCTCTTTTAACAGAAGCAAAAATACGTCCATCAAGAGTCCAAACATTTTGAAAAGAAAACTTATCTGCTGCTGTCTTTAGAAGAGTGAGCCTGGATTTTGTGAGGTCCTCGCGGATGGTGATGCCAGAGCCCTTCAACTTTTTCTTCTCAACTAAACACATTATGACGCACACGATAACTCACAAATTTCACAATCACAGGTCTGGTGGTATCCTTCTTGGGCTTTCCTATTCGATGGCAGCGGTCGATGTCGTTTTTTGAAATTTCTATTCTTAAATTATTGCGACAGAGATTTAGCACTTGATCGTCTACTGACTCTTTGGCAGATTCTTTAAGTCCAAATATACGAATATTATTTCGGCGGGTGTACTGCTCCAAATTGTCCACATATTTTTCATATGACACGCACGATTCATAACACTGTTTTCTTGTTTAAGAATTTTTTGTTCATCGTTCAATATCTTAAATTTCTCCGCAAACACTTCTGTCACGGCTGCCGTTACATCTTTTACAATTAGCTCTACAAACTCTTTATTTGCACTTAATCGCGTCAAAGATGCAGTGATCATCGTGGTGATGGTGTCACGATCGTCTCGCGTGAGCATTTTAGAAGTAGCGAAAAATAACGAAGAAAACAGCAAAAAATAAAATAAGTTTCACTCAAAATTTTGAATTAACTTAAGCAACGTCGCCAGAACACACTGAGAACGTCTAGCTACGTTGGCTGTTCATACTTGAATGTATAATAGTGTTCCAGGAAAAGGTTTTTGATTTGATCATTGTACTGTTATTTTATTTCCTTTAGAGATATTTTCTTTTGTATTTTCTGTAAATGATCCTGAATTTTTGAAAGATACCCCCAGGTAAGTGTATGACGATGTAAATTTAATTTCTTCGTTTTGGCAGGTATATCGTAAATTTTTTTTCGGTGGTCTTCCTTTGTGTATATGCATTATTCTGGTCTTCTCTGAGTTTACTTGAAGAAGAAGTTTATTGCAGTATTCCGTAAATGCTTTTAATTTAATGTTTAAATCTATGGGAGAATTAGCGATTAAGATCATATCATCCGCATATTGGAGGGAGATAATATCATATGAATGATTTATAAAATAACCTTCAAATCCTTTGCTTCTGAAAAAATCTTCAAAGTCAGATATATATATATATATATAAATTAAATAATTTGATTTAATATATTTGAAAAAAAATGTTTTTATTATCAACTTGGTTACATGTGTTGAGATAGAAGAATACAGGAACAATGAACACCTTATCTTAGTTACAAGGGTTTTTATTACCTAGCTTATCATAATGGAAATATACTGGAAGAATATGCTGACATCGCATAATTATTGTAGAATAGGAATACAGCCATTACATAATTCCTCCCTTCTAAGATTATACAATAATTATTAATTAATAGGACTTAATTCTATTTGTTCTTTATTACAACCAGGTCTTTTATTTCTTTTACACATTATTAATAACTTATTTCTAAGCTTATAAACTAAAGCAGAGCATATTATTAAAATTAAAATCAATATAATATAAATAGTGTAATAATAATAATGATGATCTTCCAGTTTTGGCTCGTTTATTTGTGGTAATTCTTTAATTGTTACATCTACCTTTTTTACTGTCTCTAAATTTATTGTTGTCAATTGTTGTAATGTTTTATTAAAGCTAAAAGGTTCAAATATTATTTCTTTATAACTTTCTTGGATTATATCAAATTTGAAATTGTTTATTTCACATTTATTAATAAGTTTTAATTTAAATATACCCTTGATTTTTTTATTTAATGTAGTACTTTCACAATTAATTTGAATTTGTTGCTCCTTAGGGCTGATTATAATTAATTCATTTGTGTTTTGAATTTTCTCCCAAGTATTTTTCAATTCAAGAGTATGATATTTACAATCATCATTTGTTTGAGCCTTTAACATATTTACTATACATTTATTTAAAATTATATACTCTGTTTTACAGTAATACATATTATTAATAAAAATACAATTATTTATCTTAAAATTATCGTTATTGTTTATAAAATACATAGTTTGTTTCTCATTTAATTGTAAGACTTGATTATCTTTGATAAACGGTAGAGGAGTAAATTGATAAAAGTCGTACGTGTGAGAAGAAAAGAGTGGGATGTTGATAAGGAAGTGTATCTGTTCGTTATCGTGTTGGCAGTAGGTTTCTATGATTTCGTTTAATTGCCAAATGTCTTTATTTTTTGTAATTTTTCTAATGTTAGTCGGGTCAATGATGCTTGTGTGCAGTTTTCTTAAAGTACAGAAGGTTAAAGTGATTTCAATCTGTTTGGTGAGGTCATTTAAGTTTTGAATTATAAATATTAATTCTTGAAATTTGCTTTCTACGTCAATTCTTCCTGGCCAATTGAAGTTATTCTTTAAGATCTCTTTAATATTTTCTATTTGTATTTTCAACGTATTCTCATTACTTTTAATATTTTCAATTTGATCATTAAATTTATTTATCATTTCTTTACTGATTTTTAAATTTTGGTTAGTTTGATCTTGTAATAATTTTTCATTATTTTTAATTTGTTCAAGAATTTTATCGTATCGCTCTCCGTCTGAAGCATCTAAGTTACCTGATATTGCTTTAATAATACCTCCTAATCCATTAATTAAACCGCGTTTTGAGATTTTGTGAAATATTTTACTGATTTGATTTTCCAAGTCGTTGAAATTATATGTTAGGATATTAATATAGTTTTGAAACACATCCTGAGCGTCTTTAATTTGAAAGAGAAGAGTTTCTTTTAATTTTGCGATTTTAATAAATTCATCGTGAATCGGGGTAATATTGTAATTAAAATAGATTATTTGTTCTGATGTTTTTATTTGTGTTTTCCCTAATTTAGCTAGGTGAAATCCATTATCGTTTGAAATATCCGTAAGTTGGGCCGTACATCTGGAACAACAATTTATTGTTTAATTTTGTCTATCCTTACGTGCTTTTCTGCTATTTGATCTCTGATTTTTACTTTTCCGAGTGTCGGGTCATAATGTTGAACTCTATATTTTCTAAATAAAGGCTTTTTAAATTTCTTAATTAATCTTGGGTTTTCTTTCACATAAATAGTATTTTTTATTTGTAGGGGGTTGTCATTTTCTTTGTACCGCTTTTGCTTTTCAAGTTTAATTTTATTATTAATGGTTTTAAGTAATTCCTCTTGTTCTGTTTGATATTTTTGTATTGTTTTTTCGTTAATGACTGTGATTGGTATAAGAGGGATTTGATTATTTTTACCGAATAGTGTTTCGTTCGGGGTTATTTTATGTTCGCATAAATTTGTGCAAGATAATTGTTCATTTGGTTTTGGAAAAAGGTCTCCGAAATTTTTTATGAGTGTTGTTAATTTAGATTTTTCGATCTGATTCAAATGTTCTGAGCGTATTTGAATATTATTATTTTGTTGACAATTTTTAAAGTCGGTTTGTAGTGTCTTTTCTTTTCCTTGGATGTTAACGGAGTTTTTCTTAAAATCAATTTGGATATCTAGTTTCTTAAATGCTTCAATACCTAATAATAGGTTATATTGTTTATGAAATTTGTGAATATAACATTTAAATGAAATTTTATTTATTTTTAATATAACAAAGTGTGAAATAGTGGATTTTCCATTTACGGTGGTAAATGTACATTTTTCTTCATAAGTTTTGATATTTTTGAATTTAACTAAATCTGAGTGTATTAAGTTTATGCTTGACCCCGTATCTAATAAAATGACATAATCTTGTATTTGGAATGATGGTAGATTATAAGTTAGACTAGACATTACTTGTTTTCGTCTACTTCTGTCTCGAGTTCTAAAAAAGAGTCATGTTCGGTTTCATTGTCTTGTTCCGCGTATTCGTATTCGTCCTCAGTGCGGTCTGGTTGTTCATCTGAGTTTTCGTTGAGGTTGTAATTTTGTCTTATCGTTTGTGTTGACATAGGCGTAGTAAGCCTGGTTTGCTGGGTCATTGGTTTGGGTTGAAATGATATCACCACGTTTCGCCGTTCAAGAACGGAAATCGTTTGCGTCATGATGTACATAAAGTGATGTACGAAGTACAAGTAGCACTCAGGCAAAGAGATAGCAGCATGCATGTCGTCCTCGAGTTCATCTTCTTGGCCACTCACGAAACTCCAAATCACCTTACGCGTATTTTCTTCGCCTTGCGTGATGAAGTACTCCTTCACAGCAGGCCAACAGCGAATTAATCTTTCCACTGCTCGAAAAAGGGAGAGCCATCGAGTTATAACATGGCGCAAGACATCTTGATATTCCAATTCCAGATAGTCGAAACATTCTTTAAATTTTGCAGTTTTTTTTGGCACTGTTCGCAAAGTCAGCGTACACCTTCAGAACCAAATTTTCGACATCGTACGGTAAAGGTTAGCAGGCATGTCTCGCAGCATTATGAATAACATGGCAATTGCAATTGCTTTTGATGATGTCTTCGTACTTAGCAGTGAATTTCTGATAGACGAAGTTATTTTTACCGTAATTTACAGAAGCATTGTCGGCCGTATAGGAAGTTACGTTTGCCATGTCAAGACCAAGACCTTCTACGCAAGACACGATGTGGTCGCAAATCGACGCAGAAGATTCGTCACTGTCTTCGTAAAAATCGATGATCCTATCCTTGACTCCGACATTAATGTCAAAGTACTTGATAGCGATCGGGAAAAACTTGCGATGTCCCTTATTGGACGCGTCCGTCGCTATCGAAAACGGGACCGGACACGAACTAGCAGCCTTCAAATCCTGCACGACCATCTCTATCGACTTTGGACCCATAACGTGTTCTACGACTGCTTCGGCTTTCGTTCTACCGCAGTGCAGTTTTTTGACGATGTTGGAGTCGCTGAATACTTGCGTGCGCAGTTTCATACCACAGTCAATACTCAAGTAGCTGTGATGATGACGGATCCCGTGGTAAACTTCGGCTATCTCAGCTGCAGCAGTTTTAAGTTCTTCTAGAGATCCTTTTGTAGTCACGAAAGCTGACATAAGCTGATTCGTGGCAACGTTTTGGCTGTTTCCTGTGAAAACATTTTTGATAGATTAAAATTTGTTTAAAAAAGACTAGCAGATCAATTGAATAGAGTAAAATTAACTCAAATAAAGAATTAAATGTTAAATGCAAAATCTCTCCATATGGAAATCTGTTATTGTATTTATATTTGTTATGTATTCATATCTATTCAAAACTCGTTTAATGGTTACCTTTGTACTTGGCCGAGTTGAAATGAGTTTTGACAGCTTTTTCTCATTCATGTTTCACGGTAAAGGGCACTTTGCATAAGATACACTTTGCAGTTTGATTGTCGATCTTTATCAACCAGCTTCGATAGTCACTTCGAGCGGTCCAATCATCTTGAAATGATGAAACGTACGTCTTACGCTTTGTCGCGGGACTGGGCTCATTTTCTGTAGCACTCATGTTCTCGATGTTATAAACACCGATGAATCTGAAATTATTGATTATTTATTCCATATTAATTAATTGTTGTTTAAATCTGTCATTTGTATATCAATATAATTGCGAAAAAATTATTATACCAATACAACTCCTCTAGGCCATGTTATTTCAACAAACAAATCTTATGTCTGAAAAATTGTAAAGATTATTATCATTCTGCCATAACATATTTGTAACTGCGTGACAATGCCTGAGAAACAAATGATTAAACTGCTTAAGCTTACCTGTTCGAATGCAAATACGACGGCAGTCTCTGAGAATCAAACTTAGAAATAACCACGTAGAAATAATTCTAGAGACATGTATTTTGAGGTTACAAGCGTTGATGGCGCGAAATACAAAATAGGAAGAGTCAGAGGCTCAAAGCTTACATAGATGTCGCCACTTTCCATAGATGTGCCAACAAAGTTTGGCACAAATACCTATCTAAGTAAGGCGCGTTTCTATGTATCATATGTGTAAATATATGCTTAAGCCAAAGAAAACTTTAATTCAATGACACAAAAGACGCAGGCAAATCGGTAGTTAATCATAACCCGGACAATTCAACGCTGACCCGGAGCCCGGAGATTTCGTCTGAAACCCGGAGACTCCGGGTCAAACCCGGAGAGGTGGCAACCCTAACTGAAAACAAGATTGTTTACACAATTTTCTCAAATTATGACGGCTAGGGCTGCCAACCTTATAAAAATTTCTCATATTTTAACTCTGATAGCTAATCTTCAGTTAACTAACTATAGAATAAATAAGTATTGAACAACTATTCTTCTGTTAGCGAGGCGGAATAAACCTAACTAGTAGTTAGTAAATCAAAACTTTATCAGAAGATAAAAAACCGGGCCTTAGTCTAATAATTTAGCAGTTATGACATTTTACTTCAATGCTGGAATCGTTGTCCACTAGTCCATCAGGACCCGCATTCTATAACTTTTTGGTTGAATTTTTTTCAAAATCTTTAATTGCAATTGGTTCATGGTCTATTCCAAATTGAGTATATTTATTTCCAGAAAATTTAGGATATAAAATATTTTTTACAGTATTATTCCTGTTGGTAGATTCGCGCATCTTGAAAATTCTCCAAAAATTAGAAGCTGTTAATCTTTTTAATCGCTCAATATGCCATATATTGCTAGATCATTGCTGACTTGTTTTTCTTGTAGTTCATCAATTTCTCCTGGGGTTTTTACAAATTACTTAAAAATGTTTGTTTTCTTGCATTATAAGTTTCTTCATCCAAATTTTCTACTTGTAAAGCATCCGTACCGTAATCTTCATCTGTCCCGTGAAAAAGTGTTTTTCGCAAAGGTTTTTTGAATAAACGACGCCTACAATTAGATGCTAAACATGTTTAACCTTTTGCATATATTTTTTTATATGCTGTCCAGGGCTTGCATTTGTAATTTGTTTATGCAATATTTATTGGATATCTTCTTTTTCGTTGTAAGAAACAGCAGCAGTATTACAGCGCATTGAATAATTTCCTCTTTTACTAAAACCACCAACAAATTTTGTTAATATTTAGTCGTATTGTTCTGCTTTATTATTAGTAAAGTTGTATATTAAACTAAACTAGTTTATACTAGTCTATTCCTAATTGCTGAAATATCTTGGAATAAACCGCACTCTTTCATTTGTGGAATATTATTTACTTCTAAATCTTTTTTCTTTTGCAAAAATAACTTTGCGCAATCTTTATGGTAACCGAAACCATGGTAAGAGATACTTTGAATATAATTTTTTCAATTTCTAATAGTTTCAATAAAAGATTTTCTCACGTCGGTGCATGGAGGCCTTTTCAACAGCTGTTCGAATTCGCCTTACGTTGTTCCGTAATTGGTGACGCAGTTGAACACAGACAAGCTTACCGGTACTACTGTATCTTTTCTGACTCAGATCACGGAGCTTATTACATCGGTTTCGCAATAAATGGTTACAGCATTCAATTTTCTCCACCATTAAATCGTTGCCGTATGGTGTTGCATCCAGCCTTTTATATACGCTACTATCCCCATCGCCAACAATTTGTGCGTATTTAATTCCATGCATTTTAAAACTTCGCATAAATCCTTCGACTATTATGCCACTTTCCATGCTTGTAGAAGTACCTGTGCAATTTTTAAAACATTTATGCACGTTTTCAGATTTAGTTAATGTTTGAGCATGTGCATAAACGCATCAATATTTATTTCGCACAGAAAGAAATAATAGTGTGCCACTTTTTTGCCCTATAATGCAACCAACTCGAGAGTGAATCATAGTTAGTCCAGTAACTTTTCTTGCACCAGGCTCCGTCTGCAATTACAGTGAATAGAGAAATACCATCTTTATCTACAGACCCTGTCTCTTTTGCTAATTTCGACTCCTCTGCTATTCCAGCAATTCGCATCGACTCCCAAGCTGCATCGCGTAATACTTCCGCCAAATATAATTGATTTAAAAAAAAATTAAATATCGGAATTCATACAGGGTATATTTCAAGTGCTTGGCTATTTCAGTGAGTTGAGCATATGTACCACCAGTTGACCATAGAATTTACAACAGCTAAGTTTGTATTCATCATATTATTATGTTTATTTTCAGTACATACATACTTTTCTATTTGGCACATTGAACATTTAATTAAAAATCTAGATTTAAAACCAATTTTATTTTCTTTTAAAATTTTCAAACCTGAATTTCAACAGGCAATTAGATCATTATGTGGAAAATTAATAATTTCATGAAAATAATATTGAATTTCTACAATACGCCTTCCAGTAACTTCAAATTTAATTTTATTTGTAGAAATATTGTCCGGTTCTAGCATCCTAATAAAGCATGAATGAATTAATTATTTGATTGAAACAAGACAAGCCTTCAAGTATGTTCTGAAACGTAGATGGATATCGCACAATATAAAGATTAGCCTGCATCTTGTCGATTTCGTCGTTGAACTGGTCCAATTTGTGCGAAGCTAATTTGAGGTCATCCAGGCGCACGTTAGTGAGGTGTATAACATATGTGAAAGATTTATTTCTTCGGATTTATTTAATTTGTTTGCCAGGCAGTAATCATCCAAAACGATATTGAGATTTTGGGTTGGAGTTGAATAGTTCGAAATATACTCTGTTGTTGCAACAATTTGGACAAGGCATGCACATGCCTTGCAGTTTTCATTTAGATGTAATATTCCGGTTTTTGATAATTCTCCGTCTTCTAATTCTTTATTCTTACAATTGACCGTTAACTTTACGGAATTAGAATAAATGTAGAGCCATTTATAATTTTTTAATACTTGCTAGAGTTCTAATGTTCCGTGAACTAATTTAGTATTACATGACTTTAATATAGTACTAATTACATCCGTAAGAAGAAGGCTCTCGCAGATGAGGTTTTGTAGAGCAGAATATTGGATGTGATTGTTACATATATAATGTTCCTTGCTCAGTGATTTACAACAATCTAAGTTCTTGAGTGGCACATACACTAATCGGTTAGTCGAGACAGCTAAGTAAGAAATAGTGGGTTGGATGAATGCAAAAGAGTTGGAATCAGGGTGTGGAATTGGAAAGGGTATAATATGGTAAATTATAAACAAATTATTAGTGACAATGGAAAAATTAATTCTGTAAATAAATTTATTACTAACAAAAAACATATCAATTATAGCAAGATCAATTATTGTATGGATATTTTCGAGGGGCACAGGTAATGGGAATTCTGTACCATAAGGAAAAGCTCGTAATTCATTCTGTAGTTCAAGAATACGTCGGTTGGGGAAATTACTGAAGGGTGCACGATAGAACGTTTAGCGAATAAAATTGCATCAATAGTTTCATCTAGTTCGATCAACAAATTGTGTCCAATACTAATTATTAATGATAATTGTTCCAATATTATAATAAGAGCTTCATTTGTTTTGATTTTACTGTCCGAAAATTTTATCGTCTAAAATTAGATCTCTGTATTTATTTAATGTTATGAACAGTCCTTTTTGTTTTTGTTCCGACTCGTATAAATGCTCGATTCTGATGGCTTGTTTATTTATTTCTATATTAAATGCTTTATTTTGTTTTTGGTTTAAATATTGAAATTGATATTTATGTTTATTTAGAAATGTTACATTGCCTTTTTCAAAACTAAATTCATTTTTAAGTAATTCGATGGCGTGTATTCCCAATAAAATATCAAAATCTTTATGAAAATTTAAAATGTAGCTTTTAATGTTTAAAATTCTTAAATTGGTAAATTCAGTTCCGGACGATTTACCGTTACAAGTATAAATGGTAAAATATTGACAAATTTTTGTTGTATCGGGTTTAATTAATTTTGGGTTGAGCCCGTATCTAAAAGTATTTTAAAATTATTAATTTGAATAAATGGAAGTTTGCCAAAGATTCGATTCTTGTGAATCGAGTTGGGGAAAACTTTGAGTGTTGATTTGTTCGATATATTCATTTTCGTTTCGTGTAGTATCATTAATTTGTTGTTTGTTAGAATATTCTTCAATTTCGGGGTTTTCGAATTCATTATTTTCAAGATTTTGATTGAATAGTTCCTCAAATACGAAGTTTTGTTGTGGCTGATTTTGTTGGCAATAATTTTGTGGACGGATTGGTCGAGTTTGTGTACTCATGGGGGTTGGATTTATGAATTGTGAGTTTCGGATATTTGCTCGTGGTTTAGGTTGGTACACTAGATTGATATTTTTGATATGTGGGTTGTGGTTTTTATTGGGCAGGATGGTTAAAGTTATATGGTGTGGGTTTATAAATTGATTTAGATTTGTTTAAAGAGCGTAATGTACCAAACTAAAATATCAATCGTTCCCAGCGGTGTGTTGTGGCGAGGAACCTGGAGGCTCGCTCAATTCAGCACACGGCGTCCCCACCCTAGCAGTGATATCTGGGACGGAGGTGTTGGGGGTGTTGGGTGTAGCTCTTCTTTATTATTTCAGTGGACGGTATTAATTATTAAAACTTGATTTTCACTATTGATATACAACTTAAACTATATACTATAATAATATGACACTTGAATAGTTGAACGCTATGCGCTCGCCTTACTGTCTCAACTCACACTCTCTACTCTCTGCTTGCTAGTCGCACATGTCCCTTCTACCGTCTCAGTGGCACTCAACAGTTTCTATTCCTAACATACCGCCCCCTTTGAAAGGTCACTTTTAATATTATTTTCAGGAATCGGTAATACACAAATTTTAGTAACAGGCCTTTTATAAACTCCACTTTTTGTTTTTACACTTACAACTCTCACCAGACCATCACTTCCCGGATACACTGTCATGATTCTTCCAAGAATCCAATGGGCGGGGGGTGTGTTGTCTTCCTTCAATAGGACGACTGCTCCTTCTGCAACATTGGGTAGTCTCTTCCACCATTTGTTTCGTTGCTGTAGAGTGTTCATTGCTTCCAAAATGACTGGACTTGCTTTTGTATCTGTTGATATTTAGAAAGTCTATTATCTTGCACATCTGCTAATAAGGGCTCAGGCATCATGTAAGATGAGGTTCCAAAAAGGAAATGAGAAGGAGTTAGATAATTATACTTAGTGGGATCATCATTTAAAGGACATAAAGGTTGTGAATTTACACAGGATTCTATTTGACAAAGTAAAGTATATAATTGCTCAAAAGTATACATACATTTTCCCGTAACTCGCTTCATATGAAATTTTATTGACTTGATGCCGGCTTCCCACATTCCTCCGAAATGAGGCGCATTTGGCGGAATAAACTTCCATTCTATTTCTTGATTTGCTAACATATTGGTGATTTCTCTTTGAACATTTTGATTGTTCAGTAACTCGTAAAGTTCATGTAGCTCATGTTGAGCTCCCTTGAAATTCGTAGCGTTGTCACTAAAGATTGTGTGACATTTTCCTCGCCTTGCTAAAAATCTTTTTAATGCCGATATAAATGACTGAGTTGATAAATCAACTACTAATTCTAAATGTATGGTTCGCGTCGTAAGACATATGAATAATGCTACATACGCCTTAGTAGTAGGTGCGTTTTTTCTTTGTGATGTCTTTATGGAAAATGGACCTCCATAATCCACACCAGTATTTGAGAATATCTTACCAACTTCACCTCGATAAGATGGTAATTGTCCCATTAATTGTTGACAGTTAGACGCTCGTTGTCTATAACAGATGACACATTCAAAAATGATTTTCTTGATAATATTTCTTCCACGTAGTGGCCAATATCTTTCTCTCAAATTTGCTAAAACTGCTTGCGTCCCAGCATGTAATAAATTTAGATGTTCTTGAATAATTATTAGTTTTGTCAATTGATGATTAGAAGGTAATATGATTGGGTGTTTTTTATTAAAATTTATAGGAAAATTCTCCAATCTTCCTCCAACTCGTATTATATTTTCTGAGTCCAAAAATGGTGTTAAGCATTTTAGGCTTCCATCACACACATCCAATTTATTCCTTAATAACCTTATTTCCTTTGAAAAAACTTCATTTTGACAAATTTTTATTAATTTGATCAATGATTGTTTGAGTTCATTCGCTGTTAACAATCCTGTTTGTTTTTCAGAATCTTTTTTCGTGTTATTGATAAACCTTAGTACATATGCAAAGACTCTTTTTAATTTACCTAATGAGGAAAATTTCTCAAATATGTTTAATGATGCAACAGTTACGTAATTTGCACTGACCTTTTCTTCTAGCTCTTCAGACTTCACTACTTCGGGTAAATTTTCGTTTCTTGTCCAAGTATCTTCTGGATTCATTAACCAACTCGGTCCTGACCACCACATTTTGTTTTCTATCAAATTTTCAGCTGTTAGTCCTCTAGATAAGTGATCAGCAGGATTATCTTCACTTCGAACATGTCTCCAGTGACATTCCTTAGTTATGTCTTGTATTTCTCTAACTCTGTTTCCGACGAAAATTTTCCATTGTGCAGCTTCCTTTGATATCCAATGAACACGATTGTCGAATCAGTCCACAGATAGATATTTGATAATTCTAGTTGCAAACTTTCTACTATTTTTTGTTGTAGTTTAGCTAATAATAGAGCTCCACATAGCTCCAATCTCGTATTGTTGTTTGTTTTAGGGGTGCTATTCTTGATTTACTACAGATAAGTGTTGTGTAGTACTATTGTTTTCCTTATCTGTACATTTGATGTACACACATGCTCCGTAGGCTATTGACGAAGCGTCGCAAAAGCCATGTAATTCGTATGCATATTCTTTCTCAGAATTAAGGTTTGTAACTCTACGATCTATTTGAAAATTTTGAATTATCTTCACTTGTGTTCTGAAGTCTTTCCAATTATCACTTAGCTCATTATTAATCTCAGTATCCCACTCTACTTGATCTTTCCACAGTTTTTGCATAATCTGTTTTGCTTTCAGCACCAATGGACCTAGTATTCCTAATGGGTCATAAATACTAGCTATTTCTGACAATATTACTCTCTTAGTTAATACATAATTCTCACTCCTTATGTTTATAGAAAATTTTAATTTATCTTCATTGGGTAACCAAATCAAGCCCAATGTTTTTACTGCATCTTTATCCATTACTAATGGTATGCTTGACTCTCTTTTCTCTGGACTAATTGTTTCTAATAATCTCTTATCATTTGCACACCATTTATGAAGTGCAAAGCCTCCTCTGTTTAATAGTTCTATTAATTCTCGTTGCTGTTTTGCTTTCAGCACAAATGGACCTAGTAAATAAACATGGTCGTAATTTTGAACATTTGTTTTAAGTTGTTTTTGTTACTGAATTTGTTGCTTTAGTTTGTTAAGTTGTATAACACTGTTACATTTTGTTTATTTTCACATAGCCACCTATAATATTTGTATAAAAATTATTTCTAGTATTTCTCAATTTTCTTATTTTTCCCGAATTTTTTCAGATACATTAATAAAAACTAATACACCGTTGAAAAGAGAAAAAAATGGCGGTTTTTATTTTAGTAAAATAATTATAGGTTGCTATTTAAAAAATAAAAGTTGATAGTCGTATCTTGTAAACCTGACTTTATAAAAAATATCTACATCTGCCATCAAATAGTATATTTAAAATAATAAAACTTTCATATGAACCATTTTTTTCTATTACTCATAATAAAAAAGTTAAAGGGGGGGGCGTCTTCCCAGACTCACCCTGTATATATATATATAAATTATTTGTTTAAACAACGCAAGTAACTTTTTAAAAACTATTTATTTGGTTAATACAACAATAAGTTGTTAATAGCGTTACATCTGAATCTAGACTAACTAAAACTACATGATACATTTGTTTTTATGTTCTTGAAACATGACGTGTCCGCGAGACGTGCTTCTACGTAAATGTCTTATTTGTCACGTTTGATGTTGTAGCTGGGCATATAACTCCTCCCTCCTTAGAAGGAAGCACCCTCTGGAAGTCGAAGTTCGATTTCTTCTTTCTTCGGGGTTGTTGTATTCAGTGCCTGCCTTAATTTCCTATTTCGGAACCACTTAACAGAAAAGTAAATGATTATTAACATTATTCCGAGATATAATAGAATTGTCCAAATGCTCGGGATGTGAAAGTTCGTATCCGATTCTTGAATTGGTGTGAATAAATTAGTTTTTATTTCACTAAGTTTTAGGGATTTTAGATTGATTGTAAAATTAGAAATTTTATTAGATTTTAATCTAATATTGAGTTTTGGAAGCATTAAAGGAGTTCCTTGAGTTTTATCCCAAAATATTAGTTTTTGTTGTTTAAAAACTATGTCACAGTTATTTTCCACTTTAATAAGAAAAATTCCAGTTAATGATTCTACGTTAATTCCTTCTGGGCAGTTTATAGTGATTTTCTCTTCTCGGGGTAGAATAGCCAAGTATTGGTTTATATCGGGCACTAGTTCAAAGTGGTTTTCCTTTATTTCTAATTTTGTATAATGGCACTGGTTGCTTTGCTGTTCGTTGAGGATTTCTTTTTCGCATGTTGGATTGTAATGCGCGTGGAATTTATTTGGGCATTGGTATGTTTTGCTTGGAATACATATGTCGCTCAATGGAATAATTTCATTTATCGACTTTAAAAAATATCTTGAATTAGGTATTATAGTTACAAAATCTGAATCATATCTTGTTGGGATAGGATGCAAGTAATAAAGATCGAAATTTGTTTCATAATTAATTGGGATTGATATAAAGTAAATGATTTGAAAGGATTCAATCTTACAGTTAACTTTTAATAGTGATTCGTATTCCAAAATATTTTCATGATTTGGTTCAAACGGGAGTTGGGCTTTATAGAATTTTGAAATTTTTTGTATTTCTAATAGAAGTTCTTCAGGCTGTATTATACTTGGGTGCAATGTTCTTAATTTACAGAATGTAATTGAATTTTCTATATCCTGGAGTACGTTTAAAATAGAATTATAAAGTATAATAAGTTGATCATAAATATTTTTTGCAAATAATATATCCTGAATATGCATATTATTAATAATTTCGTATAATTGTAAAATTTTGGATTTCAAAGTTGATTCATTATGTTGTATATCTAACAGTGTTTTATTAAAATTTTTAATTATTTCATCATTTACAGAGTAGGCCAATTTTAATTGGTTTTCCAATTTATGGTCATTTTTTTGTAAGTGCTCTAGTATCTCATTATATCGTTTGCCGTCTTCGGCATCTAAATTTCCGGTGACAAATTTAAAAACGGTTCCCAAGCCATCTATAAGTCCTCTTTTATTTCGTTTTAATGCGGTTGAGTGGAAGCCAATGTTTGTAATTTTGTTATTAATACTATTTCGAATGAATTCCACAATTTTGTCATAGTTATGCAGTTCATCAATGTATCTAGTATTGTTTGAAATTGTCATTTTTAAACTTTCATATTGATCGTTTAAATTATAGTATTGTTCAAACAGGGGCTTGACGTTATAGTAATGCACGAAGGTGTGAGTGGTTTTTTCTAATTTTGCAGGACCCAATTTAATGGGTAGTATTCCCAGATTCTCCGTGATATTTCTGATAATTAATCCATCGCTGAGTGCGAGGGACCTGGAAGTGGATCAAAATTATAAGTTATTTTTTTTGGTCTTTTAATATTAGATAAATGAATTTTTTCAACTGTGTTACCATGTTTTACTTTAAGTTTAGCTGTTTTCAAATTTTTATTGATAGATTTTAATGATTCGGGTTTAAATTTATTTTTAGTTTTTGCTTGTTTTTGTCTATTTTTCACAAGAATTTTATTTGAAATTTCGGGTAGTTCTTCTCTCGATTCATTAAATTTGCCAATAATTTTCTCTTTATTCTGATCGATTTTATTTTTTATTGATTCGTATAATAATTTTGTTTTGTTCTTATGATTCTCTACATAATTATTTATGAGTTGTTTGTCGATGTTTATATTAAGGGGGGATTTAGTATCAAGATGACCAGAAATTACTTCACACGGTTTTAATTTTGTAACTGAATGGATTGTATTATTATAGGCCAAAAGAGCATAATTAACTTTTATTTCTATGGATTCCTTATTATAGACTTGTTGATTATTAAATAGTCTTATGTGTTCTATAAGAGTCGAATGAAATCGTTCTATGATACCATTCGATTCAGGGTGTTGCGAACTAATAAAGTGTATGTTTATTTTATGAAGCTCTAAAAGTTCTGTTACAATTGAATTTTTGAATTCTAGCCCATTGTCAGAAATTATTTGTCCGGGAATTCCATGATGCGTAAAATACTTTACAAGATTATTAACAATTTCAATACCTTGAGAGGAATTGAGTTTGTATGCCTGTGCATATTTAGAAAATGAATCTATTATGGTGAGGAATTTTATTTTTTCTAATGTAATAGTATCGATATGTAATAATTCGAAAGGCTTTGATGACGTAGGTGTTAAATTTAATTTTAGCTTCAGGGGATTCCTGTCGTATTTTGTAATTTGGCAGATTTCACATGAATTAATGTAAGTTTGGATAGAGTTCCTTAGTTTAGGCCAGTAATAATTTTGCTTAATGCGCGCTTCTGTTTCTTCAATACCACGATGATTTGTTTTGCTTTCGTGGAATTTACAAATAATTTCAGATTTTTCGTTTTCGTCTGTAACATCCGTGAGGTACTGTTTACATCTAACTATGTTGATTTGGGAATTTTTAAAGTAATTTTGTAAAATCAGGCTAAACTTTTCATACGTACCGCTCTCGCAATATAAGTGATATTTAACTTTGGGTACTATGTACTCTTTAATAAAATTAATAGCTTCCCTTTCAAAATTTAATTGAGAAAGTTCTACTAGTATTCTCTGTTTTTTTGTTGCGTGTAATTTTAGAATAATTAATTTTTTTGGGCTATGTTGTGTTTCAGAAATAATTATTTGATTTTTGCCGTAATTTACAGGGCATTCTATTATTGGGATTCCTATAATTGGGTGTTCTTTATTTGAATGAATGGTGGCGTTGCTCTCACTAGAAGAGTCGTCAACATCACTTTGTTGATCACCTGTTTCGACGATTAGTGATTGATTATCTTTTTCGTCTGTTTGTCTCGGTTCTAGTAATTCGTTTAAATGTTGAATGTCTTTTATAACTGATTCAATGTCGTCCGTATCATTTATGTTTAATTCAAAGTTTGGTTTATCGTCGGGGAGTTTAAAAACTGTAACGAGTGTGTCAGTATTATTGAAAATATATTGAAGCATTGATTTGACATCTAACCAATTCTTTCGATCTAATCCTGAGGCTATTTGTGGTATGGCGAGATTTTTAATTTTGTTTTTAATGCAAAAAGCTTTTAAATTTAAAAGTGCATAAAATACATCTTGTTTTGAAGGTTTATCATCATATTTTTCTTTAGTAATAATGTAAATTATATATCTGAAATTACTTTTTAAATGAACTAAAGAATGAAGTTTTGGGTTTTGTTTCTTTAATTTATCCACATTATTAAAATTTTCTTTAAACTGTTTAGCTATTCCTCGTGCCATATATAAATCTTTGCTGACGCAGTGCGCTAGACTGCTAGATAGCGGCGCGTCGAAAAGATTCCCTACAACTTCTAAAACGTTATTATTCGTTGACGTATTATTAAATTTTGATGTCAAATAATACTGATATTGTGTTAATGGGTCTTTATTGTCTAAATCGGCAGGTAAATTTTGAATTTTGTCATTAGTTTCATGAGGAATACGGCTTAACGCATCGGCATTAGAATTTAACTTTCCTTTTTTATAAATTATATCATAATCAAATTCTTCAAGTTTAAGTCTTTATCTTATTAATTTTTGACTACATTGTTTTAAAGAAAATAGCCATTGTAATGGTCTATGATCGGTGTAAATTTTGAATTTACGGCCAAAAAGATAGGGTCTAAAATATTGTGTACTCCAAACTATCGCCAAAAGTTCTTTCTCTATTGTGGAATAATTCATCTCTGATTCATTCAAGGTCCTGCTCGCGTACGCGACCGGGAGGTCATTACCAGAGTTACCTTGCGATAAGACAGCTCCGATTGCGACGTTACTGGCATCACATGTCAAGATGAATTCTTTAGTAAGGTCTGGGTATTGTAGCAGTGGTTCGTTTATAAGCAGATTTTTGCACGTATTAAAACAGTTTATATATTCAGGGTCATTGATGTTGATGATTGCATCTTTTTTCAAGCATTTTGTAAGTGGTTTAGTTAGTTTCGCGAAATCTTTAATAAATTTCCGATAATAACCAAGCAGGCCAAGAAATCCTTTAATTTGTTTAACGGTTTTGGGAATAGGATAGTTTTGAATTGCCGAAATTTTGTCTGGGTTAGGTCTTACACCTTGTGGGGTTACAATGTGGCCTAAATACGCGACTTCTTTTCTTAGAAATTCCGACTTATCAAGCTGAATTTTAAAACTGGATTTCCGTAAACGGTTGAAAACTAATTTTAAATTATTAATATGTTCTTGCAAACTACTTGAAAAAACAATAATGTCGTCCAGATAGACTAAACATTTTTCGTTAGTGAGTCCACGTAGTATGTTGTCCATTACTCGCTGAAAAGTTGCGGGGGCATTTTTCAAACCGAAAGGCATCCGCAAAAATTCATAATGGCCGTCTTCCGTGTTAAAAGCGGTCTTTTGTATGTCTTGATCATCCATTTGGATTTGGTGGAACCCGGAGGCCAAGTCTAAAGTAGTAAAATATGTACATCGTCCTAATTTGTCAAGTAGGTCGGTGATATTTGGTAATGGGTATTTGTCTCCTATTGTTTTCTCGTTAAGTTTGCGATAATCTATCACTATTCTCCATTTCTTTTTACCTGACGCGTCTATTTTTTTGGGTACAACCCATATGGGTGAACACCAAGGTGAGTTAGAATGTTTAATTATATTTTGGTCTAGCATTTTTTGTATTTGGTCGCGAACTTCAATTTTATGGATTTCGGGATATTTATAAGATTTTGTATAAGTCGGTATTTCGTCCGTGGTTTTAATGCTATGTCGTATTTGGTTTGTAAATGTCAGTTTGTCATTTTCATTATAAAATATATCAGAGTATTGATGAATGATTTTTAAGATTTCTGATTTTTCTTCTATGTTCATGTGTTCCGTGCGAATTTTGGATGCATTGAATTCCAAATTTTTTATTTCATGACAATTTAAATTTGGGCTTGCATATGTCACATAATTATCAAAACTTTCTACTGCAACTAAACTAGGTAATCTAAATGTAACCTGATACTCTGTTGGATTGATAACGGTACATAAACAGTGAGAGTTTTGTACGTTTGTTACACATTCGGGAATAATTAAATTTTGAGATTTAATTTGCGGAACTAGTACTGTACCTTTCTCTACGTTTACCTTTATTTTTATAATTTTTTCTGACTTTGGTTCGACAGTAACATTTGGTATAGTTTTTAAGATATTTAAATTCAAATTATTTTCGTTATTAAAATAATTTATTTTAATTTTACTATATGGTGTAATAATTAAATCATTAAATGTATCAATTAAAATTCTTAACTTTTTTAAATTGTCCATGCCCAATAGCATGTCGAATTGGTCGTGAAAGTCGAAAATGTGATATTTTAAATAAGCTTCATCTTCTAAATTTGGGTTTAATATTTTAGAAATAGGTACCATTGTACTGTATAATTCTGTAGATGTCCCGTGTGCTGTTGTAATTTGGAATGGGTCTTTTGTTACAAATTTATTATAAAATTTAGATGCTATGTTGGGCCGAATAAAAGATCTAGTGCTACCGGTATCTATCAATACTTTCAAATTATTCTCTGGGAGTATTATAAATGGGAGTTTACTCTGATTTATTGTTAAATTCATTAGTTCAAAGTGAGATCCGAGGCTAGATTTCCTAAAAAATGTTGGTCAGAGATATCAGTGTCATTTTTATCGTTAATATTTACTTCTTCTACTATCTCTATTTCGTTACTTTCGTATGTTTCTGGGAGATAACAATTATTATCTGCAAAGCTATCGCTTTCTTTTAATTCATATTCGTCTAAATTAAAAAGTTCTTCTGCATGGAATTGTGGGGATTGAAAATTTTGACGTGACGGTCCTGGTCTAGGCTGAAAACCAGTATTGCGAGTTGATATACTCATGGGAGTGGGTTTTGGCATAACTTTGCTCTGATTATTCGTTGAATTTCTAAAATTTTGACTTTGGAAATTTCTTTGATTTCCGAAATTAGGGTTCCTGTTTACTGTGGGAGTGAAATAGTTTTGTCTAGCAAGTGGGAATTTATTTTGATATGCGGGTTGAGGTGGTATGTATTTGGGTACCATTTTAAAATTTGGAGTGTTTTGTTTTGGAATATATTTTTGATTTTGACTATAAAGGTTTTTAGGTGTTTTAGGGTTTGCTTCGAATTGGAAATCATTCGTAAGCATGTGTAATGCCGCATTTAAATCACTAGGGTTCTTTGTCCGCATTAATTGACCGATAGGGTCTTTAAGTCCCTTTAATAAAATTCTTAGAGCATAGTTACGGAAATATCCAATTAATATTGGTGCCTCGTTAGCGACAAAATTTATCGCAATATTTGATACTTGTATATTTAAGAGATGTTGTACTCTATTATAAAATTCAAAAACAGTTTCTTTATCGCCTTGTTTCAAATCTGTCATTTCAATACATAAGGTATAACAATCTCTTTTGTCCGCGTAAGTGGTTAAAAGAGCTGTTTTTAAATCATTCCATGTAGCAATAGTGCAACTTGATATATTAATGGCTGCTTCGCCCTTTAATTTTGCTAAAATGCTACTCATGAGGTATTCATTTTGGAAATCACCTTCATCGCCGGCATTATAAAATTTTGTTACAAGTTTTCCCGTGATTTCTAAGAATCGGGGTAATAATTCCCGTTCTCCATGGAATTCAGGAATCATGTCCAGATATTCCTTTTTAAGTGTGGGTACGGTTGCCATTTTTAATTTTAATGTAGGTTGTCTTAGTTTGAACGAACTGATTTGAGGATTTAAATTAAGATTTTCAGGGTCAGAGTCTGATTCAGAGTTTGTACTATTTTCTGATTCACTTGTTAAAATAAAAGTAGGAACAAACGACATATGGTACTCACAGCAACACCAGGATTCGCTTCATATCCTCTGAGACGATGGCGGCTGGCTGGTACTCCGCTCTCGATGAACGCTTCTTTGCGTAGATGCGATGACCTCTCTGGATTGGATGACTGATGTCCTCTCAGCAACTCTCTCCTTTTTGGGTCTCGTACTGGTTACTTGATTGTCTTGTACGTGAAGTGTTATTTTTGCTTTTTACACTTCGAATGTTCGATGGCTAAATTAATCACTGACGTGAAACGATTTTATATTCTCTAAAACGTTTTAGCCATCCTACCGACTGCGCCAATTATTTGTTTAAACAACGCAAGTAACTTTTTAAAAACTATTTATTTGGTTAATACAACAATAAGTTGTTAATAGCGTTACATCTGAATCTAGACTAACTAAAACTACATGATACATTTGTTTTTATGTTCTTGAAACATGACGTGTCCGCGAGACGTGCTTCTACGTAAATGTCTTATTTGTCACGTTTGATGTTGTAGCTGGGCATATAACTTATATATATATGTAGGAGGCACTCCCGTTTACATGGCGTGATGGTATACTAATTAGAATGAATTTTATAATATCAAAAGATTTTACTTCTTTTTTAATAAGCATTTAATGAACATGCGTTCAACAACAATCACAGAGTGAACTTTGATCATTTGAAAATTTTACACTCTGAAAGTAATAAGTATAAAAGGCTCTTTCTCGAAAGTTGCTACATTAACCTGGAACCTAATTCAGTTAATATTAAAACTGACTATCAAGTTTCTAATTCACATTACAAATCGATTTTTAGCTAACATTTTTGACAAATTTGTCCGTGTTTGACCTTAAAAATCTATTTTGTTGTTGTATTTTTCTTACTGATAGATGGCTCACTATAATTTATAAAATATTTTTGTTTTATTTCAATCTGTAATTTAGTTACTTTGTGACTCTTCAGGTATTTAATTTAATTGTTAATTCACTATTGGTAAGAAATTTTTTTCTGTTATTATTATTTATTAAAAATATTATTTTATTTTTGCTTGTATCTTGAAAATGGCTCAAATTTTGGCCGAAACGTTATTTGTGAATTTTGGAATGTCGTTTTCGAAGAATTTGGAAAAATTTGTGGTCCCTTGCGAGGGTTTTTATTTTTATTTTATTTGTGAATTTTGGAATGTTGTTTTCCCTAATTATGAAAGAATTTTCAATAATTTGTTTCTGCGAATTGTTTGTCAACAGAGTTAACTTTCTATCTGGAGAAATTTTATGTATGTATTATTTGTGATGATCTGTAATTATGAAAGAATTTGGAAAAATTTGTATTTGTAAGTTATTTGTCATTAGGGCGAGTTTATATTTAAACTGAAAGTTGTTTGTTATTACGGTAAACTTTCTATTTAGTAAATGTATGCAGTATTGATATATGATTGTGTTGAAAATAGCGATGGAGTTGTTATGATTAATAGAATTTGTCAAATTGTAAAATATATTTTTGTGAAATATATTTGTATATAATATATCGCGATATGTATAAAAGAAGAAAATAAATTATTTTTCTTTCAATTACTATACAGCATTGTTACGAGGGTCGTTCAATAAGTTCATAGAAAAAAATAGAAAAAACACTTTTTTTGGGTAGATTTTTTATTATTTTTCTACATAATCTCCTTTTAGCTCTATACACTTCTCTAATCGTTTTCCCAAATTTTTTAAGCCGTCCAAAAAGTAGGATTTCGGAAGCTCCTCAAAATAGGCTTCCGTTTGGGCGATGACCTCCTCATTGGACGTAAACCTTCGTCCGCCAAGCCATTTCTTTAAGTTTGGAAATAAGAAAAAGTCACTGGGGGCCAAATCTGGTAAATACGGTGGATGTTGCAATAATTGGAACTTTAATTCCATAATTTTGGCCATCGCAACTGCGCAGGTGTGCACACGTGCATTGTCTTGATGAAAAAGGACCGTTTTGCTTTTCAAATGAGGACGTTTTTCTTTTATTTCTTCGCTCAGCCGGTCCAATAACGACGCATAGTACGCTCCTGTTATCGTTTTTCCCTTTTCCAAATAGTCGATGAAGATGATTCCGCGTGCATCCCAAAAGACCGTTGCCATAACCTTGCTAGCCGATTTCTCCGTCTTCGCCTTCTTCGGAGCCCGTTCGCCTTTAAAAATCCACTGTTTTGACTGTTCTTTTGTCTCAGGAGTGTAGTAATGTATCCAAGTCTCATCCACAGTTATGTATCGACGCAGAAAATCTTCAGGATTACGACGGAAAAGCGCCATAACAGCCTCAGAGTCCACCACACGATTGCGTTTATTCTCCACTGTGAGCAACCGCGGCACCCATCTTGCCGAGATTTTTTTCACACCTAATTTTTCATGCAAAATTAAAGCGACTGTGCCTTGTGATATGCCTGTAGCCTCAACTATTTCGCGCACTTTGATTCGTCGGTCACTTAAAACCATATCGTGGATTTGGTCAATCATTTCGGGGGTAGACACTTCTACAGGGCGTCCGGAACGATGTTTATCTTTTGTGGATGTACGGCCACGTTTAAACTCATTCACCCAATTGTAAACAGTTGCAAACACAGGAGCAGATGTGCCATGAGCTTCATCCAACTCAGCTTTAATTTCTTTCGGCGTTAAGCCTTTTAAATACAGATGTTTAATCACCGCTCGAAACTCACTTTTATCCATTATTATAAACAATCAAAAGTTTTTTTACTACAATTGACAACAACAATGAAACTACGTGACGGCTAAAGCTAAAACTGTAACAGTTGACTAGTTAGGAGTGCTGCTTACTGGAAAAAATTCATTTTCGATACTACGAGCACCATCTCTTGGATTTTCTAAGGACTTATTGAACGACCCTCGTATATGTTATACAGTTGTAGTTTTGTATTTTAAGTAATTTGAGTTGAAAATGACGACGTACAAAGATATTGTACGTGAAACTTTAAATGGAGAAGTTTATGGTATACCTCGACAGTCAGCACCTGGTTTAAAAACTGTGTATGATGGGTCCGCTGTTAAAAAATTCTGTAACAATAGTAGCATACAGATGGATGAGGAGTCCATCGCCAACGAGCTTAACGCCGTGGAGAATCTTATAGATTTTTGTAATAATGTGTCAGATATCAACAGTATTAATATTAATAATAATGATACTGCATTATTGATGTCGGACACTTGTAACAACCTTATGACTGTGAATGAAAGTACAACATCTAATACCAGTGAAATACCGCAGTTAAATAATCAGATAGAGAAGGCAAACAAGGAACCGTATGTGCAGGTAGATATTTTTGGTTATTTATTTTACTTAGCTAATCAGGATTATTTAACTGGTGAGAAAATGAAGGGAATGGGCCTAGTCAACGGTACAGCGTCAGTAATCGATAGATATGTTCTACCTCTTATGTTTGACGCTAGGTATATTTAAGACATTTTATTAAATAAAAGTGATTATAATATAAATGATGTACAGGACCGTAAATGTTTTAGTGTGGGTATTGATCCCAATTTAAAATCTGAGATTAGAATAAGATTATTTAAATTTTTTTATATTATTTGGATTTCAGGCTTTTTCAAAATTCATAAAAAAGTTAGAATTAATTCTACATTTTTTATTAAGTAATTAATAAGGCGACGTTTCGGCCAAAAATTTAGGCCATTATCAAGCTACAATAAAAATATAAAAAATATTAACAATATTTTTAAAGAATAATAAAACCGGAAAAAAATTTTCTTACCAGTAGTGAAATAAAATTAAGATTTACATAATTGAAACAATAAAATCTTTTGAGGTGAACACCTCACGAGTCAAAAAATAACTAAATTACAATCAAGCAAAAAAAATTAATTTCTTTAAAAATTATATTGAGCCATCTATCCGTAAATAAGAAAAACAACAACCAAAATTTGTAAGGTCAAACAAGGACAAATCTGTCAAAGAAGTTAGTTAAAATGATGTAAAATCGATCTGTACTGAGAATTCGAAATTTGATAGTCAGTTTTAATGTTAACAGAATTAGGTTCCAAGTTAATATAGCAACTCTCGAGAAAGAGTCTTTTATACTTATTACTTTCAGCATGTAAAATTTTAAAATGATCAAAATTCAATCTATGATTGTTGTTGAACGCATGTTCAACAATAGCACTGTGATTGACATTACCAGTTGTTAGATGATATTTATGTTGTTTTAATCTGGTGTTAATGTATTGTTTAGTTTCACCTATATGGGTAATATTACAATCAGAACAATTAATTTTATAAACTACATACTTAATTTCTCTTTGTCTGTTTTAGATTTCAACGTACTAAACAATTCACTTGTACAAGCAGCTGATTTGTAAGCTATATTTAAATTTAGAACAATAGTAATAGTTTTCAAAAACCTATCTAGATGTTTGTAATATGGCAAGGAGATGTATATTTCTTTTTGTTTGTTGACTGGAATATTTGAATTATTAATATTTTTAAGTACTAGGAGTCTATTGTTTATGGTTTTATTTAAAAATGTTGGTGGATAATTGTTGCTTAATAAAGTTGTTTTAATAAGTTTTATGTTTTCATTTAAAAAAATTTTATGTGATAAAAGAAAAGCTCTATCTGTAAGGTTGTGTATAACTGCTCGTTTATATTTTGCAGGGTAGTAGGAGTTAAAGTTTAAATAGCGACCAGACCAAGTTAGTTTCCGATACCAATTAGTTATAAAAAAAATATTTTCTCGTATGATAGTGATATCTAAAAAGTTTATGCTATTATTGTTTTCTATTTTTAAGGTAAATTGGAGTGAAGTATTAAATTTATTAAATTTGTATAAGATGTTATTAATTTGATCAGTAGGGAGACAACAAACAATATCATCAACATATCTGAAATAGAAAAGTAACTTGAAATCTGGGTTACTATTGATAACTTGAGACTCTAAATGAAACATAACCAATTCTGCTAATATGGGACTAAGAGAATTTCCCATTGGGCAACCAAGAGTTTGTAGGTAAAATTTATTATTATATTGTAAATATGAGGTGTTAAAAATAAATTTGATGCAATTGATAAATTCATCTTTGGGGATTGAAGTGTGTGGTTTCATATCTTCCCATCTTTCCTCTATAACTGTTATAATTAGATCGTGTGAGATTTTAGTAAATAGTGATTTAACATCCAATGATATGAGTGAATAATTATTTGGGCATTTATATTGTTCAAGTTTTTTAATTAAAGAGAAGGAATTATCTAAAAAGTAAGTTGATTTGAATTTTAAAGGTGATAAAATAGAAGCTAAAAATTTTGATAAATTGCAAGTGGGGGTCTGTATGTTGGAAACTATGGGACGTAATTGGAAAGTAGGTTTGTGTATTTTTGGTAAACAGTATAATTTAGGACTAACAGAATTGTTTATTTTCATTCTAGAAGACTCAGAATCACTAATAAATTTATTTTTATTTAGATTCGAGATTAGTTTATTGTTAGCAAGTTGAAATTTATTTGTTGGGTCTGATTTTAATAATTTGTAAGTAGTAGGATCATTAAGCAATTCACTGACATTAGAATCGTAATCAAGTTTGTTTAGAATAACAGTAATATTACCTTTATCAGCTCTAGTTATAATTATGTTACGATTCTTCTTTAAAAAACTTCTTGTTTTTTTAATGCAATTAATTGTTAATAATTCTGAAGGTGTTAAAATGACATTTTTTATTTTATTATAATGTAAAGTAATTAATCTGTTAAGTTTACATCTGACATCTTTTAAAATGGATAAATTTCTATGATCAATCGAGTTTTAAAAATTAGCTAAAATACTCAACATATTCTTCCTGTTTGACCTTTTACAATCGTAATTAAAAAAATGGAATTTTGGGCCTAAAGCTAGAATACAACAAATATCTTCAGGAATGTCTATTTTGCTTTTATTAATAAGCCAACGTTTTAAATTCGGTTTTATAGTGTTCAACATTTTGTAGGCATCAAATTTAATTAACAATTGGTTAAATTTTTTAATGAGTAAATTTTTATTATCTAATAGGATTTTATCATATTTATTTAATTCGAACTTCATAAAATCTTGAAATTTTTTCTGAGGTAAGAATTTTTGTACTATTGATTTAGTTTTTTCTAACGAGTTCTCTAAAAATTTAATTTCTTTAACAGTATTATTAATTTCTATCCTAAGAATTCTAGAGCAAAACTTAAAATGATAACTTTTATAAAATTTATAATTCCGGATAGTTTCATTATGTACCTGTATGTCACAACACTTTGGAATGATGTTCATTTTCTTACATTTGATTAAAAACACTCTTCGGTTCCTGAATTTGGCTAGTTTTTGAAGATGGTTGGAAATCTTCTTTAAATTTGTTGTTGTCTTGTTGCTGAATTTCTCTCGAATATACTTGTAGAAGGCCATGTTATAATTAGTTCCCGTGGTCCTTGGAATAGTCAATGAATTTTGTAAAATCAAAAGATTTTACTTCTATTTTTAATAAGCCGAATGGTAGATTTTTTAAATTTTTTTATATTATTTGGATTTCAGGCTTTTTAAAAATTCATAAAAAAGTTAGAATTAATTCTACATTTTTTATTAAGTAATTAATAAGCCGACGTTTCGGCCAAAAATTTAGGCCATTATCAAGCTACAATAAAAATATAAAAAATATTAACAATATTTTTAAAGAATAATAAAACCGGAAAAAAAAATTCTTACCAGTAGTGAAATAAAATTAAGATTTACATAATTGAAACAATAAAATCTTTTGAGGTGAACACCTCACGAGTCAAAAAATAACTAAATTACAATCAAGCAAAAAAAATAAATTTCTTTAAAAATTATAGTGAGCCATCTATCCGTAAATAAGAAAAACAACAACCAAAATTTATAAGGTCAAACAAGGACAAATCTGTCTAAGAAGTTAGTTAAAATGATGTAAAATCGATCTGTACTGAGAATTCGAAATTTGATAGTCAGTTTTAATGTTAACAGAATTAGGTTCCAAGTTAATATAGCAACTCTCGAGAAAGAACCTTTTATACTTATTACTTTCAGCATGTAAAATTTTAAAATGATCAAAATTCAATCTATGATTGTTGTTGAACGCATGTTCAACAATAGCACTGTGATTGACATTACCAGTTGTTAGATGATATTTATGTTGTTTTAATCTGGTATATTTCTTTTTGTTTGTTGACTGGAATATTTGAATTATTAATATTTTTAAGTACTAGGAGTCTATTGTTTATGGTTTTATTTAAAAATGTTGGTGGATAATTGTTGCTTAATAAAGTTGTTTTAATAAGTTTTATGTTCTCATTTAAAAATTTTTTATGTGATAAAAGAAAAGCTCTATCTGTAAGGTTGTGTATAACTGCTCGTTTATATTTTGCAGGGTAGTAGGAGTTAAAGTTTAAATAGCGACCAGACCAAGTTGGTTTCCGATACCAATTAGTTATAAAAAAATTATTTTCTCGTATGATTGTGATATCTAAAAAGTTTATGCTATTATTGTTTTCTATTTCTAAGGTAAATTGGAGTGAAGTATTAAATTTATTAAATTTGTATAAGATGTTATTAATTTGATCAGTAGGGAGACAACAAACAATATCATCAACATATCTGAAATAGAAAAGTAACTTGAAATCTGGGTTACTATTGATAACTTGAGACTCTAAATGAAACATAACCAATTCTGCTAATATGGGACTAAGAGAATTTCCCATTGGGCAACCAAGAGTTTGTAGGTAAAATTTATTATTATATTGTAAATATGAGGTGTTAAAAATAAATTTGATGCAATTGATAAATTCATCTTTGGGGATTGAAGTGTGTGGTTTCATATCTTCCCATCTTTCCTCTATAACTGTTATAATTAAATCGTGTGGGATTTTAGTAAATAGTGATTTAACATACAATGATATGAGTGAATAATTATTTGGGCATTTATATTGTTCAAGTTTTTTAATTAAAGAGAAGGAATTATCTAAAAAGTAAGTTGATTTGAATTTTAAAGGTGATAAAATAGAAGCTAAAAATTTTGATAAATTGCAAGTGGGGGTCTGTATGTTGGAAACTATGGGACGTAATTGGAAAGTAGGTTTGTGTATTTTTGGTAAACAGTATAATTTAGGACTAACAGAATTGTTTATTTTCATTCTAGGAGACTCAGAATCACTAATAAATTTATTTTTATTTAGATTCGAGATTAGTTTATTGTTAGCAAGTTGAAATTTATTTGCTGGGTCTGATTTTAATAATTTGTAAGTAGTAGGATAATCAAGCAATTCACTGACATTAGTATCGTAATCAAGTTTGTTTAGAATAACAGTAATATTACCTTTATCAGCTCTAGTTATAATTATGTTACGATTCTTCTTTAAAAAACTTCTGGTTTTTTTAATGCAATTAATTGTTAATAATTCTGAAGGTGTTAAAATGACATTTTTTATTTTATTATAATGTAAAGTAATTAATCTGTTAAGTTTACATCTGACATCTTTTAAAATGGATAAATTTCTATGATCAATCGAGTTTTCAAAATTAGCTAAAATACTCAACATATTGTTCCTGTTTGACCTTTTACAATCGTAATTAAAAAAATGGAATTTTCGGCCTAAAGCTAGAATACAACAAATATCTTCAGGAATGTCTATTTTGCTTTTATTAATAAGCCAACGTTTTAAATTCGGTTTTATAGTGTTCAACATTTTGTAGGCATCAAATTTAATTAACAATTGGTTAAATTTTTTAATGAGTAAATTTTTATTATCTAATAGGATTTTATCATATTTATTTAATTCGAACTTCATAAAATCTTGAAATTTTTTCTGAGGTAAGAATTTTTGTACTATTGATTTAGTTTTTTCTAACGAGTTCTCTAAAAATTTAATTTCTTTAACAGTATTATTAATTTCTATCCTAAGAATTCTAGAGCAAAACTTAAAATGATAACTTTTATAAAATTTATAATTCCGGATAGTTTCATTATGTACCTGTATGTCACAACACTTTGGAATGATGTTCATTTTCTTACATTTGATTAAAAACACTCTTCGGTTCCTGAATTTGGCTAGTTTTTGAAGATGGTTGGAAATCTTCTTTAAATTTGTTGTTGTCTTGTTGCTGAATTTCTCTCGAATATACTTGTAGAAGGCCATGTTATAATTAGTTCCCGTGGTCCTTGGAATAGTCAATGAATTTTGTAAAATCAAAAGATTTTACTTCTATTTTTAATAAGCCGAATGGTAGATTTTTTAAATTTTTTTATATTATTTGGATTTCAGGCTTTTTAAAAATTCATAAAAAAGTTAGAATTAATTCTACATTTTTTATTAAGTAATTAATAAGCCGACGTTTCGGCCAAAAATTTAGGCCATTATCAAGCTACAATAAAAATATAAAAAATATTAACAATATTTTTAAAGAATAATAAAACCGGAAAAAAAATTTCTTACCAGTAGTGAAATAAAATTAAGATTTACATAATTGAAACAATAAAATCTTTTGAGGTGAACACCTCACGAGTCAAAAAATAACTAAATTACAATCAAGCAAAAAAAATAAATTTCTTTAAAAATTATAGTGAGCCATCTATCCGTAAATAAGAAAAACAACAACCAAAATTTATAAGGTCAAACAAGGACAAATCTGTCAAAGAAGTTAGTTAAAATGATGTAAAATCGATCTGTACTGAGAATTCGAAATTTGATAGTCAGTTTTAATGTTAACAGAATTAGGTTCCAAGTTAATATAGCAACTCTCGAGAAAGAGCCTTTTATACTTATTACTTTCAGCATGTAAAATTTTAAAATGATCAAAATTCAATCTATGATTGTTGTTGAACGCATGTTCAACAATAGCACTGTGATTGACATTACCAGTTGTTAGTTGATATTTATGTTGTTTTAATCTGGTGTTAATGTATTGTTTAGTTTCACCTATATAGGTAATATTACAATCAGAACAATTAATTTTATAAACTACATTACTTAATTTCTCTTTGTCTGCTTTAGATTTCAACGTACTAAACAATTCACTTGTACAAGCAGCTGATTTGTAAGCTATATTTAAATTTAGAACAATAGTAATAGTTTTCAAAAACCTATCTAGATGTTTGTAATATGGCAAGGAGATGTATATTTCTTTTTGTTTGTTGACTGGAATATTTGAATTATTAATATTTTTAAGTACTAGGAGTCTATTGTTTATGGTTTTATTTAAAAATGTTGGTGGATAATTGTTGCTTAATAAAGTTGTTTTAATAAGTTTTATGTTCTCATTTAAAAATTTTTTATGTGATAAAAGAAAAGCTCTATCTGTAAGGTTGTGTATAACTGCTCGTTTATATTTTGCAGGGTAGTAGGAGTTAAAGTTTAAATAGCGACCAGACCAAGTTGGTTTCCGATACCAATTAGTTATAAAAAAAATATTTTCTCGTATGATTGTGATATCTAAAAAGTTTATGCTATTATTGTTTTCTATTTCTAAGGTAAATTGGAGTGAAGTATTAAATTTATTAAATTTGTATAAGATGTTATTAATTTGATCAGTAGGGAGACAACAAACAATATCATCAACATATCTGAAATAGAAAAGTAACTTGAAATCTGGGTTACTATTGATAACTTGAGACTCTAAATGAAACATAACCAATTTTGCTAATATGGGACTAAGAGAATTTCCCATTGGGCAACCAAGAGTTTGTAGGTAAAATTTATTATTATATTGTAAATATGAGGTGTTAAAAATGAATTTGATGCAATTGATAAATTCATCTTTGGGGATTGAAGTGTGTGGTTTCATATCTTCCCATCTTTCCTCTATAACTGTTATAATTAGATCGTGTGGGATTTTAGTAAATAGTGATTTAACATCCAATGATATGAGTGAATAATTATTTGGGCATTTATATTGTTCAAGTTTTTTAATTAAAGAGAAGGAATTATCTAAAAAGTAAGTTGATTTGAATTTTAAAGGTGATAAAATAGAAGCTAAAAATTTTGATAAATTGCAAGTGGGGGTCTGTATGTTGGAAACTATGGGACGTAATTGGAAAGTAGGTTTGTGTATTTTTGGTAAACAGTATAATTTAGGACTAACAGAATTGTTTATTTTCATTCTAGAAGACTCAGAATCACTAATAAATTTATTTTTATTTAGATTCGAGATTAGTTTATTGTTAGCAAGTTGAAATTTATTTGTTGGGTCTGATTTTAATAATTTGTAAGTAGTAGGATCATTAAGCAATTCACTGACATTAGAATCGTAATCAAGTTTGTTTAGAATAACAGTAATATTACCTTTATCAGCTCTAGTTATAATTATGTTACGATTCTTCTTTAAAAAACTTCTTGTTTTTTTAATGCAATTAATTGTTAATAATTCTGAAGGTGTTAAAATGACATTTTTTATTTTATTATAATGTAAAGTAATTAATCTGTTAAGTTTACATCTGACATCTTTTAAAATGGATAAATTTCTATGATCAATCGAGTTTTAAAAATTAGCTAAAATACTCAACATATTCTTCCTGTTTGACCTTTTACAATCGTAATTAAAAAAATGGAATTTTGGGCCTAAAGCTAGAATACAACAAATATCTTCAGGAATGTCTATTTTGCTTTTATTAATAAGCCAACGTTTTAAATTCGGTTTTATAGTGTTCAACATTTTGTAGGCATCAAATTTAATTAACAATTGGTTAAATTTTTTAATGAGTAAATTTTTATTATCTAATAGGATTTTATCATATTTATTTAATTCGAACTTCATAAAATCTTGAAATTTTTTCTGAGGTAAGAATTTTTGTACTATTGATTTAGTTTTTTCTAACGAGTTCTCTAAAAATTTAATTTCTTTAACAGTATTATTAATTTCTATCCTAAGAATTCTAGAGCAAAACTTAAAATGATAACTTTTATAAAATTTATAATTCCGGATAGTTTCATTATGTACCTGTATGTCACAACACTTTGGAATGATGTTCATTTTCTTACATTTGATTAAAAACACTCTTCGGTTCCTGAATTTGGCTAGTTTTTGAAGATGGTTGGAAATCTTCTTTAAATTTGTTGTTGTCTTGTTGCTGAATTTCTCTCGAATATACTTGTAGAAGGCCATGTTATAATTAGTTCCCGTGGTCCTTGGAATAGTCAATGAATTTTGTAAAATCAAAAGATTTTACTTCTATTTTTAATAAGCCGAATGGTAGATTTTTTAATTTTTTTTATATTATTTGGATTTCAGGCTTTTTAAAAATTCATAAAAAAGTTAGAATTAATTCTACATTTTTTATTAAGTAATTAATAAGGCGACGTTTCGGCCAAAAATTTAGGCCATTATCAAGCTACAATAAAAATATAAAAAATATTAACAATATTTTTAAAGAATAATAAAACCGGAAAAAAAATTTCTTACCAGTAGTGAAATAAAATTAAGATTTACATAATTGAAACAATAAAATCTTTTGAGGTGAACACCTCACGAGTCAAAAAATAACTAAATTACAATCAAGCAAAAAAAATAAATTTCTTTAAAAATTATAGTGAGCCATCTATCCGTAAATAAGAAAAACAACAACCAAAATTTATAAGGTCAAACAAGGACAAATCTGTCAAAGAAGTTAGTTAAAATGATGTAAAATCGATCTGTACTGAGAATTCGAAATTTGATAGTCAGTTTTAATGTTAACAGAATTAGGTTCCAAGTTAATATAGCAACTCTCGAGAAAGAGCCTTTTATACTTATTACTTTCAGCATGTAAAATTTTAAAATGATCAAAATTCAATCTATGATTGTTGTTGAACGCATGTTCAACAATAGCACTGTGATTGACATTACCAGTTGTTAGATGATATTTATGTTGTTTTAATCTGGTGTTAATGTATTGTTTAGTTTCACCTATATAGGTAATATTACAATCAGAACAATTAATTTTATAAACTACATTACTTAATTTCTCTTTGTTTTAGATTTAAACGTACTAAACAATTCACTTGTACAAGCAGCTGATTTGTAAGCTATATTTAAATTTAGAACAATAGTAATAGTTTTCAAAAACCTATCTAGATGTTTGTAATATGGTAAGGAGATGTATATTTCTTTTTGTTTGTTGACTGGAATATTTGAATTATTAATATTTTTAAGTACTAGGAGTCTATTGTTTATGGTTTTATTTAAAAATGTTGGTGGATAATTGTTGCTTAATAAAGTTGTTTTAATAAGTTTTATGTTCTCATGTAAAAAAATTTTATGTGATAAAAGAATTTATAACGTTGGCTTATTAATAAAAGCAAAATAGACATTCCTGAAGATATTTGTTGTATTCTAGCTTTAGGCCCAAAATTCCATTTTTTTAATTACGATTGTAAAAGGTCAAACAGGAACAATATGTTGAGTATTTTAGCTAATTTTGAAAACTCGATTGATCATAGAAATTTATCCATTTTAAAAGATGTCAGATGTAAACTTAACAGATTAATTACTTTACATTATAATAAAATAAAAAATGTCATTTTAACACCTTCAGAATTTTAACAATTTAATTGCATTAAAAAAACCAGAAGTTTTTTAAAGAAGAATCGTAACATAATTATAACTAGAGCTGATAAAGGTAATAATACTGTTATTCTAAACAAACTTGATTACGATACTAATGTCAGTGAATTGCTTGATGATCCTACTACTTACAAATTATTAAAATCAGACCCAACAAATAAATTTCAACTTGCTAACAATAAACTAATCTCGAATCTAAATAAAAATAAATTTATTAGTGATTCTGAGTCTTCTAGAATGAAAATAAACAATTCTGTTAGTCCTAAATTATACTGTTTACCAAAAATACACAAACCTACTTTCCAATTACGTCCCATAGTTTCCAACATACAGACCCCCACTTGCAATTTATCAAAATTTTTAGCTTCTATTTTATCACCTTTAAAATTCAAATCAACTTACTTTTTAGATAATTCCTTCTCTTTAATTAAAAAAACTTGAACAATATAAATGCCCAAATAATTATTCACTCATATCATTGGATGTTAAATCACTATTTACTAAAATCCCACACGATCTAATTATAACAGTTATAGAGGAAAGATGGGAAGATATGAAACCACACACTTCAATCCCCAAAGATGAATTTATCAATTGCATCAAATTCATTTTTAACACCTCATATTTACAATATAATAATAAATTTTACCTACAAACTCTTGGTTGCCCAATGGGAAATTCTCTTAGTCCCATATTAGCAGACTTGGTTATGTTTCATTTAGAGTCTCAAGTTATCAATAGTAACCCAGATTTCAAGTTACTTTTCTATTTCAGATATGTTGATGATATTGTTTGTTGTCTCCCTACTGATCAAATTAATAACATCTTATACAAATTTAATAAATTTAATACTTCACTCCAATTTACCTTAGAAATAGAAAACAATAATAGCATAAACTTTTTAGATATCACAATCATACGAGAAAATATTTTTTTTATAACTAATTGGTATCGGAAACCAACTTGGTCTGGTCGCTATTTAAACTTTAACTCCTACTACCCTGCAAAATATAAACGAGCAGTTATACACAACCTTACAGATAGAGCTTTTCTTTTATCACATAAAAAAATTTAAATGAGAACATAAAACTTATTAAAACAACTTTATTAAGCAACAATTATCCACCAACATTTTTAAATAAAACCATAAACAATAGACTCCTAGTACTTAAAAATATTAATAATTCAAATATTCCAGTCAACAAACAAAAAGAAATATACATCTCCTTGCCATATTACAAACATCTAGATAGGTTTTTGAAAACTATTACTATTGTTCTAAATTTAAATATAGCTTACAAATCAGCTGCTTGTACAAGTGAATTGTTTAGTACGTTGAAATCTAAAGCAGACAAAGAGAAATTAAGTAATGTAGTTTATAAAATTAATTGTTCTGATTGTAATATTACCCATATAGGTGAAACTAAACAATACATTAACACCAGATTAAAACAACATAAATATCATCTAACAACTGGTAATGTCAATCACAGTGCTATTGTTGAACATGCGTTCAACAACAATCATAGATTGAATTTTGATCATTTTAAAATTTTACATGCTGAAAGTAATAAGTATATTTTATTTTATTCAATTATGTAAATCTTAATTTTATTTCACTACTGGTAAGAATTTTTTTTTCCGGTTTTATTATTCTTTAAAAATATTGTTAATATTTTTTATATTTTTATTGTAGCTTGATAATGGCCTAAATTTTTGGCCGAAACGTCGCCTTATTAATTACTTAATAAAAAATGTAGAATTAATTCTAACTTTTTTATGAATTTTGAAAAAGCCTGAAATCCAAATAATATAAAAAAAATTTAAAAAATCTACCATTCGGCTTATTAAAAATAGAAGTAAAATCTTTTGATTTTACAAAATTCATAGAATAAGATTAGTTAATAACAAACGTAGATTTATAGATATAAGTAACATATATCACTTTTGTAAGAATATAGCATTTTTTTAAAGAAACTAAAGTAAATAATAAAATGTATAAATTTAATAAAGCTGTAATTGTTAAGGTAGTAAATAGTAGTGAAATAAAAATTAAAACTTGTAAAATTTGTTTAACATTTTCTTCATGTTATAATTGTATAATATTAAGTAATGAAGATATGCATAATATTATTAAAGTTAATAATATAGTTTTAAGAAAAAAAAGAAGAATTAGAGAAAAAGTTTAATAGTGTAAATATTTTTAATAATTACTTAAATTTAATTAAAAAAGTTGGTGTAGATAGTATTAGATATAATAATAATATAGTTAAAGAGTTCATTTATAATTATTTAATAAAGTACAATGGAGCTGACAGTCAAGTATTTTGGGATTTATTTAATAATTATAGTTTTAAGATAACTAGAGACATAGAAAATGCAAAAATATTTATGTTGAAGACTGGAAAATATATTATTTAATAAAACAATCTTTAAATAATATATACTTTTTTATTTCAAATGATAGTGGAACATGTATACAACAAAATTATCATTGTCGAACTTATTTAATTTATTAAATAATTGCAGAAATTTGTATGTATGTAACCATAAATTCTAAACAAAAGATAAACTAAACAGTAATGTTCACAAACTGTTGAATAGAAATCTTACAATACTATTGCATTAAATGTCCAAGTTTTTTTTTTTTTTTATAAATTAAATATGTTGCTTGATATATGGCGGTCGTCCATAGCTATCGAAGTAAATTCCGGGTCCATAACGGTCAATGTAAATTGTTATCCAATGTGTGCCAGGCCTTGTATCAGGGTCGGTATTTACCGTAATAAGAGACATTTTTGAAGTGGCGTTGAAGTACTGTCTGTATCTGACCAGCATACATTTTCAAAATTTGAAATGTACCACTGTAGCAAAAGATTTACGTTCTTCACAGCACATATCATTCCTTCATGCGGTCTGGGTATTATGCAAGAACCAACAACGAAATTATTATTTAATATCTTTAATGAAGGGCATCCTAATTCTGATAATTCGTTTAAATCTTCTCTTTCTAGTACTTTTCCAATAATTTTACTTTTTTCTTCTCCCTTAACATATATTTTATCCGAAGATTGTATAATGTTTTTCAATATTATTGACAACTGACTGTAATGTACATATCCGTAATTCCAATCATATCCGTGATGACTATAATTAACCACTTAGCTTGTGCCACTGCCTTGACACAATTCTTTTTCATTAAAAGGAGGTTTAAATACGTAATGGTGAAAATATGCACCTGTTGTTGATATTACGGCAAGTTCCTTTACTATATAATCTTCAGTATTTCCGTAAAAACTCTGAACATCAACTATATAACTTGTCATAATAATAATAATAATAGACTTTATTACCCAACAGGAAACCAGTTACAGAGTAAATAATAATACAATATAAATAATATACAAATAAAATTAAATAGTTGAAGAACAACACAAAAATTAACGAAAAATATCTTCAATCAATAAATTAGCATTTGAACACATTATGTAAATTGGTGAGCGCTTCAGAGCATTTGAGTGTGCAGTAGGAAGATGGAATGTCCTAGTGCATCTCGATGCCAGTCTGGGAACGCGGAATAGTACTCTTGATAGAAGGAATGGTAAATCTTGTTACCCACCTTGGTTTACCAAACAAATAATCTCCGATATTAAATTAAAAGACAGAAATCATAGGCTTTATAAAGTAAATAATAATGAACTTTATTACTCAAAATTTAAGATTCTCCGAAAAAAGATCAAAACCAACATAAAAATAGCTTATATAAATTATGTACGTCAGTCTGAAAATGTAATCACTAGTGAGCCACGGAGATTTTGGACTTATATAAATAATAAAAAGAACTCTACGCGTATTCCTGGGAGCATGCACTGGAATGATATTAACTATACTAAAACCTCTTCCATTTTACAAGGATTTGCTGATTATTTTTCCAGTGTTTATTTGAACGAGAGTGTCACTGACTTCTCTAACATCTATTTAGCAACATATTTTAATGAATCTGTATCTATATCTCAAATTTCAGAGCAAGATATTGTTCTTGCAATTAAGTCCCTAAAAGTCTCATGTTCACCTGGCCCTGATAATCTTCCAGCCTATATTTTGAAGGGGTGTTGCGATCTGTTTGTGAAACCGTTGTATATTCTGTTTAATCTCAGCATTGAGAATAAAACTTTTTCTAAATGTCTTAAAGAGTCCATAGTTTGTCCAATATTCAAATCAGTTGACTCTGCTAATATTTCCAACTACAGACCAATTTCTATTCTCTCAAATATTTCTAAATGTTTCGAAAAAATATTATATAAGTATATTTACCATGCTGTTGTCAATAAAATTACGCCTATGCAACATGCCTTCATAAGGAGTAGATCGACAACAACCAACTTAACTAACTTCACTGAATTTACAATTAATGCCCTCAGTGCTAACTCACAAGTAGATGTTGTTTATACTGACTTCGCCAAGGCCTTTGATTCCGTAAATCATGATGTTTTGGTGTATAAGTTGCAGCATCAGTTTGGCTTTTCCTCAGATCTACTACAGCTTGTGCGTTCATATATCTCAGATCGCAGACAATGTGTTCAATATAATAACTTTAAATCTAGGAATTTTAATACCTACTCTGGTGTTCCTCAAGGTTCCAATCTGGGCCCTCTGCTCTTTATATTATTCATTAATGATATAACTAAGTGCCTTAAATACTGTTAAAGTTATTAATTCAAACTCTGACTATATTGAGCTTCAAAGTGACATAGATAATCTACTAGATTGGTCGTCCTCTTCACGTTTATATTTTAATATCTCGAAATGTAAGGTCATGTCGTTTTCGATGAAACATAGTTTGTTTTCTTTTTCATACTTGATGGAGATAAGAGTATTGTCAGTGTTGAGTTATATAAGGATTTGGGGGTGGTATTTGATCCCTGTTTGCATTTTAGTTCTCACTGTGAGTATTCATTAGCAGAAATACACTGCATTTTACTAACCCTGGAACTCTAAAATCCTTATATTACTGCTTAGTCAGAACTAAACTTGAGTACTGACTTATTGTGTGGATTCCAATTTATGATACATATAGCATTCAACTAGAATGGGTACAAAGAAAATTTGTTAGATTCTGTATGCGTAAAACATCTGGCTCTTTCAATATAATAACCTATAGCTATACTGCATCTTTATCTTATTTTAATATGCATAGATTGGATTCCAGGCGCAAACTGTGCTCTCTAATATATCTTTATAAACTACAAAATAGCATTGATGATGTCTCAGGTTTAGGTAATATTTTTTAAAAATTCCACGTCTCTCATCAAGATCCCATAAAACATTTCATCTTCCTCGTTTTAGAAAAAATTAGGAACTTAAGGATCCATTTAAAAGGTTATGCCTCATCTTTAATGATTTTGAACGTACAACTGATGATGTAGTAGATATATTTTAAAATTACTTATATAAAAATGTACATTTATTGTAGTCTATAATTTTATAATTCTGTATTTAGTTTTTGTGATCATGTGTTTATTTATTGTAAGCACGCTGTGCAATTTTTTTGTATTTGCTTTTTTTAACCTTCCTGTTATTGGGATACTTGTTATCCTGTTGGAAGATTGTCAATAAATAAATAAATAAATAAATAAATAATGATAAATAGTTCATCTGGAAATTTTCTAAATTGAATGGATTGACTACATATTCACCATTGAATGCTTTATTTGTCACGAACCCGGCAATACATCTTTTAGGTAATTTTCCTAAGAAGATATTATCTATGGATTTACCCTGAACACCTATTGGTATTGTAACGGCTTTACATTCGGCTCTAGTGATGGGATATTTAACAGTAGTAATTTCTAAAGCTTTGTTATGAGCAAGTAATATACTAGGATTTAATTTCATTCTTCGAACAAATAATGTGGCTTCGTTTATTTGCATTTTGTAGTTAGTCGCTGTAGATATTAAATGAAAGCTGTCGCGAGATCGCACTAATCTTACACGCATTTCAACGCCATTAATTAAAAAAAAATCCACTGACCGTACTCGATACTAGTCTGTGTAGGAGGTAACGCAAATAAATCTAATTCCGTTTTTACACATTCGCACGTGGGCATGTAAGAAAGGCATTTTCTAGTCGAATATATCAATTTCTCTGCCGCGTTTCTTCTTCTTCTTTTCACTTGCAAGTAATGTGCGAGACTGAATACGTTTGTTTAATAGTTTCTTCTTTTTATACCCCGAACCATGTTTTAAAGTTTCAATTTTATTTTCAGCTTTGCGCTTCAGGTTCTCCAGCCTCAGAAATGCGTTTTTTGAATGATTCTTTTATAGGCTGATTTTCACTGAGGTCTCCCAAAAACTGTACATCAGAATGTAATGCTTCTTTACCAATAATTCCAGCACCTTTTTTAATTATCGGCATAATACTTCTAAATAAACCACTGAAAAAACTGCCAAGACCATGACCACGCTGGAGTTGATTTCCTCTGAAAACCGTTCCAATTCCACTAACAGCTTGCTGGCTGTAATACATATGATACGGACAGGTTTTTATAATGCACGACGTCTAAAGTGTAACTTCATGCATAACGTTCCGAACTGGAATGGAGCGGCGCTCCTCTCGATACATCTTATATCAATTTGAATATTTGAAAATTCTCTTCTAAGCACTGGTATATAATGCGATTGTGCGTATGTAATTGTTTTACTTGAACCAAAAACATATTTATCCGTATTGACGTGGGTAATTCTTAACAGTGGCGTAACAACGTCTCCTACGAATTGAGGTTCAATTATGTCGCATTATACATATAACTGCGAAGGTATACCTAGTATCAAGTTCGGTAAATTAATTGATGATATATATATATCGATAAACGGTGAAAATCCTAACTGAAGAGCTAATTTTGGAGACATTTTCATGGAACATACATTTGGATTTTTAAATTTCACCTGAACACGTTTTTCTGATTTAATATAAGTAAATGGCACCAAACTATTAATATTAGATTGCTTATTAATTTCATGTAACAAATCATCAATATTTTCATAATTTTTTGCAGTGATGTAACATTTTTCAAGTTCTATTTTCACACTGTTCTCTTGTTTATTTTCTATTTTCATCATGATTTTAATTTTATTTTCCCGATCATTTACATAGTAAAAAGAACATGGATAACTAATTTCTGACAATGCTACTTTCCATGATTCATTTAACTTTATTTGTTGTGGTAGCTGTTTATTCAAATGTTTGTTTTCTTTCTTCGGAAGGATCGAGAGATGGTTTGATAGGAATCTCGAAGGACCAGATGGGCTACCCCATCAATAGAATACGTGATGAACAATTCGAATAACTTTATTCAACACACACTAAATTATAACAATGATCAATTCATTTATACATTTGTAATTTTCAACCTTCTGCTACCAACAAGAAATCTCAACTGCCTCTTCTTGTGTCACACAAGTAAGACTTACATACACCCCCTCCACAAAGTAGAGGGTTGGGGTAGGAAGTGGGGCGCACAAGCGCGCCAACATCCCGGCCCCCATTGAACTTGTTTCAATTATTAAATAGTCATAAACTAGCAATACTGCATACTTAAATGGATTCTTAAGATTAACTATTGTCTCTAAGCATAACGTTCGGTATTTAATTACGACAGGACCACATACACTGTACGGGGAACACTCTCTGTCTTGGGGGGCACATTAATTAATAGGCAACACACATATAGTTTTTATTGCTCTGGTCGTTTCACCTGTCGTAGTTTTGATGGTAGCGACTCGTACTATGCCATCCTTGCCCGGATGTAGTTGCAGGATACGTCCGATTCTCCAGGACAAGGGAGGAGTTGGTTCCTTCAAGAGAACCACGGTACCGACGTCCAAGGGTAAATCCGTGTGGCGGTGCCACTTTGTCCGCTGTTGTAATTGCGACACATATTCCTGTGTCCAGCGCTTCCAAAAATGTTGTCTCATTAATTCGACGTGCTGCCATCTGGACAGCCTATTGGTTGGTACATCTACTAGACTTGGTTCCGGCGTTGAGGTTAGAGGACACCCAATTAGGAAGTGTCCAGGCGTCAAGACGCTCAAGTCGCTTGGGTCCTCCGTCAATGGGCACAGCGGCCGCGAATTTAGACAAGCCTCTATTGATGTCAGTAAAGTAAACATTTCCTCATAAGTTAAACATGCATTGCCTATTACCCTTTTGATGTGGGATTTTGTGGATTTTATCCCAGCCTCCCAAATTCCACCAAAATGCGGCGACCGTGCAGGAATGAAATGCCATTTGATATTTTTACAATATAAAAAATGATTGAATTCAGTTTCGACCAACGCAGACTTCAAGAGTTTTGCGAGCTCACGTTGTGCTCCATGAAAATTAGTAGCGTTGTCACAATATATATTTTCCACGATGCCTCTACGTGCTATAAATCTTTTTAACGCGCTAATAAAACTTTGTGCCGTCAGATCACCAACTAGCTCTAGATGCACAGCTTTCGATGCAAAACAGATAAAGAGACAAATATAAGCTTTATTTGTACGTTTACTTCGACGATTGCCTTCTTTAATCATGATGGGACCACCAAAGTCAACACCACAATTCAAAAATGGCCGTGCAACCGTGATTCGATGTTCCGGAAGATTACCCATTTTAGTTTCCAAATCTCGCGGTTTTGCGCGAAAACAATTTACACATTTGCGAATAACCTGGCGCACCTGACTGCGTCCGTCAAGTGGCCAATATTTTTGCCTTACTAAAGCCAAAGTACTAGTAGGCCCTGCATGAAGCTGATTTCTATGTTCTACTTCAATTATTGATTTTGTTACATGGTGTTTTGGTAGTACGATGGGGAATTTTTTGTCAAAAATGTATTCAGAGTTGCTTAGGCGACCACCCACTCGTATTAAACCTAATTCATCTAGAAATGGGTCTAGCATTTTTAACTTACTTTTGTTATTAACTACCTTATGTTTTTCCAGTTCTCTAATTTCGTCATGAAAAAACTGATTTTGAATTAATTTTATTATTTTGATTTCTGCCAATTTTAATTCACCTAATGTTAAAAAATCTCCCATTTTCTTACCGCTGTTAGAAGGTCTACACTTGTAAATAAATCTTGAAATCCAGGCTATAATTCTTACTAATTTATGAAATGATGCGAATTTATTAAGTAATTCAGTATAAATATCGTTTTCAGGACTTTCAACTGAAACTAAAGATCTAATTTGAACATCTGGGATATCAATGTGTTCTAGTATTTTTATTTCAGGCCAATACTCTACTGTTTGACTTAACCAGCCAGGACCATGAAACCACAGTTGATTGTTAATTAAATCCTTTGGAAAAATACCTCGCGAAATAATATCTGCTGGATTATCCGATGATCTTACATGATTCCAATTTGAAATTATTGAATGACTTTGAATTTTTGAAACCCGATTCGCTACAAATGTTTTCAAATTACTCGGACTTGATCTTAACCAGGCAAGAACAATTGTTGAATCTGTCCAGTAATGCAACTTATCGGTATGGATGTTTAGTAGTGGTACTATGTTTGACATCAACCGTGACAGTAGCGTCGCTGCGCAGAGTTCTAATCTCGGCACTGTAATAGTTTTTAATGGTGCAACTCGTGATTTAGCACATAACAAGTTAACAGATATCACATTTTCATGGATCGTACGAATATATATGCATGCACCATATGCAAGTTGCGAGCTATCACAAAAGCCATGTACTTCTATAGAAGAATATGGAAATGAGTTAATAACTCTTCTAGGAATACGAATGTTATTTAAATTTTGTAATTGCCCTACTAAGTCCATCCATGGCTGTAATATTTCGTTGGGTACTAATTCGTCCCATCCTAGATTTATTTTCCACATTGCTTGCATTATTAATTTTGCTTTAACAATTACCGGACCTATTAAATGCAAGGGATCGTAAATTTTTGCAATCACTGATAGAATGTTACGTTTTGTTACATGTGTATAAGCTTCTAAGTTAATTTCATACCGGAAATAATCTTCACGGCAATTCCAAATTAATCCTAATGTTTTAGTGTCACCGGCTTTATCAAAATTAAAAAGTTGTGAATCTATTTCTAATTGATTTAAATTTGACAAAAGTTTGTTATTATTTGATGCAAATTTTACTAATGGAAAACAACCGCTATTTAACAACTGTATCAATTCGTTTCTAATTCGTAATGCGTCTGTCAATATATTCGCTCCAGTAAGAACATCATCAACATAAAAATCATTTAGTAAAATCTCTGAAGTTTGTGGATAAGTGGTTTTTGAATCCATGGCTAATTTTTGCAAGCATTTTAATGCTAGATACGGTGCACACGATAAACCGTATGTCAATGTATTTAATTGATATGTTCTATAATCTTCAAGCACATTGTTACGCCAAATAATATTTTGATAGATCCTATCTTCAGGAGAAACTAAAATTTGTCGATACATTTTACTTATATCGGCCGTAAATACATATTGATAAAGTCTGAACCGCATGAGTATGGATATTATGTCGTTTTGGATTTTTGGACCGGCATGGAGAGTGTCATTTAAACTAAGATTGTTCGATGATTTTGCGCTACCGTCGAAAACAACACGAAGCTTGGTTGTCGTACTTGATTCTTTTACAACTCCGTGATGTGGTAGAAATATAGCCGTTTCTAATGTATCTGACGTATAATCTACTAGGTTCATATGTTTTAATTCTAAATATTCGTTAAGAAATTCAGAGTATTTACATTGCAACTCAGAATTTCGTTTGAATTTATTTTCTAAAGTGTTTAATCGTTTTATTGCCATACCTTTTGTGTCGCCTATTCGAGAAGGGTCAGATTTAAAGGGTAGTTTAACTACGAATCTCCCGCTGGGTTTACGAGCAACCGTTTCTTCAAAGTACCGTTCGCATTGTATTTCTTCTGGGCATTGTAAAATTTCGGAATTTTCCTTAAGAGGGCAATCTTCTAGTTCCCAGAATTTTGAGATCTGTTTATCCAACTTGTTCAGGCTAAGATTACAGACAAAGTTGTTGGATTTATTTTTGTTGCAAGTTATATTACCCCCAATTAACCAACCGAAGTGAGACTCTTGGAGGTGAGGATGACGACTATTTGCTTTTATTTGACCATTTAGAATAATACTCCAAAATATTTCTGCCCCCAAGAGAATTTCTATTTCATCTGATATATTAAATGATGGGTCCGCTAAATTTATATTTCCCGGAATTTTTATTTGATCCACATTAAAGGTTGTCGTTGGCAGATTTTCTGTTATTTTATCTAAAATGACAAAACTGGCTTCGTTTTCATAAGAACCAAAACATGATTTGAAATTTACTTTAGTAATTTTATTGGCTTTACTGCGAGAGTTATTTATACCTGTAACATTTAAATTGATGCTATTTGTTGCTAAGTTTAAATTTTCTTGCAAGGAACGTGTAACAAAGTTTAATTGTGATCCTTGGTCAAGTAAGGCTCTACATTTAATTAACCCAAGTAGTAGAATTAGGATTGTTGACAAGGATTTCGGCTGTTGTTAATAATATTTGACCATTACTATTATGATTAGCACAAGCAGTTACTGCGCTTGCATTTGAATTATCACACTCAGCTCCATGTACAATAGAATTATGTTTTAAGGGGCAATAACGACACGTACTAGATTTTTTACAGTCAGCAACTACGTGATTGTTTCTCAAACAGTTTGTACACAATTTAAGTTTAGTGATGGTTTCGAGTCTATTAATAATACTTAATTTTAACATATCTGGGCAATGATATAAATAGTGCGATTTTTTACATAGATAACATTGAACATTATTTATGCTTACATTGCACTGCTTATTTTGAACCGATTGAATTGGAGGTTTTTGATTTCGTGAGTTAGTATGATTGTAATTTTGAGTTTTATTTTGAACTATGATTTTATTATCTTTGACAGGATTTGTTTGATTCAAGGATTCCAACAAAAAGCAACGTTTTTCTATGAATTCTGTTAATTGATTCACTGTTGGAATGTCGCAGGTCAAGGTTGATTCCCAATCACGTTTCGTTACAAAATCGAATTTTAATGTAACAATGGGTACTAATAATGTATCCCAATGCTCTATACGTTGATCTAACGATTTTAACCCAGCTAAATTAATTGTTACATCATCCAGTAATTTTCGTAAAGAAATATGCGAGTTTTTAATTACTGATGGCGAGTTTATTATCGATAGGACATGTTCCTGAGCTATGATTCTAATATTTTCATATCGTTTTTGTAACGATTCCCAAGCTGTATTATAATTATCATCAGAACGTACAATTGAGTCTATTATTTTTTGAGAATCCCCTTTCAGGCAAGATTTCAAGTAATGGAATTTCTCTACATTAGTATACGAATTACTGTTATGAATAAGAGCTTTAAAAGTATCTCTGAAAGAGATCCACTCTACATAATTTCCAGTAAATGAGGGCAAACTCAAAATAGGTAATCTTACGTTACTAATCGAGGAGGTTGTCGGAGTAGAAGTATTCGAGCGCGTTATTGCTTCATTTCTTGCGGAATTTTCATGTTTGTCAATAATTTCTAAAATGTTCGATTCCGTATTAAAATAATTATTTTCGAATTCATCGCGATCATTTTCATGTTTTGCATCTAATGCTTCTAACTGATCTTGAATATTTTGATATTGTGTATAATACGAGCGTAATGTTGGTAATCTTGATTTAAGTTGAAATATATTTGTGTTCCCTTCTTGGGTAAAATTTTCAACGAATGTTTTGATTCTAGTAACAGATCTTTTAATTGTTGTACGACGAGCAATTAATTCCTGCGTTTCTTTCGTCATCTTGGTGTATTTACTCTTTCCAAATGACAATACGGTAAAAATTTATTCCCAAGAAATTATGAGGAAATGTACGAGAATACTGACAACAATAAGACTCACTAACCTTTGCTTGCCGACTGCGACGACGTAGCGGAGGTTCCAACCCCAAGGATGACTGCTGCGACGAAGGCCTTGTTCTAGCGGGTAGCTTCGACGAGGTTCCAAGTTGATGGATGACTGCTCCGAGTGTTTCCACAGGTGACTAGTTAATCGATCCGGCTCGAAGGACCAAATGTTTATTCAAATGTTTGTTTTCTTTCTTCGGAAGGATCGAGAGATGGTTTGATAGGAATCTCGAAGGACCAGATGGGCTACCCCATCAATAGAATACGTGATGAACAATTCGAATAACTTTATTCAACACACACTAAATTATAACAATGATCAATTCATTTATACATTTGTAATTTTCAACCTTCTGCTACCAACAAGAAATCTCAACTGCCTCTTCTTGTGTCACACAAGTAAGACTTACATACACCCCCTCCACAAAGTAGAGGGTTGGGGTAGGAAGTGGGGCGCACAAGCGCGCCAACAGTAGCTGTGTTTTATATCGTGTAGTTTTATTATTAAAAAAATATTGCATTTAGCTGTTACTTGGTAAGGTTAAGAAGAATTCGTTTTCATTCATTGTTTAATAATTGAACACCACTTGCAGATATCCACGAATTAAATTTATCGCTATATCCGCGCCACTTGACAAGTAATTACTTACTGTGGCCGGTTCCTTTAGTTTCTAATATCTTATCTATTTTATATGTAGCATCTGAAGTCATCAAAACATGTTGTAATTCCTGTTCCTAAAAACTATCTTCGATATTTTCATTGTTTAAATTGGTCAATTTGTAAACTATAGGATTTCTTTTAACAATTGATCGAATTTTAAACAATTCATCATTCCAGTTAGATTCATAACCGTTTTCAAAAGTATTCTTTGATTTTGATATACGAACCAAATTATTTATTTTAAATTTGACTTTTGTTTATCAAATTTTTTGTTTAATCCATATTGATTTGTCCACGCTTGTAATATATTTGTATCATTTACTTCTGATGGTGCCATTTTTATTGGCCTATGTTTTGAATTATTATACGCCGAAACAAGATTTTGTAATACTTTGACATATCGGTATGTATTTTTATAAGTAAAGTATCGGTACATTTTGGATTTGAGAGTTCGGTTTAATCGCTCCAGTAATGATGCTTTTATATCATTATTATTTGTAACATAATATTTAATATTGTTTTTTCGTAAGAGTGTTCTGACTGACTTTGCAATAAATTCATCACTGCATCAGTTTGTAAGAAAATTGGCTTGCGTTCCTCAAACATGTCTGTAAACGCTTTCACCACATAACTTGGTTTCTTATCTTTTAATGGTAAAGCCCAGGCATATCTGCCAAATACGTCAATTACAGTTAAAATATATTTGTACTCATCATTATATTTGTTAAGCTTTCTCATGTCATTAAGATCGGCTTGAAAGAGATCATTCATATTTAAAACTTTATATTTATTTCTTGCAAAACGTTTTCTTATCGGTTTATGTAGAGTATATGCATCTTGTTCACTTAGCCATTTATGAACTTTTGTAACATCATATTGTCCTTTTAGAGCATTGACAAGGTTCGCGGCACTAGAAAATCCTGCTGGATTTTTGAGGTTCTAATATATATTTGCTAACTTTTATTCATATTTTTAAAATGAATATCGTTTCCACTTGTTTATGTTGGTATTTATAGAATCAGTGGCAACTGGGTATGAATCGTGAACGTCAGACAAGTTTTTTCTTTTATATCCGACAGGTGAGCCTATAGACTAAATATTTCTTTCGTTGCGGATTATTTATTAATTCAATAGATTGTAATGATTTGGTAAAATCTTGCCAGCCTGTTGGATTACTGAATTTTCGAGGTCTAACAATATCCGCAACTAAATCGGAAATATTAGAATTTAGTATCAACGTTATTTATTTTTACAGCACCTTTGCCATTCCACATAACTATATTACCTAATTTTATTTTTTCCAATAATATGCGCGCTTTTAATTGAAATTTTTTCGTGATAACTTTAAGAATTTCTTCAATTTCATCCGGTTTGTGTGGTTCTTGTTTCAACTCTGAGCTAGCATTATGACTAATTGTTGTTTTTATATGTTCTTTTCCGTAATAATTATCGTGAATGATTGGTAGTTTTATAGGATCCCTAGCATTTTTTTGAAAGTACAAATATCGCTGCAGTATTTCTTGATATAATGGCCACTTTTCGTGAGCAAGTAGTTTTGAATTTAATAATTTATGCATATCATTATCAAGCTGATTGAATGCATAGCCAATGTTATTAGTACACTCGCTATTGTTACTTTCTTTTTGTAAATGATTTAAATTTTCGGGTGATATTAATATATTTTTTTTAGCATACTCCATGATTTATTTTTTTTATGAAACTGCTTCAAATACCAGTAATTATAGGTGCTAACAAAAATGGCAGAAATGCACAAGCCGACTGTACCAGTATTCGTTTCTTCTTTTTCCAATTGTCACTACGTTTGATAAGTTTTCGTAAAATGTTTTTATGGCGACCTAATACAGATTGTTGTTTACTACTGAGAGGAGTTTTACCATGTATTGTGTTATAAATACACTCGCAGATACAACGAACAGAATTAGAATCTGTGCATTTTAGTAAAGCCAGTCGATAACTGGGTTTGAGCTTATGAAGAGCTCGTAATAAATCCGCGTTGTTAATTACTGTTTCAGACATGATGGCGTTATAATTGCTGGAAAATCTAAACTGTTTCTTTTATATATTTGACGCGGTATATAAACATATGTCAAACCGTCACGTGATGTTCTGAAACGTAACCATTCAGGAGTGGTTTGTTTTAAATCGGAGATTAAATACCCGTGTGGTTCTGCTGTAGCGTCGTTATATGCTTCTTGTATATACTTATTATTTTCTGAACAAACTTGTCGTGAAAGATGATTAATTTGAGCTTTATCTCTAGGATTTTTAAAACAAATTATGTAATTAGCATTCAGTGACATATCTCTTTGGCATTTATCCTGAAGAAAAAAATTTTGAGTTAAAAAAAATGCCGATAAATTTTTATGATGGGACCATTTTGTATGTCCACAATGCGATCGTCTGCTTCTCTCATGAGATCATCAATTATCATTAATTGTGGTTTACTTCCATCGATACTTTCTATGTCAGGTAAACCATCAATGAATTCAACGTTTTTAATATTTTCAAATAGCTTTTGCCAGCTACCGGAATGCCAAAATACTTTTTCAAAACTTGTATCGCTGATATCACGCATATTACTTTTAAAATTATTAACAAAATATGATTTTCCGCTGCCTGAGGGCCCTGCGACTAACGCTGAAAAAGGATGTTTAAACTGTATGCTCATATTGTTTACACAAATGTTCAAATTTAACTGACTAATTTAATTTAATTTCACACTATTTATAAAAAATATACAACAATATAGCTAATTAACAAGGGTCGCACTCTATTTATATATTTCAACAACACAACATTGCCTTTTTTAACATTCCTAGGAGAGATGAAAAACTATCGATAGTACTATCGATACATCGATAGTTTTTTTAAAAAGTTCTATCGATAAGTAATTAATTGAAAAAACTATCGATAGTATCGTTTAGTAATTATCGTTTAGTAACTATCGTTTAGTAATTATCATTTAGTAACTATAGTTTAGTAACTATCGTTTAGTAATTATCGTTTAGTAACCATCGTTTAGTAACTATCTTTTAGTAATTATCGTTTAGTAACTATCGCTTAGTAACTATCGTTTAGTAACTATCGTTTAGTAACTATCTTTAAAATAAAATAATTTAAAAATAAATAAATAATAAATTTATAACACGGGCTGGGCTGTGAGTAATGACAAGCAAATTACCTTATGTTCCCGGAGTAATTCGAATACGTCTGTTATTTGCGGACCACGTGGTAGCTAACGTGTTAAATATGACTTATAAAGATTTCATCTACATTGAAATGATATAATTCAAATTATATTCAATATCGTTATTGTACAGTAACTGTACACAAATGTTAGCTGTAAATCGATTGGTTGTCGGAAGACTTTCAAGGAATGAAAGACAAAGTGAGATTTCTAAGAAATTTATTACAGGGTGACAGGTACGAGGTAATTTAATTCAGTTGTTCTCTGATGTTCATTGAAGCTTGTGCTGCAGTGAATATTATTCTAACACTGAAGGTAAGATAATATTTATTTTATTTTATTTGATCTAAATTAATATAAAAGTTGTTTCGAATTGCAACTAGTTTTTCTATTTTGATCTCGACAAAAATATAAATTAATGTAAAAAATGGTATATAACTAAGAATAGAAGTACATATTTGCATTTGATTTTTATTTTTCACATTTGTTACTTCTGAAATCTTATTATTAAGCCTAAATTTTAAAGAAATAAATTTTTGACATTATTGAATATTTTCTTATTTTCTTATTTTCTATATCTCGCATTTGTACATAACTTAGAGCGGGTAATATTAACTGTAATAAAAATCATATTCACAGGAATTATTTAGCAAACATCCCTTAATATAGAGCAACATCAAAAGTTTTAAATTTTAGGGATGAGAGTAACATTTAAAAAATTATAAATTTTATTTTACCTCTCTCTCGAAAAAGGAACAAATTTAGAACATGTACCGTAAATAGCAAATTGTAACCAAGAACTTGTTTACGTTTCTTCTCGGTTAACCATTGGTTATTGAAATTTGAATATTATTTGCGGAACGCTTTGGTTATGCGTTTGAACAAAAATGACAGATATATTTGAGGTTATTGTGCTGTGTTGACTATGGAACGACAAATAATTGAAGAATTACTTTTTTCATCCGATTCGTCGGATGAAGAAAATATAAATAATTATATTAATTATTTATATGATAATGATAATGATGAAGACAATGAGAATCGTAGGTGTAATCAATATTAATTTGTGAACTGGCTATAAAATGTACCTCTTGTTTTAGATGAGAGACCGAAAATACGTGAATATATAGAAGCTGTCGTTGACAGTTATAGCGAAAGAGAATTCCGAGAAAATTTTAGAATGTATCGCCGAACTTTCAATTATATTTTGGAATTGGTCATGAATAAAATTGCAAGAAACGCAATTCAAATTGGGAGACAAACTATATCAGCTAAAGCTCAATTATTAATGACAATATGGTACTTCGCTACACCTGATTCCTATCGGTATTTTCTTTTGTATTATTTATTAATTATTAATTGCAAATTATAAATATCTTGTAATTGTAAATAAATTATTATGTATTGGGTATTTCTATTTTCTAGGTCTATTTGCGGACGATTTAATATTGGAAAAGCCACTGGACTTAGAACTGTGCGAAGAGTCACTGAAGCATTAATTGAATTAAGTCATTCAGTTATTAAATGGCCCAGTGGTGATTATGTGGATACTGTCAAGGATAATTTTCAACGAATGGGATTCCCAAACACAATCGGATGTGTCGATGGTTCATACATACCAATTCCTCTACCTAAAAATCATGGAATTTGTCGAAATGTCGAAAAAAAATTCCAGCAATAATTTTACAAGTGAGCAATTATTAACAGTTTAGTTATTTTTCATATTAACAATATTTTATTGTAGGGTGTATGTGATCATCGATTACTATTTACACATTGTTATGCTGGTGAGGTAGGGTCAGTACACGATGCAACAGTACTTCGTCACAGTGAAGTTTGGGGATACATCCTGCAAGAACCTGATGAAAAATTTCCTGACAATAGCCACATAATTGGGGACAAAGCCTATCCATGTCTTCCTCAACTTTTAGTACCGTTTAAGGATAATGGCCGGCTCACCAGGCAACAGCGGCATTATAATTACAGATTGTCTTCTGTTAGAAACTCAATTGAAAGGACATTTGGTCTCCTCAAAAAAAGAATGCGGTGTTTAAAATTTTTTGATGTCCGATGTATCGAGTGGAAGTATATTATAGCTTGTTGCGTTTTACATAATATATGTATTTTGCAACATGATATTATAGACGTCGATTTTGAAGAAAATGTAGACGTGGATGTGGAAAATAATTTTGCAGTTGGTAATCCTGAAGACCGTGCTGCCAGACTTCGAGGGACAGCCAAAAGGAATGAAATTTGTAGGGAATTAGCTGCCCAATAATAATTTATATTTATTTGACAAAAAAATGTATATATTCTTTTCTGTACAAAAAATACATAGGTATATAAAAAAAAACAAATTAATATTCTATTAAAAAAAAACAAATTAAAAATCATTCTATTAAAATAAACATAAATTAAAAATATAGGAACATAACCTTTGTATTTGTAGGCACTTTATAATACTATTAATTATTCTTATAATTCTGTTTGAACCATTCAAACATTTCTTTTTTTAACTTCATTTTTCCTGTATGTCTTCTTTCCTGATTATTATCAAGCTCTTGTATCATATCTTCTTCACTCCTTTTTTGCCTTCTAATATCTGTTTCTTGTTTTCTTTTTGAAGTAGTTGGAGTAGATTCGTCTGAAGATGTGTAATTAGTTATGGTGCAGGACGGAGTGTTGATCTGAGATGAGGAGGTACTGCAGGATGGCGTGGGCGATGAATTTATCTTCATTCTACCAGTACTGCTAACAGTTGCATATGGATGCATCTGTGGATTGTTGAAAAAAATGTCGTGCATTTCGTCAAATAATGTCCAATTTATTTTGGAATTTCCTGTAGTTTTTTCATTGTGTTCCAAAACTTTTTTATACATAGCTTTGAGATTTCTCCACTTCTGGTCACATTTTATACTAGTTTTAATTACACTTTCTTTTGCCATTTCTTTACTTATAACTTCCCAAACTTGCTTGTTATTGTACTGAGGAGACGAAAACAAATGTTTCTTCTCATTGTACGTATATATTAACATTTGTACTTCTTCGTCAGACCATCTATTTTCATTCTTATTCTGATCAACATCTTCAGTTTCATAACCATATACTTTATTATCTGCTTCATTTATGAAAATTTGCTCAAATTGTGTGAAACATTCATGCTGAAGACATTGATTTTGCATTTGTTCCACGGTTCCGACATTTTCTCCTCAATAGCCACAAGACAAATCTTTCTAAAATAATTAAAAATATTATCAATTAATGCATACAAAATATTTTAAAATACATACCATTTTGAGTTCTAAATAATATATGATAAACAAAACAACTTCTCGTTTCTATCTTCCTGCAGCCGCTCTCATATCAATCACAGAATCTCACCGATTCCCGCCAAGATACAATAGTGGGGGTAAAAACCAAGCAACAACCGTGCTTCGAGCTCGGTTGTTTTGGTTAGCAAAATACGCAACCATCTTTCAGTAACCGCGTTCCGTAATAATAAGATTTTCAGGAATTTTATATTTTCGGAACGCTAAACCAAGATCTTGGTTAGAATTTTATATTTATGGTACATACCTTTAATACGCAAAGTTTTTAAATTTTGAAAAAAATAATTATTTATACTTTTGTAAAAAAAATACTATCGATAAGTAATTAAATGTTAAAAAAACTATCGATAGTATCGTTTAGTAATTATCGTTTAGTAACTATCGTTTAGTAATTAAATTGACTATAGATAGTTCTATCGATATATCGATAGTTTACTGATAGCACTATCGAACAATCGATAGTTGAAATTACCGATAGTTTTTCATCTCTAATTCCTAGTATCGTCACAAATTAGTTATACAATAAATTTAACCAAATAAAAGATCATCCTGATGATAAACAACTTGAAAATACAAATGCACAAAATATTTTACAATAAAATTAGTAAAACATATATTATTTATATTAATTGTTTGTGTGGTTGGCACTTGGTGAAACATTTTAAATTATAAAATTAAAACACTTGGTATATTTCACATAAAATTTTTTATTTATACGAGTTTCGACTTTTCAGTCTTCATCAGGTAATAATACAATGGTTTTACAAAAATACAACACTTATATGCTAAAATTAATATTAAGAAGAGGGGAGGAACTTACGTCCAATTGGTCATTGTCTATATTTTTCTTTGAATTAACCGCCTTGCGAATTTCTAAATTTTCCAGTAAGTTAAGCTTAACGCCTTTCGGCTCAATATGGAGAATCCTATAATCTAATTGTGAATGGTTGTGTTGAATACAATGCTGGGATAATCCTGTGTTATTAGTATTTGTTTTAATTGATTTGAAATGTTCTTTTATTCTAGTCCTGAAATTTCTACAACTTTGTCCGATGTAGATGGCATCACAATCTTTACATTTAATTTCATATACCCCCGAAGATTCTGATTTATCATTTTTTGTTTTTGTATTTGTTAACATTGTTCCTAAATTTGTTTTATTAGTAGAAACGGAGTTGATGTTAAGTTTTTTGAAAATTATACACTATTACATATTATACATATTTACTACCAGCTAATATTATACTACAATTACACTAATTGTTCATTCAATTTCTTTTAAATCCATATGGTATTGAATCGTAATTAAACGACGTTTCACAAAATTTATTTTTTAATTTTTTTGTTCCCTTTTACTAACTACGGTATGATTTTGTGTACATTTAATATTATTTGAAATTAATACTATTGGATCTGCCTCAGCAACTTTATTTGTAATTAATTTTTTTAAAGAATCAAAATTTAGAATTTGTGAATTCTTGAAATTTAATGTCAACTTTTTAATTTTACACACTTCTTTCACTAACTTATCTTTTGAACAAAATACTTTATATCCGTAATTTTTAGGTCCGCCCGAAACAAATTCAGTAATATAGCTACCCAGACCATAACATTCTAACTCATCTGTTAAATATCCCAAAAAATTACCTACAGCTGGTTCATATTAATTGGGTAATCATCTATAAATAATTGAATCGGTATCGTAATAAAGAACTCTTCGATCTAAAAGAGCTAGGAATTCGTAGAGACACAAACGGACTTGTGCTGTGATGAAAGCGGCGATGACCACATTCACTGTTCGTAGTTGTTCAGCCGCTTCTGTCTCATGTCCCCAGCTGAAGTACGCCATCTGATCACCCGCCGAGATAATGCTGTGTACGTCAACAACGGGGTTCGCGAGAAGTTCGTATAGTTCTTCAGGACTCGAAAGGACAGAAGTACGTTGCATATTTTCTTTTTGGGCGAATTTTCCTGTAAATAATTTTAAAATTAGTTTTATTTATATACATATAATGTAAAATATCTTACCCCGAAATGAATTGAGCGTAAGTTTACTCAACGATCTCTCTCCTTTGTTTTTCTGATTATTTTTCGGATCAAGTTCGACCTCCCCCTGTGTAAAGTACTCCTGAATATACAGTTGTTTTGAGACTTCATGAACACATTCGGCCGGATATCCCGATGACTCTTGTTTTATTTTTTTTAAATTGACTATATAATTAACAAATAAACCACCAGACTTTGTATTTTTATCATACATGGTAACATAGTAGTGCCACACCTCATATATTTTAATAATTTTGTACCCATATTGAATTGCCTTATGAATTTCATCTACAACCCATGTGCCATCAAACTCTCTTTCTTCTTTCGCATGGGAACATTCTTCCTGCACAAGATTGTCACAACATGTTCGACATAATGCAAACATTAATTTACCGTGCATTTTGCGGGGTAAAATCGGATGGTATATATGAATAGGAGGTAAAACTGTACTTTTAATTAGCCCTTCTACACGATCAATATTATTATCAGGTCCTACTATATGATTACAGTCGTCCCAACGTATACGGTAGGATGGCCTACCGGATATTTACCGTATTTGCAAACATATGGATAAAGCGAACATACGTCCACATATTTAATTTTCTCCTGTCTTTCTGTTTTATAATACATGGATGTATTTCCTGTACGATCACCAAAGAAAGTATCTCGTGGATTTAAAGGTAATTTTATTAATAAAGGATGATTTTTCAAAGAAATTTCCAAATTTTTGTCGTTTCTTAAAATTTTGTTAAACTCACACTCCCATATTTCTACAATAGTATATCCATGATTACTCAGTTGAAGTGATTTTTCGCTTGTACTTTCTAACCTCGAGTTTAGAGTTTCTTTTGATGTTGTAAATAACGGTTTATCGCGATTTGTACGGTAACATAAGTCATGGCCATGCTAAAAACAACCACAGAATTCAAACACTAATTTCGAAGGTGCATAATAACTGCCAACCTTAAATTTTCCTTCTAAAACTATTTCTTTACCATTACCTGCACGTGTGATTTTAATATTTCTATTTAACTCTTCATAAATTAACCACTGTAATCCAATTTTTGATTGATTGTCGCAAAGTCTATAACCACGCGGTGGAATAATACCTATAGTGTTAGGTTTTATAAATTTTCTCCAAAACACACGATTACGTAACTGCCTCGGTGAATGGACACACATCGCAATCGTTTAAAAAATTAGATCTAAATTTGAGGCATGCACGGCGATGTATGTCAACATCTGTAATACAATATTCTATGATTTCTTTTGTCATATCGAATACAGTCTGATTATTAACTTGACTATTATACCATTCCAAAAAAGATTTACGAGAACCATAGTACTCAATCGCAGGCAAAGAACCGATATAATGTTGGTTTGAAAAAATATATAGTTTTACTTTTCTTCACAATGTTTTTTTTTCACAAGATGTACATTTCGATTGCGATGCAATCATCATCAGTTGTATAATACATAAATTTTGTATGTGCATGGTGTATTTATATTATAGTGGAGGTTCTATGAACAGTGGTTGATGGAGGGGATGATTTACATAACGGTATCCAGATGGATTAATTTTATACAGTGTAGGTAAACAATTTTACAATTTATGCCTATGTCTTAATATGTTAGCTCGTAAACAAGTTTACCTGTGTACAGGTAACCTTTTCGGTTTTACAAATTGGAGTAAATCATTTTCTAATGGAGTTAAATCTGTATTTAACAAAGGTTTTGAACATTTTTTCATTTCTATGGCTTCTAACATGTTTAGGTTGCTTGCATTTTTGCTTGTTTTCAAACATTTTACATTTTCTATGCTGAAGTTGTGTCCTGTATTATGTTGGTGTAATGCAATGGCGGAGTTGAAAATGTTTTTGTTTTTTAAATGGTACATGTGTTCCTTAAATCTAGTTAGTATTTTCCTTTTTGTTTGTTCAATGTAGGTATTATCACATTTGTTACATTGGATGGAGTAAATGCCTGAGGAGTCAAGTTGATTATTTGTGGTGGAATCATTTTTTATTAAGAGGCTACTATTTCGACTTTCGAGTTTCACAGGGGTGCCAGCGTGCGGTGGCCGGTAGCCAGTGGGCTGACCCAACCCCCACTACGTTAGTAACTAGAATGACAGTGATTGGTAACCCCACTCTAAAGATTGAATGTTAAAGTTACCGTACGAAATACAAACTGTATGTATTCGAATATTTCTTTTCCGATATTTACATTACATTGTAGGTATAGAAATAGTAAATTTATTTTTATTGGAACAAAAATTATAATTCATTTTCTTGTCTTTTTATTCTTAGATAGACATAATATCACTAACACACACATAATATATATATATATATATATATATATATATATATATATATATATATATATATATATATATATATATATATATATAAATTAGATAATTCAGTATTGAATTATTAATAAAAATACTTTATTAATTTTTGAGGAATACAATACAACATTTATTTACTTAGGCGAGTGTAACAAGACTGAACTAAAAACTAACTTACAACAGATAACTGCAGCATGATGAACATGATGCTTGAATATGATACTATATGATAAGGAAATCTAACTGCGCATTTTATTATTATTGTTCTTATGAGAAATGCAATTACATAATTCTTCCCTTCCAAATATGAACAATAATAATGTAATATTTTACTCTATTTTAAAGTGTTCATTTCTATGTCAGAAATTTTGATTTTCTTTCTTTTACATTTTTCAATTAGATTTCCTTTTACAACGTATTTAATTAATAACATTACTACAATAGTACAAATTAGGACATATATTATATAATTATTGTAATGGTCACTTTTTGTATCAATTATTGGTTGTATTTTGTCAAAAATAGGTTTCGAAATATTTATTGAATGCAAATTTTTATAAGTTGTTTTATTAAATATTTTGTTATATTGTGTTATTTGATAATCATCAAATTGAATTTCTTTAAAGTTATCGTTAATATTTGTAAACTGTAAGTCATTAATTAAACAGTTAGGATTTATTTCAATTATAAATATTCCTTGAATAGTTTTTATAATATTTTTGTTTAAACAGTTAATTTTGATATTTTGGTTAAAAGGGCTAATAATTATTAATTTATTGGTGTTACTTATTTGATACAGAACATTACTCTTAGTTAATTGTAGAAAGTGACAGTTATTATTATTATTTCCTTCTATAAGATCATTAATACATTGATCCACTATAATATAATTAGTTACACTAAAATATTTATTATTAATTTTCTTAAAGTTATTTACAATATACTTATTGTCTTCGCTTTTAAAATATAACAAAGATTCTTTTTCTAAAACTATAAGATTATTATTCTTATCTAAAAATGGAATAGGGTTGAACTGGTATAGGGGGAAATGGTTTTGGGAGAATATAGGAATCTCGATGAGAAAAATTATTTGATCATTGGTTTTATGACAAAACGTCATTATAAATTCATTAATTTGGAAAATATCTTCATTATTAGTAATTGTTTGGAGATCTTTTAGTTTAATAATACTACTGTGTAGTTTATGAATTGAACAAAACGTGAGACTTGTTTCAATGTTTTTACAGAAATTGTTTAAATTATTTGTTATATGAATAATTTTGTTAAATTTAGATTCTACTTCCATTAAACCTTGGCAATTGGAATTTTTCTTTAAAATGTCCTTAATACTATTAATTTGATCTAGTGTTTGATTTTCGTTATGTTGAATATGATTCAATTGTTCATTAAATCTAGAAACCATTTCTTCTGAATATTTTAAAAGTTGTTTGTTTTGGCTTTGTAATTTCTTTTCATTAGTTTTTATTTGTTCAAACAAGCGATCGTATCGCTCTCCATCGGAAGCGTCTAAATTGCCAGATATCGTTTTGATAATAGAGCCTAACCCGTTAAGAATTCCTCTTTTATTTCTTTTGTTGAATAATTTACCTATTTGTTCACTCAAATCGTTATAAGAGTAATTTAAAATGTTAATAAGTGTTTCAAAATGTTTACTAGTTTTAGTTTGCTCAATAATTGAATTTTTAAATTTAGTTATTTTGATATATTCTTCATATGTAGGTAGGAGTTATGTTATAATTGTAGTAATGGATGCTCTGGGTTGTTTGAATTTTTGTTTCACCGAGTTCAAATATTAAGAATCCATTATTATTTGTTATATTCTGAAGCTGTCCAGAGACGCATTGTCTGAAACAAAAGATCAGACTTTTAATTTGCTTAATTTTACATTATAGTCTCCAAATTTATTTTTTGATGTGATTTTGCCTAAAATTTTATCATATTTTTTTACTTTAATTCGTTTAAATAAAGGGGCTTTATATTTAGAAATTAATCTTGGGTTTTGTTTTAACCAAACTTCTTTGGGAAGTTTTTGGGGATTTATATTAGGTTTATGTCTGTGTTTCTTTTCATTTTCGATATTTTGTTGGACTTGTTGAGTGACCTTTTCTTTATTTTCATTATATGATAAATTATTGAGGTAATCTGTACCAAAAATAATTTCGTTTGGTGTTAATTTTGTGATGGAGTGTTTAGAATTATTATATCCAATGACAACATACTGAATTTGTTCATCTAGGGTTTTATTATTAAAGTAACTTTTATTTTCCATGATTCTGAGGGATTCGATTAGAGTAGAGTGTAACCGTTCAATTGCATTTGATTTAGGATTGTTAACACAAATGAAATGCATTGGAATGTTATTTCGTTTTAACAAATGTACTATCAATATATTATTGAATTCTTTTCCGTTATCGGAAATTATCTTTCTCGGAATTTTATATGTTTCAAAATATTTTACTAACTTTTTAGCAACAGTTTTAGCTTCTTTATTTTCTAATGGTTCTACTTGGCAATGTTTAGAGAACTGATCGAGGAATGTTAGATAATACTTTTTATTTAATGTCAAAATGTCAATATTAATTATATCGAAAGGTTTCTCTGGTGTAGGTGTTAAATTGTCATTTTGTTGAATAGGTTGTCTATTATATTTATTTGCTTTACAAACGTCACATTTGTTAATGTATTCTATTATATCTTTGTTTAAGTTCGGCCAGTAATATTTTTCTTTTAAGGCTTGGTAAGTGGCTACTATTCCTCTATGATTCGTGAGTCCATGATGGTATTCGTGTATTATATTAAACTGTTCATCTTCGTTTTCAACGTCTTGTACTATATTTGTTACAGAAATAATTTTTATAGAATCTTTTATAAAACGTTCTTTTATAATTTTGGAAAAAGATTTGTCTAAATTATCTTGAAAAATTGCAAAGTATCTAGCTTTAGGTATAATGAAATTTTTTATAAACGTTATTATTTCTTCGTCTAAATTGTTTTCATTGAGTTTTATTGTTATACGTTGTTTTGTTTTATTAAATAATTTTTGGATTTGTATGTCTGTATCATTTTCGTGTTTCGATATTATTATTTGATTTGAGGCTATATTTATTCTTTCCTTTTCTAAATACTTAATTCCTTCAACTTCATTTTCGTTGTCAGAATGTACGGTTTGGTTAGAATCGGAAGAAACTGTTACGTTCTCCGAGCTATCTAAATGATTATTTTCGTTTAATATCCAGATGGTAATTTTGATATTAGTGTCTCTAAATATGTTTTCTAATTTTCGTTTTACATCGCTCCATTTTAATTCATCGCAACCACAACCAATTTTTGGAAGATTTATTTCAAAAATTTCATTTTTTATTAAGTAGTCTCTGAGTTCTTTAAGTGGTTTATCTAATGCTTTTAAGGCCGGTTTATCAAAATAATTATCTTTAGTTAACAAATGAATTATTAATTTATCTTGATAATTTTGGAAAAAAATATCTTTATCTTTGTAATTGGTATTTATGCAGAATGATTTGGAATTAAAATTATTATTTACTTGTTTCGCTAGACATTTTCCAAATTGTAAGTCCCGTGATATACAGTGTGCGAATATGTTTGTTTCACATACGTCACCTGTTTTTTCTATAATTTTGAATGGTTCACGTTCTCTGGATAAATAATCGGCTACGACATTATGTTTACCAGGTAAATATTTAATTTCGAAATCGTATTCGCTCAATTCAACTTTCCAGCGAATTAATTTGGAATTTGGATTTTTCATGTTAAATAACCACGAAAGAGGGCGATGATCAGATTTTATGATAAATTTTCGTCCGAATAAGTATGGTCGGAAATTTTTGACTCCCCACACGATAGCTTTCAGTTCTTTTTCTAGTGTAGAATAATTTAGTTCCGCGCTGTTTAAAGTTTTACTCGCATAAGAGATCGGCTTTTCTATTCCGTCATGAATTTGAGAAAGAACTGCGCCTATAGCGTAGTCTGACGTATCCGTTGTTAGAATGAAATCCTTATTAAAATCGGGATTTTGTAGCAGAGAATTTTCAGTTATAACGTCTTTACAATCTTTGAAAGCTTTTTGATATTCTAAATTTGTCAAATCAATTTCATTGTTTTTGCGCAAACAGTTGGTAAATGGTTTTGTTAGTTGTGCAAAATTTTGAATAAATTTACGGTACCATCCGAGCATTCCAAGGAATTGTTTGATTTCTTTTTTGGTTTTTGGAATAGTTAAATTTTGGATTTTTTGAATTTTGTCTTGATCTACTGAGACTCCATTTTGTGTTAATACGTAACCTAAATATTTTACTTCTGACTTTAAAAATTCTGATTTGTCCATCTGAATTTTGAGATTAGCTTGTCTTAATTTGTTAAAGACTAATTTTATATTTTTTAAATGATCTTCTAAATTTTTGCCGAAAATTATTACGTCATCCAAATAGACTAAGCAGATTTTATTTACTAAATCGCCGAGTGCTGTGTTAATCATCCTTTGGAATGTGGCGGGGGCATTTTTAAGGCCGAAAGGCATTCTAACAAATTCATAATGACCTGATTCTGTTGAAAAAGCAGTTTTTTCTGTGTCTTTAGCATCTAATAAAATTTGGTGGAATCCGGAATGCAAATCTAAGGTCGTGAAATATTTGTTATTACCAATTCTATCTAATATCGTATCTATATTCGGTATTGGAAATCTGTCGTCCTTTGTTTTCTGATTAATTTTTCGAAAATCAATTACCATTCTAGTCTTTCTTTTACCCGACGTGTCAATTTTTTTTGGCACTATCCATATCGGAGAGTTCCAAGGTGAAAAAGATTTTTTAATAACGCCTTCTTTTAATAATTTTGAAACGTGACTTTCAATGTCTTGTTCGTAGACTTGGGGTAACCTGTAATTTTTTGTGTGTATCGGGGTTTCGTCATTCATTATTATTTTGTGTTTAATAATGTTCGTATGTGTAAGGCTTTCATTTTCATTAGGAAATAAGTCAATAAATTCGTTAATTATCTGATTAAGTTTATCTTTTTCAAAACAATTTAAATGATTATTGCGAATTTCTAACATATTAGACTCTTCTTGTAATTTGTCAGGATTAGTTAACTTATACTCTTTGTTTTTTTATAATTACTGAATTTTTATTAATTTGTAAAAGGATTTTTTTTTAACATATGACTTCGACTGAACGTACAGTAATGAAGATAATTTTAAAGTTAACTTTAAGATTTAACTTTAAAATTGTAAAAGGATGTTCAAGTTTTTAAAAGCGTCAATTCCTAGCAATAAATTATATAATTTGTGGAATTTATAAACGTAGAATTTTGTAGGGGTGTTTCTAATGTTAAAATTTACATAGTACTTACAAGTAGTTTTGCCAGTGATGGTTTTAAATGTTGATTTTTCATCGTGTAATTTTAATTTTAATTTTTCTACTAGTGATGGATCTATGAAATTTATAGTTGAACCGGTATCTAAGAGAGTTATGAAAGGATCTATTTTTAATGTTGGTAGATTTGTTGTAAATGCGTTCATTACGTAGTATTCTCGGGTTCGGAAACCTCGTGAAAATTTTCTGTTTCCGCTACTTCTTCGTTATCAGACTCATTCAATTCGTCATTTGTTTCTTTAACTTCGCAATTGTAATTTTGTCTTATTGTTTGCGTGGACATTGGTAAAGTACTTCTTGTTTGTAAACTCATTTGAGTGGGTTTATCGCGTTTAGTTTGTTAATAATTAATTAAATTTTGTCGAGGGGCAAAATTTTTTTGGAAGTTTGGACCACTAGGTTTTAGTTGGATTTTTGTTTGTGGAAATTGGTGCCCAGGGAATTTTTGAGGTGGGTTGTTGTTTTTAAATGGTTCGTTATTTTTCAACACCATGGGGGAATTTCCGAATTTCATAAAATTAAATTCATTTCTTAGTAATTGTTCACATTCTTCGAGAGTGCCAGGGTTTTTAACAACAAATGAGGCTTTAATTGACATCGGAAGCAAAGTAATGAAATGATGTACAACTACTTTTTGATTTTCCTTGATAATAGCATTCTTTTGGTCTTGTGAATAATTAGTAAGAAGTATCTTAGATTTATACTTATTGAAATATTCTATAATAGTACTCAAAGTTGTTTCGGGACTGTTTTTAGCCTTACAATAAATTATTTCGAGTAGAATAGTTTCTGCTTTTGATTTGTCTACAAAGTTATCTTGTAAAAATTCTCTAAGCTCTTCCCAGTTTTGGAAGTTGTTAGTAGATAAGTATTCTGCAGCTTTATCTTTTAATTTATTTGAAATTAAACCGAATAAAAACAGTTTTTGAATATTGCTTAGAGTGAATGGTCGTAATATATCATAAATTTGATCTACTTTGTTTATAAAATTACTTAAAATATTAATATTTCCATTATATTCTGGAATTATTTTAACGAGATTTTCAATCTCAGACATAGTAGTGGTAGTCATATTAACTGTATTAGAATTTTGTTGTAATACACTTGGTCGTAATGTAAAATTAGATAATTGATTAATTAGAGCGTGCACGTCGTCTGTGCCGTTATCGTTTTCAGGCGTGTCGTATTCGCTTGAGAACATAGAGTGTAATATTACTTACAGTATGAGAAGTAAAATTGGGATGTTTTCGTACATCTGGAACGGAGTGCTTGGTTTCTGTGTTGGACTGCAACGATGTGGGCCGTGATCCGGGATGGAACAGCAAGGCGTCACTTATCTTCGTTGTGTCGGTTTGAGCGGTGTTTGCGAACAGCAGGTCCCCAGGAACAATCGCTGGTTGTCTGATGGGACGTTTGAGTAGTCCCTGATGGGCACTGTTTTGCCGTGTGATGAATATTTTCTTGTGTTATGCCAGACGTGACTCTTACTTCAGAGACAGCAAGTCTTGGCCACCAGAATTTATGTTTTGCAGTTATCACAATTAAACGATTAAAATCGACGAGTAAATTTGTAGATTTTACCCTTAAGTGATTATCCTACCGACTGCGCCAATTAGATAATTCAGTATTGAATTATTAATAAAAAAAAAACTTTATTAATTTTTGAGGAATACAATACAACATGTATTTACTTAGGCGAGTGTAATAAGACTGAACTAAAAACTAACTTACAACAGATAACTGCAGCATGATGAACATGATGCTTGAATATGATACTATATGATAAGGAAATCTAACTGCGCATTTTATTATTATTGTTCTTATGAGAAATGCAATTACATAATTTATATATAAATTAATTTATTGATCGCTGATATTTACTTTTTAAAAATAAGTTTTATTCTCTTTCTAAGACAGTTTACAACTTTACTCTATGAGTGTTAACTACAGACTGAAGGTTTACATGACATGTTACTACATTCTAGGCTACAATAGATAAGAGCAATCCGATTCCCCTGGGAATGGCTGTTGCTTGGTAATGTGCTGAAGTCGGGGGTTCTGGTCAGGTAACACCTCCCTCCTTAAGAAGAAACTCTAGGGTGGAATGACTTGAGTTTCGTCGACAGCCCTGTGGATGTCTGGAATCTTTATTTTCTGCAACATTTTTGTTTTGATTAATTTTATAACACAATATAATATTATTATTGCAGAGAAGATGATGATGTAGATGGTTAGCCCTCTTGAATAATTATCGATGTGAAGATTGATTGGATCATTGGGAAGTTCTTGCATCTCTTGCAGTTGGACTTGGTGTAGTTTGTCGAGGGATAATTTGTCCAGATTGAGTTCTTCGACTTGTGCTCTTGTTACATTTCGCATGTTGATTGTTTCCAAGTTTAATGGGTGACCTGGTACTGTCTTCAATTTGTTTGAGTAGACGTAAAACGGTGTTTTAAATCCACAATTCGGAGGAACAACGAATAGGAAGGTTCCTTGTAGAGAGACAATCGTATTCTGTTGGCACATAGTTTGTATCTTCCGTTGCTTCGGGAATATTCCGATGTAGTGGGCGTCGTTGATTTTCAAAACGATCTGTTGATTCATTTTGACTGGTATTAGCTGGCAATTGTCAGCTGTAATTTCATTTGACAAGATAGAAATTAAACATTCTTGTTTCTTCTGTAGTGGTAAAACATTTGTGCTTTTACACAAAAATTCTGGTTGTAGATCGATGCATTCTTCATTACTGTATTGATATGCATTGTTGCTTATTGATAGGTAAGTAGATGGTGGAATAATAGTTGACTGATTTTCATTAGGGATTGAGAACAGGTGGTAATGTTCGAAGGTTTCAGGGTGAACTAGAGGGAATTCTAGTGAAAACATTATTTTTTCTTCAAAAATATGTACTTTAGTGTTTATTACTTTATAATACTTTGAAAGGTTGTTGACGTCAGAAAACAACAACTGCTTATGGTTATAAACTGAATATAATTCATTAACAATATCTTTTAAATCTTGATGAGAAATAATACTGGGATGTGCAATATTTATATTTGCAAATGTTACAGCGTTCTCCATATCTTCAAGAAAATTTAATAAAGAATCAAGATTCAGTTTCATATGTTCTAAAATATCATGTGCTTCCGTGTAATAGAAGAAATTATTATTTGTAGCGTTTATTGCTCGTACTAGTTCATTTGTTCTATTTTCAATTTTATGTTGATTTCTAATTATTAAAGTCATCGTATCATTTATGTTAGACATAACAATTTTTGAGAGTGAAATTTGTTTATTTAATTTTGCAACAATTTTATTCTGGTTTGTTTCTAATTCTAAGATGTTATTGTGAATTTCTTTAGCATCGTCGTTGTCCATGTTACCAGTTATAATTTTTATAACTGATCCTAAGGGATTGAGTATGCCACGTTTTTGGCATTTTTCAGGGTAAAAGGAAGTAATTTTGTTATTAACATTTTTGAGTTCATATTCTAAGTGTTTATAGTAATTATTTAAAGAGTCATGAAGTTCAGGGGTAGCTAAATCAATTACTTTACTAAATTGTATATAATTTTCGTTTATTAAGTTTATTTCATTTTCAATAGGTTTTAGATCAATGTAATGTAGGAAAGTATGGGAAGAGGTTTTTATTTTAGCATGTCCTAGTTTAAATGGGAGGATTCCAGGATTAGTCGCTAGATTCCGTATTTGTACTGTTTGCGTCTTTGTCAGGTGTAAGGTCGCAAGTCTGCAACAAAGTAGGCTTCTTTAGTAATTTATTTTCCAAAATTTTTATTTTGGTTTTGGGTCGTTTTTTTGACTTTTTGAATTTATACGTTTTTTGTCTCGGTCTTTTTATGTTAGACAAGTGAATGTTTTTCGATGTGTTACCGTGCTCTGGTTTTATTTCAGCGGTCTTTAACGTAAGATTCATTTTATTAATTTGTTCGGGTTTGAATTTATTTTTTGTTTTACTTTGGTTTTGTTTATTTTTCACAAGAACTGTGTTTGGTATATCTGGTAGGTCTTCGCGATTTTTATTAGCGTATTCTATTGTTTTTTGTTTGTAACTTTCGTTTGATTCTCGTATTTTATTATATAACAATTTAATTTTTTCTTTGTGATTTACAATATAATTATTAACTAGCTGGTTTTCTAATTCAATGTCTAGTGGTGAATTTAAGTCTAAATGTCCTGATATTATTTCACATGGTTTTAACTTGGTGGCTGAATGAATGGAGTTATTATATGCTAAAAGTGCATAATTAATTTTTGCTTCAATTAGTTCTTTAGAGTATTCTTGTTGGTTATTTAGTAGTCTGATGTGTTCTACTAAGGTTGAATGGAATCGTTCGATCAATCCATTTGATTCTGGATGTTGTGAACTTATAAAATGGAGTTTGATTTTGTGAACTGCCAATAGTTCTTTAATTAATGAATTTTTAAATTCTAACCCGTTGTCTGAAGTGATTTGCTCGGGTATACCATGATGTGTAAAGTATTTTACGAGATTATTTACTACTTATATGCCTTGTCCTGAATTTAGTTTGTAAGCTTGAGCATATCTCGAAAATGCGTCAATGATAGTAAGAAATTTTTCTTTTTCTAAAGTGATCGTATCTACGTGTAAAATTTGAAATGGTTTTGTAGGTGTGGGTGTAATATTAAATTTTGGTTTTATTGGAACTCTATCGTACTTTGTTTTTAAACATACTTCGCATTCGTTAATATAAGTCTGAATTGATTTTCTTAAATTTGGCCAATAGTATCGTTTTTTAATTTGATTTTCGGTTTCATCAAGACCTCGGTGGTTAGTCTTGCTTTCATGATAGTTTTGTATTATTTGTACAATTTCATCATTATCTTCTATATCTAAGAGTTTTTGCGTGTATCTAACAAAATCTATTTGAGAGTTTTTGAAGTATTTTTGAATTACGGAACTAAATTTTTCGTATATAGGATCTTCGAAATATAATTGATATTTAACTTTAGGAACAACGTATTCTTTTACAAAGTTAACTATATCGCTAACAAAGTTATTTTTTGAAATTTGAACTGTAAATCGTTGTGTGTTTTGAAAGAGTTTTGTGATTCTTGGTTTCTTTAAATTGTAGTGTACTTCTGAGATAATAATTTGATTTTTACCGTAATTAATTGGTCTTTCAACAATTGGAATACCTACAATTGGATTTTCTATATTTGTGTGTACTGTTTCATCGTCAGATATTTCGATGATTTCGTTATCGGTTTCGACTACTAATGAACTATTATCTGAGTCTTCGTTTTTGGTTATATCAGTAACTTCGTTAATATTTTTGTTAAATTCTTTCATATAGTCAAATATTCCTCCTGAATTTTCGATTGTTTCGTTTGTATTAATTTGGATTCGTGATAGGGCGTCCGCGTTTTTATTCAGTGATCCTTTTTTGTATGTTATTTGATAATCGTATTCTTCTAGCTTTAAACGCCATCTAACAAGTTTAGAATTGGGTTCTTTGAGGGAAAAAAGCCACTGTAGTGATCTGTGTAAATGAAAAATTTACGTCCAAATAAATAGGGTCTGAAATGCTTTACTGACCAGACTATAGCTAGAAGTTCTTTTTCTATCGTAGAGTATCTAGTTTCAGAGTCGTTGAGTGTACGACTTGCATACGCTATCGGTAAGTCAGTGCCGACTTTACCTTGAGATAATACGGCTCCGATTGCAAGGTTACTTGCGTCCGTTGTTAAGATAAAAGGTTGCTCGAAATCGGGGAATTGCAATATTGGTTCATTGGATAATAAATCTTTGCAAATATTAAAACAATTTACGTATTCGGTATTTTTTGTATCTATAGTTGCATTTTTTTTAAACATGATGTTATTGGTTTCGTTAGTTTAGCGAAATTTTTAATAAATTTCCTGTAATAGCCTAATAGTCCTAAAAATGCTTTTATTTCTTTAGTTGATTTCGGTAGAGGATAATTTTGAATAGCTCTAATTTTTTCGGGGTTTGGTTTAATTCCTTCTGGTGTGATTATGCGTCCTAGGAAGGTTACTTCCTTTTTTAGGAATTCGGACTTATCAAGTTGGATTTTAAAATTGCTTTCACGCAATTTTTGAAATATTTGTTTTAAACTTACTATATGTTCTTGAAGAGAGGATGAGAAAACTATAATATCGTCCATAAAAACAAAACAAGTTTTATTAATAAATTCTCTTAAAACATTATCCATTACTCTTTGGAAAGTGGACGGGGCGTTTTTGAGTCCAAAAGGCATTCTCAAGTACTCATAGTGTCCGTGTTCTACGTTAAATGCGGTTTTTTGAATATCATCTGGGTGCATTTCAATCTGATGAAATCCGCTCGCTAAATCTAAAGTCGAGAAATATTGTGAACGTCCGAGTCTGTCTAGTATATCGGTTATGTTTGGTATTGGGTAGCGATCGTCTGTAGTTTTTTCGTTTATCTTTCGATAATCGACTACAATACGCCACTTCTGCGTTCCGGAGGCATCGGCCTTCTTTGGTACGATCCAAATAGGGGATGACCAGGGTGAATCGCTGGGTCGAATTATTCCTTGTTTTAACATATTATTTATTTGTCGTTCTACTTCAGGTTTGTGTATGAAAGGATACCTATACGATTTTGTATGGACTGGTATTTCATCTGTGGTGGAAATTTTATGTTTTATTTTATTAGTAAAGGTTAATGACGTACCTTCACGATGAAAAATATCTGAATAAGATTTAACTAATTTTTCTATTTGATTTTTCTCTTCTAAATTTGTATGTTCGGTACGAATTAAATTAGTTATATCATGCTTGTCTAATTGTTCATTTAAATCGTTATAAACTATAGCGTTAAATAAATCAAAATCTACTTCATTGAATGAGTTTACGTTTAGGGGTTCGTACAATTTAATTTCTTGAGGTTTGTCGGTATTATTATAGATATCAACTGGTGCGTAGCTTGCATTACAATTAGTTACACATTCTCTGATAAGACAATTAGAAATTTTTGTCTCCGGTATTAAGATGTCGCCATTATCTACATTTACAGGAATCTTTAAAGTTTCTAGAGTGCAGGGATCTATGCGTGCGAAAAATAACAACTTTCTTTTAGCTTCGTAATGTGATAATTTTATGACAGTATTTGGTGTGTGTAAATTTGAATATTTTAAATCTAACTGAACATTAAGATTTTTGAGAGTATCATAACCAATTAATCCGTCAAAGAAATGGTGAAATTTAAAGAGGTAAAATTTAATTTTCTTATCGTCATTGAATTGAAGCTGGTATTTCTATACAAGAATCTCTTTTATTTGTTTGAAATATTGAGGAAATAGTAAAATTTTCTTTCTTAATGTGGTTTTTAAAATAATTTTCTGCAATATTTGGGTTTAAAAATGATTTTGTTGCACCTGTGTCAATTAATAATTTTAATGGTGGATTTGAGATTTGAATGTACGGTAAATCTCTTTTATCATATATTGAGTGTAACTCTATGTTGGGTTCGTTGTTTGGCTGGGTTCGTGAAAATTTTGGTCATCTTCGGGTAGTGGTTGTTCATGAATGTTATCTTCAAAATTTTCGGGAGTATAATAGCTCGCGTTTTGAGAATCATAATTTGCATAATCTGTTTCATAGTTTTCGTAATTATATTCGTTTTGATCATAATATTCTGTGGGTTGTTCGACATTATGTAATTCTTCTACAAAGTAATTTTGTGGTCTTTGTTGGTATTGTGGTCTATTTATTCTAGTCTCAGGTTTTGAAAAGGTTCCATGAGATACTCCACTCATAGGGGTAGGTTGTGGATATGAGACTCGATTTGCAGAGCCTTGGGGTTTCCATACATTGACTGTATTGGATCTTGGTTTATTTCCAAATACTTGTTGGTTAGTAAGGAATCTCTGGGGTGTTTGTGTGAATCGGGGTTGTAAGTTAATGGGATTACTTGGGAATTGTTGGAAGTTATTATAAAATCGTTGTGGTGGTGGTGAGAAAAATTGGGGTCTTTGAATCGGTGTGAAAAATTGGGGTCTTTGAATCGGTCTTTGGTAGTGTTTTGAATTTTGGATTTTATTTTTATCAAAGTTAGATTTATCAAAATGATATCTCTGTAAGTGTCGGATGTTATTCTCAGCTATAATATGCTGTCTTGCTTCTGCTAGCGTGTCGGGTTTCATAGCACGGATCGTCGAACCAAGGGGTTCTTTTAAACCTGCTAGAAACATTTTTAAAGCGTGTGTGTTATAGAAATTCTTTTTCAGTGTCTTTGTTGCTGGTGTGTTTTCATGTACGTCTACATAATTATGTAACGCGCTTAGATTTGACATGATACGAGTGTAAAATTGTAAAGGATTTTCGTTATCTTTTTGTCTCAATTGATCTAGATCGAACAATAATCCGTTTTCATCACGTTGATCGCCAAAGTGTGCGATTAACGCATCTTTAACTGATTTCCAGTCTTTTGCGGTGCACGTAGAGTAAACTTCGCGTGCCGGTCCGATAAGTTTGGCGTAAATGCCGTAAATTACTGTGATATTTTGAACGCAATTAACATTCAATGGGTTTGCATCCCAATAATTGGTTATTAACGTATTAGCAATGTCTAAATATGCGGAAAGTTCTAATGGATTTCCGTCGAATTTTGGAACAATGTCTAGTAATTTTGCATCGAATTTTGCGACTGCCATGTTTGAACAATTATTGTTTTCTATGACAACGTCTTCTGTTATATCTAGTGTGGAAAATATTGAACTTAATTCAGTGTCTTCTAGACTGTAACTGTAATCTAATTCTAATTCGTTTTCACTATTTTCCTCTATGGAAATAGATGAGTGCGAGGAGTCTGTCATATATTATGGAAATAGAAAGGAAAGCAACTTACAGTATTAGTACAGCGATCTTCATTCCAAGCGAGTAGTTGTCCGTGATGGATGTCTTCTCGAGTGGTTGTCGTGTTGTCGACTTCGATGATGAATTCTCGATGAGTTATCTTCTGGTTCGATTTTTCTGATTTAACAGTTGAAACTGACGAATTTTTCACAATGAAACTTCTATCAGAATCCTACCGCGCTGCGCCAATTAATTTATTGATCGCTGATATTTACTTTTTAAAAATAAGTTTTATTCGCTTTCTAAGACAGTTTACAACTTTACTCTATGAGTGTTAACTACAGACTGAAGGTTTACATGACATGTTACTACATTCTAGGCTACAATAGATAAGAGCAATCCGATTCCCCTGGGAATGGCTGTTGCTTGGTAATGTGCTGAAGTCGGGGGTTCTGGTCAGGTAACATATATATATATATATATATATATATATAAATGTCATTATTTTCATCATTATCACTTTCTACTATCTGAGATATTTCCTCGTCAGTGTTTAAATTATCTTCCTCAACAATAGAAAATAGTTCGCGTTTACATTCTGTTGATCGCACATTTACATTGTTAGAGTTACCTTCTGTTTCATCTTTTTTGAATAAATGTTTCGCGAGAAGTTTTTTAATTTTTCTTCCAGCCGAAGGTTTTTAAGATTTCTTAGTGCAATGTTTTCCCATTGTAGGGATGTATATAATTGCTACAATAAAAACAAATGATATTTATCTATATTTTTATATATAGAGGTTCTCGATTCTTTGTTCCAGTAATCTATCTTATTCCTAATAGTTAAAATCATCAACTCGCATTGTCGATGCAAGTACAGATAAAAAAAACCATATAGTAATTATTGGTTGAATTATAAATATGTAGAATATTTAATTATAAAATTATATAAAAAAATTATGAATAAGTGGCTTAAATTTATTACCAATATTTTCAGACCCATGCTAGATTACAACAATAAAAAATAAAAATACTATACTTTGGTTGTTGGGACGTTATATCTGTTTTGATGATATTTTTTGCTTCTCATAAATGTAAAAATGGTCATTTACATTCTGTAAGTTGTTATTTTTTTTTGTATCAGGTATATTAAAAAACAAGATATATACTGGTACAAAGATCTGAAATATTTGTAAAATTTGACATACCAAAATCGTATATATATATATATATATATATATATATATATATATATATATATATATATATATATATATATATATATATACAGGGTATATTCTGTACGACGTGGTGATCATGAAACAAAAAGATTTTTTTTTAAATTCAAAAAATTAAGGGTTGTTAACCTAAAAAAAAAGTTGTTAATTTTACTATTAAAAAATAATTTGCTCGCTGTCACATATAGTATGTGATTTTATATAAAGAATAAAAAGAATATAAAGCACTGCTATAATGTTTTGGTCTATCTTAAATAAAGAAGATAACGAAGAATATAACCAGTAAATATACAGTCCACAAAGTTGATATTGAATAAACATACACTAATAATAATAAAAGGCAACACAAGTGTGGAGAAACTTTTCCTAAATTATGTTACGAATTTAAATCAAAAGATCATAAATGTTTTATAAAAGTGGATAAAAAAACCTGTAAAAACCGCTCATCATTTATTTATATATTTCGATTTGGAGACGAGACAAAAAAACAATATAGTGACTGTAATCAAGACAATAAAGAACATGAAGTTAATTTGTGTGTTGTGCGACAATCGTGCGACGAGTGTTGTAACACCGAAGACATTAATATTAAGTGTACATCTTGTGGTGTTAGACAGCATACATTTAAAGAAAACCCAATCATTCAGTTCATGCAGTATTTATTTATTTATTTATGTTTCGCTGTACAACAGGAATTTAATCCCAATTACAGTATGTAATACTTCCTCGAATTTCCTTTAAAACTGTAACATGCATGGCCCATAATGGTAAAAGTTTCGACATTCAATTTATTTTGAAATATATCGAGGAACATTTAAAAATAAAACCAAAAATTATTTTATGTTCGACTGCATCATATTACCTTGTTTTACGACACTGTTTACTGTCCATAATCGGGTACTTTATTGGACTGCTGTCAATGTCACATTAAAACAAAATTCAAAAGAAATATTTAAACACCATTTTCTGTATGTATTATATGTGTCTTCATACAATTGTTAGATATTCTCTTGCATTACATGCAAGATCTTTTATTTCTTTTGGAACGTCTTCAATGTCTTCATCCATCTCAACACTTTTTTCACTTTGACAATTTGATAAATAAAGCAACAAATGCATAACAACGAAGCACACTTTGAGATGCAATTAAATGTTTTAAATATAGGTATTGACATAATCATATTTTAAAAGAAAATATTCTTCATACAGCCGAACATAAAACGTTGTATGCAACTCGTACATAATCGGACTTTATAGACTCGCCTTATTTATTAGCCTCGTTCGCTACGCTCGCTCTGCCATCAAATTCGGCGCGTCCAATAAAGACCTAAATTATGTACTTGTTACATAAACTACTATTAAATGGAAGAAAGATTTTACTATTGGATATTAATAAACAAATTAGATTTATTGACTCAATTCATTATTTACCAATAACTTTGGCAAAATTAACTAAAGCAATGGATTTACCGACGTCAATATGTATATATATATATATATATATATATATACAGGGTATATTCTGTACGACGTGGTGATCATGAAACAAAAAGATTTTTTTTTAAATTCAAAAAATTAAGGGTTGTTAACCTAAAATTTTTTTGTAGTACTGCACTGGATTCGCTTTCCTATTGAACAGAAACAATGAAGTAGGTATCATAGTGTGTAAAATATCAACAGCAAAAATAATTAAAAAAACGAAAATACAATGCAACGAAACAATAATAAATATAAACTTCAACAAAACATGAAAAATCCAAAATAAACAAATTTAACAACAATATTTAACAATAAAACACGAGCGTATGAGCAAAGAGAAATAACGAAGTAATCGAATTCACAACTCTGACAACAAATGCAGCAAGTTCGCTCCCAACATCAATTCAGGCAACGATAACTGCAAGTTAACTCCTCCCACTGTGAAAATCTCAACTTTTTGCGCCTGTAAAGTAGGCAAGGTGTATTCGAAAAGCGATCATTTTCTGGAACAAACTACAGCCACAAGAATAAACCTATATGCTTGAAATTTGCTATAGTTATAAATAAAGGTTAACTACAGGCCGCTATCTCACTATTATATCAAAATTTTCCTTTTTTTTGTGGTTAATTTACTTTCAAAAATAGGTGATTTTCCAAAGCAAATACAAAAATTTTCCAGGAATGAAAAATTAAAAAATCAGAGTTAGCGCACTATTTTCATCCTTTATTTACATTATAGTGAAAAAATTAATAAAATATGTGCTGTTATACAGTCAGCATTTGTTCCAGAAAAATAGCTTATTTTTCGTACCGGATAATATCCTCTTAAGTTTTTGATTTTTGATTTGTTGTTGAAGGCTAAGGTGATATTGTATTTCTTAAAGAGGTTAGAAAATTTATGATGTGTACTTTTGTGGTATATAAATTTACGGTAATTAATATTGTTGGGTTCATTCCTTAATGTAGTACTGTTCAAGATGGAATGTTTTGATTTGAGTTTGGTATATGCTTTGGAGACCACTGATTTATCATAACCGTTAATTTCTGCTAAGTAGAAAATGTATTTTAATTCGGTTTCGTATTTTTCTTTGGTGAGTGGTATGTTTAACAATCTGTGTATCATGGACTGGATATAATTTTGATTATCTTGTTTATTAAAATAATGCGGAAAATAACCTTTTTTTATTGACGTCGGTAAATCCATTGCTTTAGTTAATTTTGCCAAAGTTATTGGTAAATAATGAATTGAGTCAATAAATCTAATTTGTTTATTAATATCCAATAGTAAAATCTTTCTTCCATTTAATAGTAGTTTATGTAACAAGTACATAATTTAGGTCTTTATTGGACGCGCCGAATTTGATGGCAGAGCGAGCGTAGCGAACGAGGCTAATAAATAAGGCGAGTCTATAAAGTCCGATTATGTACGAGTTGCATACAACGTTTTATGTTCGGCTGTATGAAGAATATTTTCTTTTAAAATATGATTATGTCAATACCTATATTTAAAACATTTAATTGCATCTCAAAGTGTGCTTCGTTGTTATGCATTTGTTGCTTTATTTATCAAATTGTCAAAGTGAAAAAAGTGTTGAGATGGATGAAGACATTGAAGACGTTCCAAAAGAAATAAAAGATCTTGCATGTAATGCAAGAGAATATCTAACAATTGTATGAAGACACATATAATACATACAGAAAATGGTGTTTAAATATTTCTTTTGAATTTTGTTTTAATGTGACATTGACAGCAGTCCAATAAAGTACCCGATTATGGACAGTAAACAGTGTCGTAAAACAAGGTAATATGATGCAGTCGAACATAAAATAATTTTTGGTTTTATTTTTAAATGTTCCTCGATATATTTCAAAATAAATTGAATGTCGAAACTTTTACCATTATGGGCCATGCATGTTACAGTTTTAAAGGAAATTCGAGGAAGTATTACATACTGTAATTGGGATTAAATTCCTGTTGTACAGCGAAACATAAATAAATAAATAAATACTGCATGAACTGAATGATTGGGTTTTCTTTAAATGTATGCTGTCTAACACCACAAGATGTACACTTAATATTAATGTCTTCGGTGTTACAACACTCGTCGCACGATTGTCGCACAACACACAAATTAACTTCATGTTCTTTATTGTCTTGATTACAGTCACTATATTGTTTTTTTGTCTCGTCTCCAAATCGAAATATATAAATAAATGATGAGCGGTTTTTACAGGTTTTTTTATCCACTTTTATAAAACATTTATGATCTTTTGATTTAAATTCGTAACATAATTTAGGAAAAGTTTCTCCACACTTGTGTTGCCTTTTATTATTATTAGTGTATGTTTATTCAATATCAACTTTGTGGACTGTATATTTACTGGTTATATTCTTCGTTATCTTCTTTATTTAAGATAGACCAAAACATTATAGCAGTGCTTTATATTCTTTTTATTCTTTATATAAAATCACATACTATATGTGACAGCGAGCAAATTATTTTTTAATAGTAAAATTAACAACTTTTTTTATATATCTACAACAACAATACTTTAAAAAACAACTGTGAATCACATTAACTTGAAATCTGACGCAACTGCCACGTCTCGCAGGACGCCAATTGCAGCGCACAAAAAAACCCTAATACACTAATAAAATCCCTATGTAATAACTTAAATTTAAATTGGGCTTAACATGTCGCCCGGCTTGAAAGTACCTCATCATCATCATCTATGGCGCTACAGCCCAAATCGGGCCTGGGCCTACCGGACACACCGAGCCTCAGTTTTTACACTGCCGTACTGCCGGTTTTCGTAGTCAAATGCTACATTATTTAAGGCGTATAAGTGACTAGCTTATAGCGCCCGAGTGTGATAAATACATGTAACTGTATTTTATATTTTACGACAAATCACACATTGTCGACAGGCGGATTCGAACTGACGAACCTTGGCTCGGGTGACGTCACAGTATGTTAAGAGATGTGCCTTAACACGCTCGGCCACCGCGCCTGGTACCTAGTACTTTCAAAATACAAACATGTATTTATTTTTTAACTATGCTATGCTATACTAGAAGTTTTCTTGTAACTTTTCTTAAACTATCCAACACACTAACACTTTAATGGTAATACACATAATTTTTTAATTGATCGCGTAATGATTCCACTACGCACTTTTAAGTCCACTACTCTTGTAACACCGTCACTGCCTGGGTGAAGTTTCGTAATTCTGCCCAATTGCCAGGTGAGGGATGGAGTGTTTTCATTCTTCACTAGTACGAGTGCACCAACCTGGAGTAGTTCTGGTGCTCGTTGTTTCCATTTCGTTCTGATCTGCAACTCTGCCAGATATTCTTTATGCCAGCGATTCCAGTAATGTTGAGACATCGCCTGCAGTCGTTTCCAGCGATTTAGTCTATTTTCATTTACATCTTGAAGATTAACTTCAGTGCTGTTAGCGACTTGCCGATTATAAAGTGAGCCGGTGTTAGAGCAGTCAAATCATCAGGATCAGGTGTCAATGGACAAAGCGGACGAGAATTTAATATTCCTTCAATTCTTACTAATACTGTATTAAATTCTTCAAACGTCAAAACACTACTGCCCACTATACGTTTTAAATGAAATTTTGTACTTTTGATACCTGCTTCCCAAATTCCTCCGAAATTAGGTGAATTAGCTGGTATGAAATTGTAACAATTCGGTATCGCGGTTGATGCATTTCATCATGCACATTCATAATTGTTGATAGCTGATGAGTTGTAGACTAAATTATTATTGTTGATTTAGAATGAACATATTTGTAGCTTCAATTACTTGGAATTAATTGTTATTTTAGTTGATAATTTCCTCAGCTATAAACAATATAGATTGACTTTTGCCTATTCAGCGTCTGCGGTAGATTTTTGATATGCCGACAAGATGATGCAAATTATATTCCTTCTAGAAGGAACTGACACGTAGTCATTGATAAAGATACCTAATGCATCTCCCCGTAAGTTCTCAGCACCCTTCTGGTTGCTCCGAGCTTAGTCAGTTCTCACCAGCTCTTCGGATGAGCTGGTGCCTGTTTAGTAAAGTTCTCGCTAGCTCTTTGGATGAGCTAGAGCCTGATCAGTAAGTTGTTGTGAATCACTTGGAAAGGCTAGAAATGTTAGTGGTTAAGTTGTCTCGAACTACTGTTATTAGTTCAAGGGTCTCGAGCTCTTTGGAGGCGGGTCACCTGTTGTGACGCCAGCTCCTTGGGTGAGCCGAGGCAGTAGTTTGATAATCACTTGGAAAAGCTAGAAATGCTTTAGTGATTGAGTTGACTCCAGCTCTTTGGAAGAACCTGGTCAGTAGATTGATAATCACTCGGGAAAGCTAGAAATGCTTTAGTGATTAAGTTCAATTCATCGTCTCAAACTATTTTGGTTTATAGTTTGTTTGAACTACTGTTTTTAGTTCAAATTCTGTATTTGTTTTGTCCTGTGTTGTGTAAACTATATATCATATTTTTATAATAAATAAGTGTTAAACGTAATAGAAGATTGGTTTTGATTCTTGAGGAAAGTGTACCTATCCAAACTACCTTAGTGTGGTGTGTGTGTTTGTCATTCGTTGACACTCCGATGACTTCGAGACCCACCAGCCGCTGATGACTCCTGAGCAACCTGCCATCATCTACAGCTATTAAGGTTGGTTGAAGTTAAAGTACATTTTCCCTTGTTGTTAATATCCGATATCCCTTCGTCTGTCATTTCCCTCTAATATTAGTTAGGCTCCGCGCGAATTAAGGCCGTTGTGCCCTGTTTTTCGCGTGTCACTGCCAAAGTGGCTTTTGTACAGCCACATACATTGGCCACTATTACAATTGGCACAATCGGGTAGGATTGGCCACTGTTACAAAATGCCAATTAATTTTATCAATAACAACACGATTTACTAATTGATCTGAATTAATTCTTAAAAATTCATAAAGTTCAGATAACTCCCTATTAGCTCCTACAAAATTCAACCCATTATCAGAATAAATATTACAAGGTTTTCCTCGTCTACTAGTAAACCTCTGCAATGTAGCTAAAAATGCTCCTGTGGTTAGCTCAGACACTGTCTCAATATGAACTGCCTTTGTGGACATACAAACAAAAATACAAATATAACCCTTAGTTAATTTAGCTCCTCTCGTTTTTCGATCTTTCAACATGAATAGTCCTCCAAAATCGGTACCAACATTCAAAAACGGTGAGTAACTGGTTATTCTTATATTAGGTAAATCACCCATTAAATAATTATTATCAGTTGGTTTAGCTCTAAAACAGGTAATGCAAGATTTTATTATCTTCTTACAAGTATTTCGTCCAGAAATGGGCCAGTATTTTTCTCTAAGAGAACACAGCAACAATTGAGTACCACAATGTCCAAGTCGTATGTGTTCATTTGATATAATTAGATCTGTTAAAATATGTGACTTTGGCAGTATTATCGGATGTTTTTTATCTACCGGTAACTCTGAATTTTTTAATCTACCACCAACTCGCATAATTTCATCAATCATAATTGGATTTATATTTAAAATAGCACTTTTATTTTCTATTTGCTTCGACATTGCTAAACACAAATATTCTTTTGAAAAATAAGACTTTTGTACGTGTTTAATTAGAACGTTAGTAGCAGTTTCTATTTCGCTCGGCGATAATGGCCCACTTGATTTTGGGTTTTTATTCATTATTATTTTTGTAAATCGTATAACATATGCTAATATTCGCAGAATTTGTGTAAATTTAGACTAAATAATCAATAAACTATCTAAATAATTATCTTTTGATGCTGTAACAGCAGCCACTGAAACACTTTTTTGTTCCGGTATATCAATGTTTATCTCTTCTTGATCTAAGTTCCACTGACTACTTTCAAGGACCAAATAATTCGGTCCATTCCACCACAAATTATTATTTTTAAGTAAATGTGTGGATACTCCACGCGATAGTAAATCTGCGGGGTTTTCTTTTGAAATTACGTGATTCCAATTATATTTATTTGTTAAGGTCTGAATTTCACTAACTCTATTAGCTACAAAAGTCTTCCATCGACTCGGTTCTGATTTTATCCATGCAAGGACGATTGTAGAGTCTGACCAATAATACTTTTTATGAAAATTTATTTGCATTGTTTCATTTATTCTATTTGCTAAATTCGATAATAAAACCGCAGCGCAAAGTTCTAAACGCGGTAAAGTTAACCGTTTTAGTGGAGCCACTCGAGATTTTGCACATAACAAATTGGACAATATATTACCTGCCGAAGTAATACATTTAACATAGATACAAGCACCATACGCGCATTCTGAGGAATCACTGAATCCATCCATCTCGATAACTGCATACTCAGAAATTAGTACATGTCTCGGTATTTTATCACTGGTAACTCGATCAAGAAATTATTCCAGCTCTCCTGCAAATTATTAGGAACTGGCGTATCCCATTCTAATTTTAATCTCCATAACTCTTGCATAATTATCTTTGCTATGATTATTACCGGACCTAACAAGCCTAATGGATCAAATATTTGACAAATGATGGATAAAATACTTCTTTTAGTACAATTTTCTGTGATTGAACAATTAGTAATAAAATATTGAATACAATCCTTATTTGAATCCCAATATACACCTAAAGTTTTATTTGGTTCATTTTCACCTACTTCTAAAATACCAGCTTTTAAGTTGTTAGGTACTTTGAAATTCTTTAATATATTAGCATCATTACATAGCCATTTTCTTAATTCGAAACCAGCGTTTAATAAAATTTTTGATACATTAGCTTGTATATTTATTAATTCCGCTTTGGAATCTGCTCCTGTCAATAAATCATCCATATAAAAATCTTGTTTTATGATTTTACTGACTACAGGATAATCACTTTGATATTCAATAGCCAACTGAATTAAACTTCTCACTGCTAAATAGGGCGCTGAAGCAGTACCATACGTGATAGTATTTAATTCAAAACATTTCAATTGTTCGTTATTATTTTTACGCCAACATATCTTTTGATATTTTCTTTGTTTCTTATTAATCAAAATCTGTCGGTACATCTTCGAAATGTCCGCAGTCATTACATATTTATATTTACGGAATCTACTTAAAATATCAAATATATCTTGCTGTAATTTTGGACCTACGTATTGCATATCATTTAATGACAAACCATTACTTGATTTTGCAGATGCATCAAAAACTACTCTACACTTTGTTGTCAAACTAGTTTCTTTTATTATGGCGTGATGTGGTAAAAAATAACCATCATTTAAATTATCAATTGTCATTTTTAAATTTTTTGTTTTTATCTAATCTTTTCTCTAATAAATCAAATCTGTGCAAAGCTATGCCTCGTGAATTTCCTAATTGAACATCAGAGTTTTTGAAAGGTATGCTAACTACAAACCTACCATCTTGATCTCTTTTCAACGTTTTTTCAAAATATGTTTCACAATATTTCTCCTCATTCGAAAAATTATATTTTCTTTGTACTTCTTCAATTTTCCAAAATTTAGTTAACCAACCAAAATATTTCAGCTCCTAACAAAAGATCTATTTCAGCACAAATATTAAATTTTGGATCGGCTAAATTTATTTCTTCTCCAATATTCAGAATGTTTCTATTAAACGATACTACTGGTAACTTATCTGTAATTTGTGGAAGTACTAAACAATTAATATTTAATTTAAAATTATTATAACGCGACATTATCGAAATTTTCACTTGTCTACTAATGTTTGATAGTGTTTGTCCTACACCTTTTACTGTATGATTAATTTTACTTTTCTGTACTCCTAGCTTACGACATAATTTTTCTGTTACAAAATTGCTTTGCGAGCCACTATCTAATATTGCACGACAAATAACAATTTTGTCTTCATCATTAATTTTTATTAAAGCTGTAGACAATAAAACTTGGTTTGGATTTTGAACAAACCCTTCATTGCATTGAAATGCATTTACTGATTCGCTATTATTACTAATAATTAGCTCCTTTGTAGCTGATCCATCAACTTCATTCGCCGAATTTTGAGGATTTTCATCTTTCATATCCTCTAAATGTAAAAGAATATTGTGCGACTTCTTACATTTTCTACATTTTTGAAATTTACAATTCCACGATAAATGTTGTCCCCGCAAACAGTTCAAACATAACCTTAATCTTTTAATTGCTGAAATGCGATCTTTAACTTGTAAAAATGCTATGTGCCTGTTTGCAGTAATAACATTGAAATTTAACCTGAGGTGAATCCATTGATGTAAAACTATTTGATTGTTTTTTATTGTTATATTGATTGACAACTATTTTTGATTTTTCAGATTTACTCACATCAAGTTTTTCTAAAATTTCACATTTAGCTTTTAAAAATGTATTTAAATCGTTCATAGTAGGCAAGTCAGATTTATATTTAAACGACTCCCAATCTCTACGTGTTACTGCATCAAATTTAGAGCTAATTATATAAATGATTAAGCGGTCCCAACTATCTGTGTTCTCGCCCAACCCGTTCAATGAACGAAGATGCTTTCGTACATTGTCATACAAATTTCTCAAATCATAATGATTTTCTTTAAAAACATTTGGATGTTAAAAAATGGCTCTAATGTGATTATAAATTATAAGTTTTTTGTTTTCAAATCGTCCAACTAAGAAACTCCAAGCAGTTTTGTAATTTTCTGCAGATACCTCTATTGACTTAATTATTTGCATGACATTTTTATCTAAACAAGACCTCAAATAAATATATTTTTGAATCTCTGTCAACGATTCATTTTTATCAACTAGAGCACTAAACGAGTCTTTAAATTCTAACCAATTACTATACTCTCCATTAAATGTTGGTAACTTTATCGGTGGTAATTTTACTGTGGATCTACATCCATTATTAGAATTGTTGAATTATGTACTGAGACAGTATCTGATACTTGACCTTCTTCGCATTTGTCATACTTTTTGAGCAAACACTGAATTTTGCCTATAATATCAAAATAACTACTTTCAAACTGATTTCTTTCTGCTTCGTCCTCTTTTCCATCTAAATTTTCAATTTTGGACTGAGCATCATTAAATTCATCCCACAAGAGTACAGCTTTATCTAAACGTAATTGTAACTGACTTATAATATTTTCTTCTACTACGTTCTTTAAACGCGTAATTTTACCTGTAACTGTTGCACGTATTATTTTTAGTGTGGCAATAGTATTTTCTGTCATTGTTACTTTACTTTTTCAGCAAATGAAGGAATATCAAAAACGTACTTACACTTCTCGCCGCTAAAGCCACTGCTACACATGTGATGATCCTAATAACCTCAAAATCCGGCTCGATTGGACCAAATTATGTTTCTTCAATATCAACTTTGTGGACTGTATATTTACTGGTTATATTCTTCGTTATCTTCTTTATTTAAGATAGACCAAAACATTATAGCAGTGCTTTATATTCTTTTTATTCTTTATATAAGATCACATACTATATGTGACAGCGAGCAAATTATTTTTTAATAGTAAAATTAACAACTTTTTTTTATATATCAACAACAAAAATACTTTAAAAAACAACTGTGAATCACATTAACTTGAAATCTGACGCAACTGCCATGTCTCGCAGGACGCCAATTGCAGCGCACAAAAAAACCCTAATACACTAATAAAATTCCTATGTAATAACTTAAATTTAAATTGGGCTTAACAGTGTGATATATTTTGAAACACTTGTTGCACATTTTTATATTTTTACAGCGTGCAGTATTTAAATGACTATTGAAACATTATTGTCCACGAAAACGTCTATTGCATGCTGTACACAAAATTGAAACTATATCACTTGGACAAGGTGGTGTACGATAATAGTAATCACATCGATATTCACACCGATGCCGACTTAGTACTTTATAGGGTTTGTGTCATGGTTCACAGACGTAGCTACATGCAAAAGCCGACGTTAAACTTTTTGTTACTGAAAAATGCGACTGATGGTGTAACAAGTTTATTCTTGGTAGATCCGTACCTCGACCTCTTTCAAAAAGTACAACTCCCTCCTGGTTGAATTCATACACTACTATATTAAACTGTTTATAATGCCTTTGAAATTCTGTTAATTCTAATATATTGGCACCATCTTCAGGAATTCGAACATCAGCATTTATGCATAATTCGCGAGCTCTTTGTAATTGAATATTGTCAACATTCTTCGAAATATTTTTAAAATGTGTCATATTTGTTACCCAAGCTTCCCCTACAATTAAGGTTCGCGGTAGGCATAGATTATCTTCATTATTTATTTCTACAATGCCTTGTTTTTGTTTACATAATTCAGCAAAACTAAGTCCGTGCTTTCGTAATCTACCTTTACCTGTAGGTACACTAACTCGCGTCAATTCAATACAAAATTCCCCATTGGTAAAGATTTCGGCATTACTTTGGAGAATTCTTTTATATAGCATCCCAGACTACATCCATATATAGTTGATCTGCACGTCTGAAACTTAACGAAGCAGGGCAGTCTTCTAAACGACGGGTGTTAAATGTAAATCCTTCATAATACGCTGGAGGAACTTCTCTTAAAACATATGTTACTAATTCATTAAGGATTTCTTCAAACCATAAAATATGATTAACAGTAGAGGGCGGATAAATTATTTTAAAAATAATACGTTTACCTTTCATATTGAAATGTTTAACTTCTCGATCAATTTCACTAATAATTTTAAAACGTTACTGGTTCGCCACTGATGATGTTGAAACATTTACACTATCGCTCATAACTCCTGAACCAAGTTGCGGTGTTGCTTGCGAGTCTTCTAATAAATTTTCGCATAATTGAAAAAAGTTATTGTAATTCTCTTCGCTAGTTGACAGGGCTTCATTATCACTCACTTCACCACAAATATCTAATATTGTTTGTAAATTATTGAAATCTTCATCAAACATTTTTTCTGGTTTAAATCTCACAAATACGTACAAATAAAATAGCAACACTACTGTTAGGATAGATACCAAACTAAATTTATATTCAGGTGTTTCTCAGTTTAAAAGAATATTGATAATTGATTTTTAATGGATTTACGTAAAATCAGTGATACTCAAAAAAATTATATAACATGTTTATCATTTTGAATTAAATAAAAAAAAAAATATTCAAACACAAAAATACATACATACATTTTATTTTTTACAATTGAATAACATTCAATAATAATATATTTAAATGTATAAGCATTTACAATTTTTCAAATACAATACACGTAGCTTCTCTGGCTAGACCGCAATCCTTCTTTCCCTTATAAATCATGGCTACACGACCTTTTGATTCGTTTAAATATTTTATATCATCATCATCAGACATGTCGTCAAAGCGTGTTGGTAGAAAAACACCATAGTCTTTAAATTCTACTTTTACTTTTCTTCCAATTTTTGTTTGTGCAGCTTTTGCATTCACTATATTTTTATCTTGTACGAGGTCCGTAATTTTCTTTGTAGGTTTCAAATCTTTCAATAAACCTAAATTATTTATTTTATTAAAATTCATTGTTCTGTAAATAAAAATAATAAAATTAATATTATGTATAATATTAATAATGGAAGGGAAGTAAAAATCAGTTTGAAGAATAAACAAAGTATGGGTAATTTATTCAGCGTAATTAAAGATAAAACTGATACACTACGCAAGTCGAATGTGGTGTACATTATTAAATGCAAAGATGCCCAGCTGCTACATCGGGTAGACCAAGCGTTATGTTAAAACTCGGATGCTGGAACACCAACGCAGCATACGTAATGGAATCATGTCTGGTAAATATGCACTTGCCCATCATTGTGCCGAATCTAGCCACTCATTCGACTTCGACAACATCTCCATCCTTCACACCGAGGCCAACCTATGCAAGAGACTTCTACTAGAAATGCTTTCGATCCAGGACAACAATGAGAGCATTAACTACAGAACTGATATTAATGACCTTAGCAACATCTACTGCCACATCCTGAACATCTGCAAGTCATTCGACCTGTCTGTAGGACATAATAAATATTTTTCACTGTGTTATACTAAACTGTTTGATGAGGCTTTGGACGTTATTTTGTTTTTTATGTTTTACTTTAATGACTACATCTTTTTTGATGTTTTGTTTAATATTTTATAATTTTGTAACTATTGACACCTATTTTTGGCTGTAAGTATTTTTTATTATTTGTTTGTAATTTCAAGTTGCATTGTATTCACCTTTAACTTCCTGTTTTCTTCACAGCTGCCCTGATGAAGTTGCGATTGGCAACGCAACATTGGCTCAGTAAAATACACGTATAATTCTGACTGGATTCCTGCTTAATTACTTTTCCAATATTTAAATAATAATAAAATTAAACGAGTTCCGGGTTTGGACCGTGTCAAAATTCGAGTGAGGGCTCGACGTTTCGCTCGCCATCGTAGGGAGCTTCTTCAGGAGGAAAGGAAGAAAGATCAAGGTTACCCGATGTGTAAACCACACTAGAGACCAAGAGCGATCTTCGAAGAGTAGAAGGAAAAAAGAGTTTATATAGAGAAAGACGTGTCGGATGATTGGTTTGTGTCAGGTAAGGAAGGTTCATTGATTAGAGTCAGGTAATGATGGTTCACTGCGTAATAAAGGTTTCCAGACAGCTGGCAGGTAGTAACCTGTGTCGCGGTTGAAATTGTTTGGATGTTTATGAATCTCAATAGCTTCACGAATTTTCCTATCATAGAACTTGGGAGCGGATACGATGATGGAAGATTCATCAAACATAATACTGTGACCAGTATTATGTTGATGTTCAGCTACGGCGGAATTGAGAACTTGACCAGATTTTAAACAGCGCTTATGTTCGGTGATACGTGTTTGAACGGTACGACCAGTTTCACCAATGTATACTGAACCGCACGAGCAAGGGATACTGTATATTCCTGCTGAGGATAACGGTAATCTTTTATCCTTAAGTGATGGAAGGGATTGCGAATTTTTTTGGGAAGGTTTGAAAATGACTTTAATGTTATTCTTACTAAGAATTCTACCAATCCGATCAGTAACACCCCCAATAAATGGTAGTACGGCAAAAGAATCAAAGGTGAATCATTATCAGCTATATTCTGGGGTCGGGATTGTCGGAAACGTTTGATGCTATAATCAATTGAGCGTTTGTTGTACCCATTGTTCATAAGGCTATATCGCACGTGCTGTAGTTCGGACTCTAAATTATCAGGTTCTGAGATAATGAAAGCACGGTGAACAAGAGAGTAAATAACATAATGCTTTTGGGAAGGATGGTGATCTGAGTTGGCATGTAAGTATATATCAGTATGCGTAGGTTTACGGTAAACTGCATGGCCAAGACTAACGTTAGATTTACGAGAAACGAACACATCAAGGAAAGGAAGAGTAACTTTATTTTCGATTTCCATAGTGAAAGAAATGTTGGAATGTTGGTTATTTAAATGTTCTAAAAAGACGTTAAGTGTATCTGTACCATGTGACCAAACAACGAAAGTGTCATCAACATATCGAAACCATACCTTAGGCTTGAGGACAGCAGTTTGCAGGGCCTGTTTCTCAAAGGATTCCATGAAGATGTTAGCGACAACTGGTGAAAGTGGTGAACCCATCGCTGCGCCCGTTGTTTTTTTATAGAATTTATTTTGGAAAACAAAATAAGTGGAAATGAGGCATTTCTCTATAAGGGTAGCTATACTCGTGGGTTGGTTGTCTTCATGAAGTAGTTGGCGGATAATATCTACCGAATCTGGAATGGGAACCTTGGTAAATAGACAGGTGACAAATTCTATTAATCATAACAACTGAATCGCTATTTTCAACACAATCATATATCAATACTACATACATTAACTAAATAGAAAGTTTACCGTAAAAACAAACAACTTTCAGTTTAAATATAAACGCGCCCTAATGACAAATAACTTATAAATATTTTTTTTTCCAAATTCTTTCATAGTTACAGATTGTTACAAATCATACATACATAAAGTTTCCCCAGATAGAAAGTTAACTCTGTTGACAAACAATTCGCAAAAACAAATTATTGAATATTCTTTCATAATTACGGAAAACAACATTCCAAAATTCCCAAATAACCTAAAAATAAAAACCCCCGGGAGGGACTACAAATTTTTCCAAATTCTTCGAAATCGACATTCCAAAATTCATAACCCCCCTCCTCCACCATTCAATAGTCAATAACCAAATTAGTATACCCCCACGTTATCTAAACGGGAGTGCCTCCTATACCACTTATATATATATATATATATATATAAGTTAGATTTATTGATTTGCAATAAATGTTTAAAAAAAAATTATTTTGAGTGTTTTACAACATTAGATATTTTTTAGCTTCAGAAGTCAAAAGTTAAATACAGATTTGTTACAAGTATGTGTTGATCGTACTGGAGTGAGAATCTGACTGAGTTCAGTCTTACACGATCCTACCCAGGATGTTACATGATTCTAAGATATGATATTACACTATTCTGGAATCGTATTGCTGGAGAGTCAGCGGTTTCTGTGGGAACACCGTTTCCTAAGTCCTCCTTCGCTAGAATTGGGCTTCATCGGGGAGCTGGTGGACCGTTGTAGGGGCTGAAGTTCTCGGTTGAAGTTCAATGCCTTCTCTGGACTTCGGTCTTGTCAGCGAGCGTCTGTGGAACTTTCTCTTTAAAAAGATTACAAGCAGGATGATAGCACCTGTAATCAAAATTATATAGAGTATTAGGGTTGAATAATTGATGATATTGTTGACATCGTGCTGGTCGAAGAAATAGTCGTCAATGGATTCTTCGAGTTTGTTCATTGGTTTCAGCTCGTTGATGGTGTTTAGTTCAATTGACATTTTTGGAATTTGTGATTTGTTGAAGTCAAATTTGTAGTTTTCGATTACTACTGGTTTGCCAAAGGTTCCGTGTTTAAATAATAAATTTTGGTTCTTGTATTCCAACAGGCAATCGTCTTCTTTTACCAGGAATATTCCTTGGAGCGTTTTTATAGTGTCGCCTTGTTTACATTTAACTTTAATTTCTTCGTGATCGGGGAATATTATTAAATGTTGATTGATGTCAGTCAAATATTCAATATGATTCTGTCATATTTAATTTTAGAAATTGACAATTTTCAATGTTTTTGTGTGAAATGAAGTTCTTCTCGCAAGAGTTTTCGGTCAGTTCACTTATCTTGTTGGGACACTGGTATGTGTTTTCCTTATTGTAGGTACATACGTCATATAGAGATTTAATTTGTCCATCATTTGATCTTAAGAAGTATTCTTGATTAGGGATAACAGTTACATATTCAGTATTGTGTTTAGTAGGAATCGGGATTAGGTGAATTAACTCAAATTGCGTTTCGTAAATTATAGGAATTTCAATAAAATACGTAATTTTGTTAGATGATAATTTGCAATTTACAAAGAGCATTTTTTCTAGTTCTAGAATATTTTCTGAATTTATATTAATTGTTAACTGATTATTATAAAATTTTGAAATTTTATTTAATTCTGTGAGAAGATCGTGTGACTTTATAATACTTGGATGTATAGTGTGTAATTTACAAAACGTCAAAGAATTTTCGACATCTTGGAGAATATTAAAAGTTAAAATATATAAAGTGTTTAATTGATGAAAAATATCTTTTATAAAGAGTTTATCTTGATCTCTAGTTCCACCGACAACAATGTGGAGTAGTTGTTCAATTTTTGATTTTAATAAATTTTCATTTTCTCTGATTGTGTCAACAGTCCTATTAAAATAGTCTATCATTTGTTGATTGACGGAATATTGGTATTTAATTTGGTGATTTAAATTATTTTGATTCTCCTTTAAGTGATTCAAAATTTGTGTATAACGTTTATCGTCGTCTGCATCTAAATTTCCTGTTATTGATTTGATAACTGTTCCGAGGCCGTTGATTAAGCCTCTTTTAACTCGTTGATTTTCTGTTTGTTTTGTTAAATGATTAATTTTTTCGTTATTGTTATTACGAATATAATCAATTATGTTATTATTATTGTCAAATTCAGGAGAAATTGTCTTGTCATTATTAAGGATTCGTTTAAGGTTTTCATATTGTTTGTTTAAATTTTCATATTGTGTCCAAAGTGGTTGTAAGTCGTAATAGTGTATGAATGTGTGTGTGGATTTTTGGAGTTTTGCGGTCCCGAGATTTATTGTCAGTAGTCCTGGATTATGTGTTATGTCTTTCATACTTAGTCCGTGGGAGTATGAGAGGTAGAGGGACCTGGAATATCCGAATTTTTGTTAGAAATTTTTCGGGGTCTCCTTATATTGGAAAGGTGTATTTTAGGCTGCTTTTTGTCATTGGGATTAGTTTCTATTTCCGCTGTTTTCAGGGGTTTATTTAACCTTTTTATCTTCTCTTTCTTAAATTTAGGCAATTTCGTTTTATTTACTTTTTGTTTGTTTTGAACATAAACTGTTTCAGGGATGTCTGGGAGTTCTTCTCTTGTTTCATTAATTTTAGTTATTAATTTAGATTTTTCATCTTGCAATTTTTGATTAATATTTCGATACATTAGTTTAGTTCTATCTTTGTGTTTTTGTATATAGTCTTGGGTAACTTGTTTATCAAGTTCGATATCGAGAGGGGAATTTACTTCTAAATGACCGTTAATAATTTCAATCGGTTTTAAATTTGTCGAACTATGATTTGTATTATTATATGCTAAAATTGCATATGATATTTTATCTTTTATCGACTCATTCTTGAAATTGTCTTGCATATTGAATAAACGAATATGTTCTATTAAAGTTGAGTGAAAACGTTCAACTAAACCATTCGAGTTTGGATTTTGTGAGCAAGTAAAATGAATTTCAATTTTATGCAAGGATAATAATTCTTTAACAACTGTATTTTTAAATTCGAGTCCGTTGTCGGATACAATTAATTTTGGTATACCATGATGGGAAAAGAATTTAGTTAATTTATTTGTAATTTCTATAGCGTTGATTGACGTTACTTTATAGGCTTGCGCGTATTTTGAAAATGCGTCAATTATTGTTAGAAATTTGGAATTTTCGAGACTTAATGTGTCTACGTGTATAATGTCTAATGGTTTGTTGGGGGTCGGAGTTATATTTAATTTAGGTTTTACAGGATTTCTTTCGTATTTGGCTGCTAAACATATCTCGCATTGATTGATATAATCTGTGATGGTTTTATGTTGGTTAGGCCAATAATATCTCTTTTTTATTAGATTATAAACTTCATTAATGCCGCGGTGATTTGTTTTGCTTTCATGATTATTTTTAATTGTTTGTAAAATTTCATCTGGGTCTTCTACATCTATTAATTTAGTATTACACTTAATAAATTTAATTTCAGAGTTTTTGAAATACTTTTGCAATACGTTGCTAAATTGTTCGTATAAGGGTTGCTCGAAGTATAGGTAATATTTTACTTTAGGCACAACAAATTCTTTGATAAATTTTACCGTGTCTTTTTCAAAATTTGTTTCTGATAATTGCACTAAAATTCTCATTTTGTCAGAATGAAATTTTTGCACTTTTGGTGTACATGGAGAGTGTTTAACTTGAGATATAAATATTTGATTTTTGCCATAGTTTACGGCAGATTCTGTTATCGTAATGCCTATGATAGGATTTTCTGGATTTGAATGTATAGTTTGGTCTGTGTCAGTATCATTTAGGGCATCTTCGTCAGGTTCAACAATCATAGATTGTGTGTCATTGTTGGGATCAAAAGTATCGTTAAATGTTTCTACATATTCAAAAAGATTTTTCATACCGGGGTCTACAGTGTTGCCATTTAATTCTATTCGTGATAGAGCGTCAGCGTTTTTGTTTAAAGTTCCTTTTTTATGAATAACTTCGTAATCGTACTCTTCTAATTTGAGTCTCCAACGCATTAATTTGGAATTTGGTTCTTTTAATGAATGTAAATATTGCAATGGTTTATGATCAGTAATGATTTTAAATTTTCTGCCAAACAAATATGGTCTAAAATATTTCGTAGCCCACATAACAGCGAGTAATTCTTTTTCAATCGTGCTGTAGTTTTGTTCTGAGTCATTTAGAGTTCGACTTGCGTAGGCGATGGGAAAATGGAACCAATATTACCTTGGGACAGGATAGCGCCTATAGCGTAATTGCTAGCGTCTGTGGTTAAGTTGAAAGGCTTGTTAAAATCTGGATATTGGAGTATGGGATCGTTAATTAGAAGATTTTTGCAAGTATTGAAACAGTTAACATATTCTGAATCGTTATGTTTAATTTCTGCGTCTTTCTTTAGACATTTAGTTAGGGGTTTCGTGAGTTGGGCAAAATTTTTAATGAATTTTCGGTAATAACCTAGTAGGCCTAGAAATGCTTTAATTTGTTTCGGTGTTTTCGGTAGAGGGTAGGTTTTGATCGCGTGAATTTTATCCGGGTTCGGTTTAACTCCGCTAGGGGTCACGACATGTCCGATTTGTCGAGCTGTATTTTTAAGTTCGCTTTCTTTAGACGGTCAAAAAGTGTTCTTAAATTTTGAATATGCTCTTGGAGGCTTGTGCTGAAAATTATGACGTCATCTAAGTATACTTAGCAAATTTCGTTTACTAAATTTCTAAGTACGTTATCCATGACGCGTTGAAAAGTTGCCGGGGCATTTTTCAAGCCAAATGGCATTCTCATGAATTCGTAATGCCCATTTTCGGTATTGAAAGCAGTTTTTTGAATATCTGCTTTGTTCATCTCAATCTGATGGAATCCGGACGCGAGATCTAAGGTCGAAAAATAATTACATCTACCAAGTTTGTCTAATAAAGTGTTTATATTTGGTATCGGATACTTGTCATCGATCGTTTTCTCATTTAACTTTCTATAATCTATGACTATTCTCCATTTTTTCTTGCCAGATGCGTCAATCTTCTTGGGAACGATCCACACTGGGGATGACCAAGGAGAATGAGAGGGACGGATTATTTTTTGATCAAGCATTTTTGAGATTTGATTTTGCACTTCTTTCCTATGCACTTCAGGATATCTATAGGTTTTTGAATATACGGGGATTTCGTCTTTAGTTCGGATAAAGTGTTTAACTTCATTCGTAAATGTTAGTGATTTATTATCGCCGTGTAAAATAGTAGAGAATTCTTTTAATAATTTCATAATTTCAGATTTTTCTTCTTGATTCATATGATCAATTCTTATTTTATTCATATCTAAATTATTTTCAGTACGGGTTTTGTCAAAGTTTAAATTATTAATTTCAAACTGATTTAGTGTTTCTAGTTTTACACAATTTACAGTGTCTAAAATTTGTTCATTATCCGTTGTGTTAATAGCAGGGTAGAGTAATTCGTAATTTTGTACTTTAGCTAAACCTTCAGGAATAATTATATTATTTATTTTAGTTTCTGGTATAAATGCTTCTCCGGCCTCTATGTTGTTAACAAATATTTTAATTATTTTTTCCGAGTTTGGTGGAATTTTGATATAATGAGATTTTGGAAGTATCTTATGATAATGAATTTTTATATCTTGAGTAGGAGTTTTAATTTGATCATTATTTAAATCAATACTTGTTTCTAAAATTTTTAAATTATCTATTCCAAGCAAAACATCAAAGTTATTGTGGAAATCGAATAGATAGTATTTTAATAATTTATCTGGGTTGTTAAACAAGTTTGAAGCAGGTAAAATAATACTAGAATTTTCAGTTGAAGTACCGTGAGCTGTTGTGATTTTAAAAGTGTCATTTTGAATTTTATTTTTATAATATTTCTGTGCAATATTTGGGTTAATAAATGAGCGTGTACTTCCGGTATCTATCAAAACTTTTAAGTTATGTTCGGGATATATTATGAATGGTAATTCGCTATAATTATGAGTTAAATTCATAATTTCAAATTCGTTTCCGAGGCTTTTTATTGAAAAAAAGCGTCTTGATCATGATTTTCATCATTATCGGGATTTGGTTCGGTGACGTAATATTCTGCGTTTTCATCACAGTATTGTTCTTCGATTTCGTTATTTTGTAATTCATCGACTTCGGTATTAAATAGTTCTTCCGAAATAAAATCAGGTTTTCGTTGGGATTGGAATTGTTGGGGACGGTAATTACTTGTGCTTGGTCTTGGTGTGAATGATTGTCTAGTACTGACACTCATGGGCGTCGGTTTCGCAAATTTTTTGTTTGGATCAGGTTTGAAAACGTTTGGAGTGTTTGGTTTAATTTGTTGATGATTTTGTTGGTATGTGTAGTGTGGTTGAGGGGTGTAGTGTGTTTGATTAGGCTTGTACATTAGTTGAGGGTAACTTCTTTGTTGAAATGGTTTGTTATTTTGTGTGGGAAGGTTTTGTTTGGGTTTGAACGTATTTTTGTGTTGTTGTTTATTGACTGAGTCAATTTGGAAGTCGTTTGTCATCATGTTCAGGGCGGTGGTTAGGTCTTTTGGGTCTTTGGTTCTCATTAATGTGCCTAGAGGCTCTCTAAGTCTTCGCAACATGACTCTTAACGCAAAATTTCTAAAATAGCCAATTAGAATTGGTTGTTCTTCCGCTTTTATATGTAGAGTTATATAAGAGGTTGATAAATTTAATAAGTGTTGTAATAATCAAATGGGGATTCATTTTGATTTTGTTTTAATTCGCATAATTCGAAATTTAACGTGTAAATATCGCGCTTGTCCGCGTACGTATTTAATAGGGCTGTTTTTAAATCTAGCCATTTAGTAATTGTCACACTCGCAATGTTGACGGCGGCTTCTCCTTTTATTTTTGTCAAAATACTGCTCATTAAGTACTCGTTTTGGAAATTATTTGCGTCTGTTGTATCATAAAATTTATTTACGATTTTTTCGCTAATTTCTATAAATCTACTTAATAATTTAGCATCACCTCGAAATTCGGGGATCATGTCTAAATATTCGCGTTTGAGTTCTGGGACAGCCATTTCGTCAAGGTTTAGGTTATTTATTTGATCGATAAGGGATTGATCGATTGGGAGTGTGTTTGGAATGTAAATTAGTGAGTCAGAGGAATTTACTGAATCTGTATCTGAGCTATCGTCTGATTCTAAATCGATATTCGCTCGATTATCTCTAGATGTCATATGTGCACTACTTACAGGAAAATCAGTGTGTTCTTCATTGGCTCTGTACGGCTTCTTCCACGATGGAGGAACAGGACAGGATGAATCTTCTACGGCTCGGCTCTGTGTTCAGCAGGGCTTCGTTGTTCTCTTCGTGTGACGCGATGCACTCGTTGAAAACGTGTAGATTTTTTTTCACTGATTTGACGTTGATTCTTCGCAATAAATCGTTGAAACGAACCGAAATTTTTATGTTTCGTTTGCGATATCCGATGCGACTACGCCAGTTAGATTTATTGATTTGCAATAAATGTTTTTAAAAATTTTTATTTTGAGTGTTTTACAACATTAGATATTTTTTAGCTTCAGAAGTCAAAAGTTAGATACAGATTTGTTACAAGTATGTGTTGATCGTACTGGAGTGAGAATCTGACTGAGTTCAGTCTTACACGATCCTACCCAGGATGTTACATGATTCTAAGATATGATATTACACTATTCTGGAATCGTATTGCTGGAGAGTCAGCGGTTTCTGTGGGAACACCGTTTCCTAACTTATATATATATATATATATATATATATATATATATATATATATATATATATATATATATATATATATATAAACTCAATATCTCTACTATTGTTTGCACATGTGAAAGCACACATCTCACGTACACTGTGAATATTTTAATATGACTACAAATTAAACATTCAGTAATTTATTGCCATGCACGATGTATTGGTTTAGTTCAAAATTGTAGTTGCAGGGTATTTTATTAAACGCTTGATAAAATATTTAATTTTCGAAAAAAATATAAAATGCTGGATAAAAATATAATCGCCCGATACAAATAAGAGACGCCTGCTAAAATTCGTAAATGGTTCATAAATATCACAAATGCTGGATACATGTAGCGAATGCGCGCTAGAAATAACAAACACTCTATAAAAATCACGTTTGATAAAAAGTGTAAGCGTATGGTAAAAACAGTAAACTGTAGAAAAATTAAATACACGGTAAAATCAGTGAACACTCGATTAAAATAATATACGCTTGCTACAAAATGATAAATGGTAGATAAATATCACAAATTCTGTATAAATATATTTAATGGGCGATAAGAATAATTAATGCTCGATAAACAAATATTGTTATAACTAGTACATACTCAGTTCATATTATTATTATTGGTAGAATTTAAGTGTTATTATAAAAAATACATATTAAAAAAAAACATATTATTCTGAACAACGTTAAATAGAAACATTAAAAAATAAGAAGAATCCCTGCATTGCTGAGGCGTCCATGAAGAAATTTGTCATTCACAAATAATTCAAATAATTGTATGGGTGACATATTTCTGTACCGCGTAAAGTTACTTTCAGGAAATATTCCATTGTTTTCATTGGACAAGTCCTAAATTTTGAGCCATTTGTACGACTTTGGTTTTTTGAAGTGACTGAGGGGTAAGTCGTCATCATTATCAAAATCATTGCACTCTATTCGATTACCACTGACCATAACTACTTCTGCAGGAGCTTGTAATTGCCTTCCTGACAAATTATCCAGAAGTTCACCGGATTCGTCAGCAGAATCTTCATCCGACTCATTTTTATTATCAGGGGGCTCAATGTACACAGATTGTACTGCGTCGTTTGCAAAATCTCGCCAAAAATCTTCTGACTCTAACAAATCAACAATCTGTTGCACAGTTAAGCTACAAATAAACACGAGTTTTATTATCCGCATAAATTAAAATGTGAGTAATGTAAGAGACTAGAGTGTCATATAAGGCACGTTAACAAAAACACCTTGTTTATACCAAAACTATAATTTAATATTTAGTAATTTGAATGTGAAGGCAACCTATTACACAAATGTTGTCAAATATCATTAATATAATATAAATTTTAAGAATAAATTGTCGATAAATACACTTACCCTTTAGAAGAAGTCATTCTGTGCAATGTTTCATAACCTAACAATATTTGTTTACGCATATTGTAATGCTTCTTCTACTTTTGGCGCGCTACACACAAAACCAAGGCCTTTCGGCTTACACAACAAAATCAAAGGAAGCACCACATATACAATACCTGGCTAACTATGTTCAGCGGTGCTGGGCGTATGTTCCGGAGGCGCCACCTAGCTCGAAAAAAAAGAAGGGACACTCTAGTGAGCTAGGAACTAGTGACACAAAAGGTATGATGCGCATAACATAATAAATCAAAATCACAACTAAAATAAAAGTTAAACTTTAATCTAATCTTTGTAACCAAAACAACAAACTAAATCAAAAAACAGAGACTAAGATGTAACTTAACTGAGCGGTGGAATCTGCTATCCAACTAAGACAGTGTCAAACGTACGCTGCAAAAAATGGTAGGTTGGACTATCTAATCCTCTTCTTCTGAGACTCCTGGAGAGGAGGACGGAGACGAAGAGTTGAAGTAGACCGATGTTCTTGACTGGAGATCAAGTATGGTGAGCTTCCGGACGTAAATAAGATGTGTTGGTTCTTGGTAAAGTGCGTGAGGCCACTCAATACACCGCTTGTCTCTACAATCGTCTTCAGAAGGTTATTGTAGATCACTTCTCCAAGCCTCTCCTCTCTTAGGTAGCTCAGACTAAAATCCCTTACTGGTTGCACCTAAAACAGGGTGTAAACCAGCAGCGAACCATACCACAAATGTACATACAAAAGCGCAAAGCGTATCAAGCAAAAATTGACAAAGCAAAGATTCCAAATCTAGATCGTTAACAAAGCTCAAGTTAATTAACAAACTGTAGGTTACAAAGCAAAACTTAAATACAAAATCAAACAAAGGTATTACGAAATGTTCATAATCAAAATTTTCAAAAAGTACAAAATGTTTCATAAATAACTTTACGTTACGCTAGCACATAAAAAAATGACGATGAAAAATAATGAGAATGGTGAAGAGATGAATAATGAATGACGGAGTTGTTGAGACAGGGACGTTGGACAGGAAGTAAGTCTCTACTTACACAATAAACAGGCTTCGCGGCTTTGTGGTGGTTGGTTTTGACTCAAAATCTCCTAATCCTAATAAATGTGCTAATCAGCAACCAAAAAGTCAAACCAGACCAAACAAAACTTAAACTAAATATCACGAAAACTTAATATCTAATCAAATAGCACAAAGCCCGCCAAGTATGTTCCAAAAAAAAGATGAGGCAGCTTTTCAAACTGAGTAGAAAAGTTCTCAAAAAACAAAAACGCCTGTAAATTCCTAAATTGTCCAAAAGAAACAGTCGGGTCTCAACACATTCTCACACACATGTTCTCAATGAATGATGATGAACGGACATGATATGAAGGGAGAGGGGATACAAAGATGGTGACCGGAAATGAAATTCAGAAACAAAATGGTACGAACCAACACGTGGTTCAAATACACGTGAAGCATGTATTTCACAAATCAAAATTTAAATCCAAACAAAAGCTAAACCCCCCAAAATGTTTATACAGAATTACTAAAATGATATGTTCCAAAAATGACAAGTGCATGTGGACAGAACATGACTTCATACACGAACTGGCAATCTAGCTAAGTTATACAAAAAGCGATTCTGTCAGAGTTCAATCGATCTAAATTACTACAATTGATCATAAGCTTCTGAGTCTAAAATTTTACTAAGATGATTGATGCTACGTTAAATTTAACCTAAAAATGAGTCACGAACATGTGCTCCACAAAACAAAATAAATGAAATCAAATATCAAAAATAAACCGTTTTAACTAATAAACTTCAAATCAGTAAAATCTTAGCTTGAACACTTACTCTCAAGATGCAGTCAGCACGGTGATGTTCATGGATATCGTCGTTATCTTCACAAAATCAAAAAACTCAAGCCAACATGGCCGACAACAAAATAAGATCTCGGACAGCATCCACAAAATCAACCGATCACGACGAAGTCTGAAGGCAGAACCCTTGATCGACCGTCTTCGATGAAATCTCGAAGCAGAATCTGGATTGACCGTCGTCGATGATCTCTCGAAGCAGAATCTGTTTGACAGCCAGCCAAAAAAAAACTCATCTCTCTCTCGTGACAAAAAAATTAACTACAGAAATAATCCAGCAAAAAAATTGAATCGTAGATCAGCTACCTGAGTTTCAAGCAAGCATGGCGGGTGGTGGTGAAGAAAATCATTACAATATAACAGAACGAACGTCACTTTATCGTCTATTCATCAATAATGGTAACCAATATACCACTCTAGCTAAACATATGGAAAATTGTTCACAGATGTTTCTGCAAACATTTATACTAGCGATTTGAAAATTACCCATTTTAGGTGCCATATATGGCACGCTAGTACATAATTAGTTAAGGTGTTTTCATTATTTAATAACTCTATTAAATGCTTCAAGAGCATTATTGGTGCTGGGTACAACATTTGAAATACCTTCAAACCAATTTGGGTTACAATGAAGCCATTTTTTCTTGAAATACACTACAAATTCCTTTTGTTCCTGCCATTTTCGAATAAACAGATGTGACGCTTGTTGAAAAACGGCTTCAGTTTTACTTATATCTAAGTCGCTGATGATTTTGGTTACATCTGACTTAGGCCGTACACGCTGCTCTGCTTGTTTCTGTACATTTCTCTTCATGTGTGCCCACTACATCACGATTACCGTTTCTTCCCCGAAAACTAGTTTAAAAGCATTATGAATGGCGCCGGAACCATCACAAACTATCGTTGTTGGACATATCTGTTCACCAAACACTTTTTCGGTTCCTAATTTTAAGGCTTTAAATATAAAAATAAAATCTTCAGTTTGCTCATTTGAACAAATACCTATTCCAAATGGTGAAATTGCCTAGTTTCATCTGTTGTACCAATTACCAACACAGGAAAACCCTGCCATATGATCTTGTAAGTTGCACCCGCATGAATATGTTTCACGTTGATGGCTAACTTTATTTAATAAAGTTTTCGACGAAACATAAAAAACGTAAATATGATTATTCATCAGATTCTGTCTCGTATGACACAATAAACCCCTTCTTTTCATCTTCAAGGACTGCCAAGTTGTCAATTAAAAATTGTTCCAATTCACCAAGACTGACAGAATGCAGACCAAATTTTAGTTTTCTTAATGAAGCCAAATAATTTTTTAAGTCTGTGACATTCGGTAGTTCTAATTTCTTCCCGGCCAAAATTTCTAATATTCTTTTGGGTTTGATTTTGGTATCGAATTCAAAGAGACCTTTTATTTAAATTTTTCCGGCTTCGCTAATTTTATTTTTAGATTGTGTGGGTATTTTGTCACATGTATGTGGAAGCTGTGATCGGTATAAAATGATCTCCGTATTATGAGATGGATAACTCAAGTAAATGCCAGCCTGACATTGTTCTCCTCTATATTTAACTTTATTACAACGATAAATCTTATTAATATTAACATCTTTGTCAATGTTCTTATGATAAAAACTCCATACTCCTTCAGACTTAAGCGCCTGCTCAGCAGACTCTTTATTTTCAAATACCTGTTTCTTTTCCCACTGGTTTTCGGTTTTCTTTCTGCGCTTTCGAGTGGATGGTGCAACATCTACCTATTCTTCAGAACTGCTTCTATAGTCTGCTAACGTATCTAATGTTTGCCGTTTTCCTTCACTTGCAGAACTTCCACTCACCTCTGTTAACTCCAATTGTTATTAAATATACTTTGTTTCCACTTGTTTATTTATAGAATATTCTGCAAATCAATTGAAAGTGAAGCAAGTTTCAGGCGAGGTACAGATTTTTAGGTTATGCGACGAGCGGATGCAAAGTACAGTGGCCGACGTAGCGTAATATTTTACTACGCACATATTAACATTATGATTAGGCATACTTATCTTGCATTTTTAAATTTATATCACGCAGACAGTGTTAATATATCTAACAAAATTTACTGAGCATTTACTTCTTTTACCCTGTAAAATTTACCAAACTTTATCTAGCATTTATTTTTTTTACCATGTGGAAATTATTTGAATATTAAGCATTCAATTCCTGCGTTTGTACTATTTTATCGGACATGTCAAATATTTTATTTTGCAGCCCACTTTTAAATATCGAACTTTTTATTCTCACCCTTTTAATATTAGCTATGACAAATAAGTTATTTTCTATACCAGATATCTACTTAAAAATACAATGGTAATATTTTTATTTCGCGTTTGTTTCCTCCTTATTAATTTTACAACAAAAGTAAATACAAAAGATATTCAGAATAAAATCTCCATTAAATGAGTCTATATTAATTAATATAATACTCGTACGTTCCTATGATGATATAGAATTAAAATAAAAGTAACAATGTATACGACTATTAAAGGAAATAAAAGGAAGTATTGTGTATAAAGTTTATACTTTATTAATATAAAAAATATTTACTATGTGTAATTTCTCTAATGATGTAGAAGAAAATACTCATATAGAAATATTAAGTGAAATCTAAATTTTATTAAAGAGAAACTTTTAAAAATGATAAATTATTATTTTGCAACTCTAGTAACTATTAGTTATATTACTATTAGTATCTATTGATCTCTTTTAAACAAACAAATTTGATAGATGTTTTACATAATATCGTGCTTGAGGATAGTGCCCAGAGAAACTACCTCTTTTTTCTATATACATATATACGTTTGTTGTATCGTGTTATATATTATTACGTGGTGTGTTCAATGTTTTACGTACATTTGAATCGTAATGAACTGTTTACTTAACTATGTCTCTAGGGGTTACGAGACTTATAACGTGCCCCATGTAAAATTTATAACGGGTTGTTGACATTGGTTATCATCAGCAATCGAAAAATTATTTTTTTTTACTCTTTAGATTTAAGTTTATTTGACTTTTTGGCTCAGCCCCAAAATTGGATGCCATATATTTTATTCTGAGTACTTAATTGAGATTTGCATCCCATTGCCAGTACATGTTTCTGATCTTAAGGTTAATATGTTTTGACCTCTATGTACTTCGGCCAGGTTAGCCCTGCAGGCCAAGGTATTTCACGCTTTCTCAGGTGTCCAGTGTTTTATTGTTTAGGGTGTCTTGTGGATGGGTGGCTTTTCTATTTATGAAGACTATGTGACTGCAGTTTTCTTTGTTTAACTTTATTCTCCTCTTGGGTGCCTAGCTGTATTTCTGCTGCCTTCTCTTGATTTTTGTGTTATGCAATGTACCCTGCCTCGTCGACGTATATGACGGTTACTACGTTTTCTGAGGTTGGCATATCTGTTATTGGCTGTATATTTGATGTCGTGCCTTCGATGCTTACATGGAAGAATCTTTTGCGTTGGTAAGATTCTATTACTATTAGTAAGAAGTATTTATGTGGTAGCTTAGTTCTGATTTGTACATTAGTGCGGTATGCCAGGCTTTGTCGAACGCCTGGTTGACGTCTAAAAATGCGGCTGAGCAGATATTTTTGTGTTCTAGATTGTTGTCGGCCTTTTCTTTTTCTGGTTGTGATAGATTGCTTAAGTAGTTTTGATATATTTATTTAAATTTCCTTATTCAGTTGATTTCGGTTTTTTCTTCTGGGTGTCTTGTAGTCTGCCATTTGCAACTCGTTTTTCTCTTTTCTTCGATCTCCTCTTTTATAGTTATATAGTTTATAGTTTACGTTGTTTTCGTGTTTGGCATTTGTTGGTGGTGTTGAATTCATCCTGCGTTTTGTATCAGGTTTCTTAGATTTTTACTACGTTGTCTATGTCTTCGGGAGATATTCGGGAGTTATCTTGGATTGGTAAGCCAGTAGGTTGGTCTGTCGGTACTTATGTGGCTATGTCAGTTTTTAGTCTATATTTTTTAAAGTTCGATTCCCTTTGGATTACTGACTCTTGAGCCCCACTGCGAGTGTTTCGAATTGTAATCACCGTCTGCGATGAATCTTCCCCAAGAGTTTCTTCTTCTTTAAATTTATATTTTTTTATTAAGTGTTTTGGGTAAATAAAGGAAAAGTTGAGTCTGCCCTGCATTTCGTTGATTTTGATTGTTGTTGCCTGTAGATATTCTGTTTCGTATTTTTCTAGTTCGTAATGTTTGATTTTGTCGTTGATTGTAATTGCGGTTCCATAATGTGTAGTACCGTCTGTGTCGTTAGGGATTTTGAAGTAATTACTTTCGATAAAATGTGTTTCTGTTATTAAGAGTATATAAATTGTTTGTAGTTTGCTGAATATTTCTATTTCCTGGCGGTGTTGAACCAGTCTATTGGCATTCCATAAAGCTATTTTTATTGCATTAGCCATTTATACTTGTTGATGAAGGCAGTGAGGAGATTTATGATCGTGATGTTTTGCTGCCTGAGTTATGCGAACATAGATTCGAATTTGTTTAGGAATTGTGTGAGCATTTTGGGTTCAGCATGGTTGGTTCGGTGAGAGGGGGTTGTTGCGCTGACATAGCTTACGTTGTTGTTTATGTTTCATGTCTGGTGGGTATGCGTATGTTCGTTAGTATTTAGAGGTTATCACGTTACCTGGGGATTAACCCGAGTGGAACAGTTGAACTTCGGCTAAAACTTAGAAGAGTCGGGGTTGAGTCGGGGAGGGGTGATAAAGCACAACAAATATGGGCGCCAGCCGGCCTGAGCCGTGACCGGTTCAACAAGAGTAAGACGGTCGACAGATATCGGGATACTTCCCAGGAAGGGGATAAGAGACGGTACGTATAAGTAAATAACCTACAAATGAAGTTGACTGGGTAGATATATTATATTAAATTCATCCAATAAATAAAAGTACTGTATGCTGTATCTTTTTTATGTTGATTCGTGTGATAACCTATCTTTTTGGTGTTAAGCATTCGTATTAATGCTCGCTACGATTCAGATTTGTGTGTATTGATATTTACTTCGTTGTTGGTGAGTGCTTTGCAGAAAAATTCTATAGTTAGTACTGTCTTTAAACTTTCGTACCTTAGGCTATAGTTTGTAACGTCTTTAAGGGGTTTTGTTTCGGATTTTATTTTCTTGATTTATGTTTCCACTGATCGTGTTTTCGTTTGTGTGATTGTTCAGTACCTTTAATCTGTTTACGTTCCTTAAGGTGTATTGTATGAAAGCGGGTCAACTGCTAACCCAGGGTTACCGACTTGTTTGACAGCCAACCTCGGGATAGAAGATAACCCGTGCATATTCACGGGTTACCAAATTCGAATTGCACATGGCCGACTGCTGTCATGTCAAGCATCATATTTATTTTAAAAATCGGTGTTTTTCGTCAGGTACGCCTAAACTATAAATAATTAATTACTCTTTAATAGTACAAATTATATTTAGAATTCATGTTCCACGGTCTCATTTTAATATATTCAGAAAAATAATAAATTGTGATATGTTATGTTAATGTAGATACACCATTCCATACACATTATTTGTTGCAAATTATGTTACGTACATTATGTAATCGATAATAATAATATTTAATAAATGCATGTTTCAAGTTATATTTTAGTGTTTTCTTTCCAGTATGAGTACCACTTCTTTTGAATCTACCTTCTATTCCTCTGATTCCTCTGTATCTTCCGACGAAGAGTTCCTTGAACTTGTTCAGCAGTTTCCCAGACCCCGTGTGTTTCATGATAGAGTTTTGAGTTTTATGACGATATCGGTTTTACAGCAAGATATAGATTTACAAGAGAAACAACAATTCATATATTAGAAAATATCGGTGAAAATTTGAAGAGAGACCCATCGCAGCCATCCTATCTCACCAATGAATCAATAGTTGATAACTATACGTTTTTATACCACTGGCTCATTTCAACGAGTTTTTGGAGACCACGTTCAAATACATAACTCCACAGTCTGTAGAATTATACGCAATGTATCTCATAATATTGCACTTCTGCTTCGAGAGATTTCATAAAAATGCCTGAAGGTCAAGAACTCATTCCTGTAAAAAATGCATTTTATAGGATTGCTGGTTTTTCAAATATATGTGGTGTCTCGATTGTTCGCACATTCGCATTCAATCACCAGGTGGAGAAAATGATGAATTGTTTATTGATAGAAAAAAAAAATTTTCATGAACGTGCAAGCGATATGTGATGCACAACTAAAAATAAGAGATATTGAAGCTCGTTTTCAAGGATCTGTACATGATAGTACCATCTTAAATTTTTCATCCTTACGAGTTAAATTTGAAGCTAATGATTTTGGCAAATCATATTTGCTGGGTGATGGAGGGTATGCATGCAGAAATTATTTACTAACATCCCTGCTAAATCCAACAACTCCCGCAGAAACACGGTATAATTCTGCATATTTTGTTACTAGAAATTGTATAGAGAGATGTTTTGGATGCTGGAAGAGACAATTTCCAGTGTTATCTATTGGAATTAGAACAAACATTAACACAACTTTATGTATAATTATTGCAACAGCAGTATTACACAATATTGCAATTTCAACCAATGACTTTTGTGACGTTATTACTTCCTACTTTTTGGTTTTGTGCCAAAGTCGTCACGTTCCCTCGCTGTTGCTGTTTTGTCGGAATGCTCGGGCGCCGTCGGAATCGGTGGTGTCGGTCGGACAGCAACGCTAGCTAGAGTGAGAGAAGGGAGTCCGGATAGCTCGGAGTGGAGGATGTCCAGGATTCTCAAATTGAGACACACACGAATAACTTAATTTATTTTTATTTCCAAAAATTACTACACCCAGTTCTAAGTAATAAATAACGCTAACCAAATTAATGAAATAAACAGAAGAACCCAAATATCAGAATCTAAACCTATGGTAAATAATGAATCGGTACCCGAATAAGAGTTGCAGCGGCAGGGCCGACACAGCCGCAGCAAGATAGAAAAAAAGTAAAGCAGATACTACGTCAGGGCAAGCGCAGCCGTAGTAAGACGGAATGGAAATAAGACAGATACTACGTCAGGGCAAGCGCAGCCATAGTAAGACGGAACGGCAGCAAGACAAGACAAATACTACGTCAGGGCAATCGCAACCGTTGTAAGGCGGAACGGAAGCAAGGCAGATACTACGTCAGGGCAAGCGCAGCCGTAGTAAGACTGAACGAAAGCAAGACAGATACTACGTCAGGGCAAGCGCAGCCGTAGTAAGAGAAAACATAATGAAAACAAAGCAAAAAAATACAACAGCGGTGTTAGGACAAACTCTATCACCGTAAAAAAAACTACTGTGTCAGGACTTACACTGCCACAGTAGAACAGTAAGAATAGCAAAACTTGCTTACCAATAAAAATTGGAGTCTGACGGTCGGATGTCTTCTCGGATAATAGCTTCTGTCAGAATCAACTCTGGCTTCAGACTCTGACTTCAGACTGCCGATTTGTCTTCAAAACCGGCCTTTTATACTGAGTTTTGGGTGACAAAACTCAGCAAATACCCTTAATTTCATTAAGACTGCAATGGTCGTTTTACAATTACGCAAGTCTACAAATCTTACTGAAATATAAAATAAATCTCATGTCGCCAGCTGCTGGGATCGAACCGACGATCTCACGCGCTGAATGCCAGTATGCTGTCCGCTGCGCTACGGATGCTCGTGTCGGGTATAGCGTTGTGCGAAGGCAGTACGTGCACTTCATCACACTTTATACCTGAAGAAGACGAAATAGCACAGAACAATGAACAGCAAATTATACACACCGTAGAAGCTAATTATGCTGTACGAAATTCTTTAATAAACACTGTGTTTTCTGAATAATTAATGTTTGGTTAAATCAAGGCCATTCTCTTTGTGTACATTAGTAATAAAAGCTGAAACTATCAAAGTGTATCTCTTCTTAATCTTTGAGCTGTAGCACGAATAAATACGAATTCAAAAATAACTTATAACTTATATTAATTTTTTTATTCGGTATTAAAACTTAAAATGATTATTATGACTATGTTAAAACTAAACTATAAAGAAACTGAAACCTAGATTAACTTATACAAGCACATAAACATCTAATCACAATTTTTTTTATTAATTAATTCTAATTCTAATAATTCGTTTTGTTTTTGTAAATTTTTTATTTCCAAATCATGTTTTTCTTTATATTTTTTGTCTATACACGTATTTATTAAGCAGAAGAGAGTCGTCATCAAAATTTGTAACTAGAATAATGACGTCAAAAGCGGCTACGTTTATAGGGTACACTAAAAAAAATTAAAAATCAAAATGTAATGTGTGTTGCATAAATGTATAATAAATTTTTAAAACACTTGATAATTGTAATTGATATTTAAAATTTGTAGTAGGGCACAGTAGGATTTTAAATAATAAGAACATAAACTTATATTTACATATTGCATAAAATTATTTATTGAAAATACAAAAAACCTAATAACGTGAAAATAAATTTGAGTATCGTTGTCACGAGTCACTGCTATCTTCGTCGCTTTCTTCTTCGGAGCTGTCGTCCTCGGCGTTTATTGAAATTATCAGCGGTGCAATGTCCTCCTGATCGAGGAATACCTCTCGATCGTACCACTTTTTAATTTCTTGGACAGTGTGGTCCACTGTATTTTTCCACACTGTTGGAGTTACGGTGTTCAGCGCTTCTGCCCACATAGCCAAACTTTGACTGTCACCGTAACCATCGCGGCCTATGTGTTTATTGTAATAAGTTTTGGAAATACCCCAGATATTTTCAATAGCATTGAAAATGCAGTGGTACGGCGGCAAACGTAGAACCCGGTGACCACATTCCAGTGCATATTCATCAATTATATGTTTCTCTTCAATTTTGTGTCTACAATACAAATAAGAAATGTTACATTATTTTTCTGTTCAACATTTGTTAAGAGCAATATAAATTCAACTTACTCTGCTGCTAGATCAAGTAGTTCCCTTTTAAACATACATTGACTAGAATCAATGTTATGTTCTGTAAGCCAATTTTTTATGTTGGGCTTAGTCCAATTTTCATGTGGATTTTTTTCTTCTATCTTACTGTGATAGGACGCATTGTCCATAATTATAATGGATGGTCCCTCCAAATTCGGAATGAGTTGTTCCTTGAACCATTTTATAAAATTGTCATGGTTCATTTCCCCATGGTAATCATCAGCCTTTGTCTTAGAAGTAAAAATTAATGATGCATTAGGAACCCAACCGTCCTCCGTTCCAACATGAAGAATGATGTACTTATGAATATTAAAAAAAGTTTTAATACTTTGATCGAATAATAGACCATATGCATTGACTAACTAACCTTTTTCCTTCAGACGTTGTTTTCCGTTTCACGCTTCTTACATCCATGTCTTGCCAACTTCGGCGAGCAGATCCTTTTTGAAAAATCCACGTTTCGTCTAAGAAGACAAATTTATGTGGCGTTGAATCATTAAAATTTCTCATAAAATTTGTTAGAAAAAATATTCTTTTCGACACAATATGTGGCAGCTCATATATGGCCCGTCTGTTGTCGTCCTGCTTCCATGAAAATCCAATGTTTCGCAATACCTTGGTTATACTGGAAAGCGACCCATGAAAAATGTCTCTAGATTTTAATACTGCAAACAATGTTTTTCCAGTCACGTGTGATTCTAGAAAGAAAACATATTTATTATCATTTTTATTATTATAAAACGTCATTATTAATAAACTTACTGTTTGCGTACATCTCATAAATCACGTTTCTTATTGCAGTTTCAATAAATGAATTAACTTCAGTCACTGGTCTTGCTCTCTTCTTGGGTTTCTTCGGCGACGATAGCTGTTCGCCTCTTGCAATTTTTCCAGATATTTTATGGACAACTGATTTTGATATTTGCAGGCTATCTGCTGCTCTCTATAAATGCATAATTGATTTAAATTTAGATAACAACAAGTAAAAGTTATAAACATACCTCCCGAACAGCATTTAACGGTAGCAGGGGCCCACCATGTGCCAGCTCTTTTTCAAAATATGCAATTACATTTGCAATAAGCATTTGCGACTGCTTGGATAATGCTTTAGGCATTATTATTAGGTTATGTAAAACAACGAAGCACAACTCGAACAACAGTTACTGTTTGTATTGAAAAATACAGATTTGATACGCAACAAGGCAACAGTAATGAAATTCGAAGCAAAAACAACGATTAAAATAAACTAGTGTTGATCACACGGAACGGACAAAAGCAGATAACAGATGTAATCACGCGGTTTAGATTATAAGTGTAAACGTGACCGTTTACAGTTCCAGTAGTACCAATGTGTGTTGAAAAAATTAACTACAATTATTTTAAATAATTAAAATTTCATTAAAAACATTACGTTCAATTTTTTAATAATTGTAAATTTAATTAAAATGCATTTTTCTTATAGTATGCAAAAAAAGCATTTATTTTTTTCTCTTTTCTAATCATAAACATCACTCGGGCAATACTACAAGTTTTTTTTCGTTTTGTAAGGTTTTGATGACGTGCCTCTTCTGCTTAATAAATACGTGTATAAAAGTGTTGTTCCGCAAGCAGTATATATTCATTGTTTTAACCATAAATTAAATTGAGTTGTTGTTTATTGTTGCAAACATTTTAAAAGTCGGCTATTTTTTTTCTAATCTTGAAAAATTATATACATTTATGTCAAACTCTACAATTCGTCCTCTATTTTTAAATGCCCAAAAACAAATTTATCCTACAAAACAGGCTCGAGAATTAAAAATGATATGTGAGAATGACAAATGAAAGATTAAACAACATTAGTATATTAAGTGTAAAAAAAGACATATCAAAATTAATAGACCTTAATGAAGTTGTAGACAAATTTGCAAGTTTGGATAAAAACCGAAGGATTAAATAAGTATAACTAAATCACTGCTGTGTTTTGTATTTATCATATTTTCTTTTCATTATATTAGAGAACATTTTTTGTTTTATTTTTAAAGAATATGCTTGTTTATGTTTATTATTTATACAGTAAAATCTCCTACAGCACGCGCTAACTCGTTTCGTGTTGTAAAAGATACGTGCAGTAGGAGACGCTCGACTGTATTATAGCACGTTACAGTAAGATGCGCCGATATTGTGTTATTTCACGTGTTATATGCGAGATTTTTGACGTGTTGTAATAGACTGATGTGAGTCGTTAATTTAGTTGGCGTGTTGTAGGAGAGCATGCTATAAGAGATTCTACTCTATATTATATTTATATTTGTTTGGTACCAAATAAATTTAATATTGACGACATTGTTATTTATTATTAACATGATAAAAAATATATGCCCCCCAAATTTTATTCCTGGTCCCTACTGCCTCCCCTAGATTTCAAATAAACAAAGACGTCTTAATGATGAAATAAATGTTTTGGCATATTTCGAAGCCAATCCAGTGATTCTGTTAGACCGGCCGGTGTAGAATGTAGTATAACTAATATAATTTTGAAATTAGTTATATATATATATATATATATATATATATATATCTAGCTCTAATCGCAAGGAGACTCACCGAAAAAAAGTCACCCCAAAAAACAATAAAGGAATTCGCGATTCAAGCTAAGCGATACGCACCATGCGGCAAAATTTTAACTAAAAATTGTGACGTCACGTTGGGGATACAATTAATGTCATTACACTATTTGCGTGTGTAGACATGTAGAGTTTATTGTTATAAAATTTTACTGCTTTGTTATTAAAAAGTTTGGCATAAAAAATGGAAAAACAACCAAAAATTAGTAAGAGCAATGTTAATTGTTGTGTATTTGGTTGAAAATCAGTTAGAAATAAAGATAATATAGTATATCACACATTTTCAAAACATGGCGAGAAAATAGATGTACCTAGCTGAAAGTTCTGAAAATACACTTTTACAACATTCCTTTAATTCAACTGAAACTGACGAAATATGTAATATAATAGTAGACTGCACACTATGATTTAAAATTTCTTCAAAATATTGAAATCCAGGGGTACTTTTGGTTGAAGAGGACATATTTGTTTGCATAATAATAACATTTCTACCAATTCAAAAAAATTCAAATATGTATATAATAAAAGAAAATTGTACTTATGTTTCGATAATGCACTGTTTGGGTTAGCTCTTTCTAAAATTTCACGAAATTTTTCCGTTTGAAAACTATCCATTTCAAAATTAATTTTTGTACGAATATTTTTATAACACGAAGTTTTCAATAATGGTAAAGTATTATAGTTTTCAATTACTGATTGTTTTTTACATGCTCAAACACATTTCACATCAGTAAAAAATAATAAACTGTGATTTCTCGATCTGCCGAGTCTGACCCTCACATGTCGCTATTTTCCAATATTTGTAATATTTTGTAGGACTTTTTGACAAAGTTTCATCAACTTTGAAGCTGGTTGACATAAAAAAAACACCCCTAACCATGCCTAACCTAGTACAGAACGCATTTTATGGTAAAAAGTAATAAACTGTGATTTCAAGGTCAACCACATGTCACTATTTTTCCCATATAGGACGCGGGCAGTCACGTGGAGAAGGCAACCTTTACAGAAAATGACGTCAGCGTGAACAGCTGTTCAGTGTACAAAGTCAAATTTTTTACGTTTGAAGATTTTGACGTTTGCTCTTTTCTGCTGTATTATCGTTTATATATTTTACCTGTTATATTTGTTACACTTCCTTATTTGTTATAAACAATTTTAGTTGTTGATTAGTACAAATAGTGAAAAATGTGCATTATTTTCAACAATTTTAAAGACCGCTCGAGAAAACTTTCATTGAAGATGGCGCTTCGGTCGAGCGCTACAAATTAATTGTATTTATATTTTGCACTGATCAGCAACAAAAATTATTTATAATAATTAAGAAGAACTAACAAATAATAGAAGCACAGAAAAAAGAAAATGTCAAAATCAAAATTTGACGTTGCACACTGAACAGCTGTTCATTTTCTGTCAAGGTTGCCTTCGTCAAGTGACTGCCCGCGTCCTATAGTTAGATTTTTTGTCTAGTTTTTTTTGTGTAGGTATTCATCCCTCTAATATTCAAACACTGCTTAGCGAGCACATAGCTTTATGCAAACGCATAATCATGAAACACCATAAAATTTAAATACCTAAAATGGCGGATTTAGCAAAGATCCGAACCAAAATATAGTGGTTACATATTCAAACTATTACCCAATAGATGGCGATTTAGTGGAATATTCATATTTTTAAAATTGTTTAGTAGTAGGAAAATGTATATACCGCATTATTCAACACTCTAAAGCGCAACTGCTGCCTTTCTAAAACATTGCTTTATGATTACCCTGTTTTATTAAATATCCTAAAATGGCGATATTCACGTCAAGTGACGTCATTGACATATTTTTTATCTCACACAAATGCAAATCAACTGTTGAGCTGTCACATTGACATTTAATAAAGTTTTTGTTTACAGAACAACAAACAGATTCAGTCATGTGTAATTAATGTAATGTTCCGTAATAACAATTCAAGTTTATGATGAAAAAAATAATGTTTTGAATGTCAAAAATATTATCAGGTTAATTTTCATAACAATATTTTTTTAGAATGTTTAATATAATATTGAAATTAATCAACAGACATAAACCTGCTAAATTAATAAATTCTATTCTAATTTAATTTGATTTTCTCAATAGTGTTAGTACGAATTATATCAGCAATACGAACCCAGGCTCATATAGTTAATTTATAAAAAAAAAATAGGTTGACTCGACCAAAGATACAAAACCAGCCGATCATCTATAATTACAGAAGTAAATAAGCGAGTTTTACGTAATACTGTAAAAACAAACCGGCGATCGAATACTAAATAAGTAACTACTTTGAGGAGAAGTTCGATATTTACAACAAAGAGAACTATTCGAAAAATGGGATAAAAGATCTATAAAGCAATATTTATCTATTTTGTATACCTTCATAAAAGAAAATGATTTTATTTTAAAAATTTGATTCTATTCGCGGGACTCTATAATTCTCGTGCTGACTCACAAATGGTTCGTAGATCGCTAGTTGGACAGCTATGGTATAGAAGGTATTTTCCGCGGAAACAAATATTGAAGATAAGTGGATTAATGCAACTTTATTACTGAATTGTGCTATACTTTGATATGGAATATATGGGGCATAGATATCGTATTCGGCGAAGAACCGATATATACATCTAAATATAAAAAAAAATTATTATTACTTTTCGGAATAGCTCATTTATTTAAATTAACATTCGCTATTATATATATATATATATATATATATATATATATATATATATATATATATATATCGGGCGCTATAAGCTAGTCACTTATACGCCTTAAATAATCTGACTAAAGAAACCGGCAGTACGGCAGTGTAAAAACTGCGGCTCGGTGTGCCCGGAAGCCAAAACCCAACTGGGGTTAGAGAGCTGAAGAAGAAGAAGAAGATATATATATATATATATATATATATATATATATATATATATATATATATATATATATATATATATATATATATATATATATATATATATATAATAAATGTAATATAAATGTACAAAAAAACTAAATTAAATGAAAAAGATTCTTATAATTTGTTCCACGTCACCTCTACAAACCGGACAATGTTGTCGCAAGCGCAGCAATTCATCTGTACACCTCTGACATACGCGAGATGGCCGCATGGAAGACAGGCATGTGTTATAGGTAATACCAGGCACATAGTGCACAATCTCTGTTGATATAAAGTAATAATTATGTAGTATAATATTTAGAAATGAAGATCATATTTTCTATCAGTTACCATATTTTCCGGCTCTGCGGCAGTATTAGCCTCTGCGGAAACCGGGGCACCTATTACAGCTTCTCGAGCTGGTAGCTCTTCATAAAGCTCTAGAGCTGGTTCTTCAGCAGCCGCTACAGGTTGTACAAATTCAGGTACGTCGTCAATAATCTAAAAAAATGTTGTGAATATCGAAAACATCTTTTTATCAAGCTGCATATATACTCACGTCATCTACGTATCCGAGATGGTGTCTCTGAAAAAGATTTGTTTAGGTAAATGATTAAATCAAATTTGAAGTATAGTTACTTGGCGCAAATCATTGGCCAAGTTCTCCACGGAAATTGTTCCAAAAAATGAAAAACTGTATGTGTCCTGTTTTGTAGAGCTAGCTGCGCATCCCTGATATTGACATCATTGCGACGGTATCTATTACCCATGGGTCGACTGATTCGACGGCCTTGTCTCAAACTTTCATACTCCACGGACGACCTAACAATTAATTGAATGAGGTTTTCTGCAAATAAAAATCATGAAAATATATCATTGTAAATATTAGAAAAATTATTCTGTAAGAACTAATTCCAAAATTGTACTATAGAATAAATATTTAAATAACAAGTGCACAAAAGTATATTGTCACAAGAGTGTGAATTTTCTATAAGCGATCTCAAGGCGTTCAAGTGTGATAATATAGGTTTGTGCAAGTGTAGCGAATGCAATTTTGTCTACAACCATTTTTGTATAAAGCAACATGTATATATGCAAGGAAAATAGGGAATGTATTTGGCATTACTTTGCGCTTGTTGATATGGGAGACGTACAGTAAAGTAACTTTACCGTTCACGCTGTGCGGAAATGACCTAATTAACGCACGTTTTGAATACGCAAAAACCTACCTTTCTTAACGGTTGTAGAAAAACAATGTTTATGATACCGATTATAAAATACTGTAGCAAATATTTTCATAAATTTATCTAATTGAAAGTGTGTAGATAGATATTATCATTTGCAATATTATACCATAATTGAGCTATTACTTATAATTTGACAATATTTTACATTTGTATTTATTGACCCATTCAGTAAATTACTCATACTTCTTAAGTTAACGTTGAGAAATATAAATTATAATGATTTTATTCTGTTTACCTAAAAATGTAAAAACATTTGGATGTATGCCCATTTTTGATAGAATAATTTTATTATATGCTTCCACATTATTATTGGTCCTCCGCGGAAGTAGGAAGATGGAAATATGTTCCGGATGAACAGTTCGAATCCAGTAACTGTAAGGAACAAAATATATTCTTTAATTAAGTGCTTAAATTAATAAATAGTTACCGCTCCATGTAGGCAAATAAATTTCCTAATTGGATGCCTTGTATAGTAGCCCAATGTTGCACAACACCGAGCCCTTCTACGAACTGCTCGGATGGAAGGAGTGGCAAGGCCATCAACATTTTAACTGCTTTGCAGTAGATAGGGTTGGCAGCAAGATTGCGCACATATCTATAGCGGGCTGACATTTTCCATACAGCCTAACATAAAAATTAGTTATAATATGAATACTGAAGATATTAAAAATAATAGGGATTTTTTATCGTGCCTACCATGTAAAAAAAAGAACATATAAATGATATGAATATTATTATAAAAAATAATTGTTTCATTATCAATATTCTCATTGTTTTATTTACAAACCTAGAATTTAAGAAAGAGTGAAGATCTGAAAATCTCAATAATTAAATATGTTGGTCTGTTTTGGGAACATAAATTTAAAATATAACTTCTTGCCTCTATATGTATATACTTACATTCGCATAATGAAACCAGCAACCTACAATCTCGGCATCTGGAAATGAAATGCGAAGAGCTCTGCGTAACGCAATTTCATAATCAGTTATGATTATTTGAGGGTGTAGAGTTGGTGCCAGTACTTTGAATTCATCGAACAAGCGGGTGTATAACTGTTGCCGCCTGTTAGACATAAGAACATAGGCCACAGGTATAGTCTAAAAAAGTAAAAAAAAAATAATTTTTCTAAATACAGACCAGAAACTCGAGCAATATTTTATACCTTTTCAAAAGCTACAAAATGAATAGTAAGAAGTTGGTATGATAGTGATGCAGCTGGAATGCATTTGAATGTACCATCTACGTGCAACTCCTCAACCCCCCCCCCCCCCACCCGATCTAAAAGTGTCAGTGACGTAAAGAGCAATGTGACGCCATCTTCAGTCACCAAAAGTCTTTTAAATATGGGCTTCCGCACATCTCCTATACAGCATTGGTATTTATCTCCCCAGGCCGGATCATTCAATAGTTCTCCAAGTTCTTCAAGTGTGTCAGGAATTGGAGGATTATGTCTTTTTCGGGCCGACGTCATTGTACTTTGTGCAGTTGCAAAAGTATAGCTGACTGCGGTCTCAGGATTTTTATATTTGTAATGATAGTAAATTCCAAAAATAAAATAAAAATAAAATATATGATATATTATTGGTTTTATTGTCCTAAAACCTATAATTCGGATTAATTTCGAGACGATAGAACCTTGTTAACTGTAAAACATGATTAATCCAAAATTACATTACATATGTTAGCCCAAACCCAAAAACGTAACACAAACTTTAATGTTAAATATGTTACTAAATTGAAAGATTGATACAAAGAATTATTGTCTTGTAACTTAGTTATAATATAACCATATATCAAGTCTGTGCGCCTTACTAGAAGAGATTTTTTAAACTAACCGTACTGCCTCCTCATCTTAAATTGTACGCAATCTAGTAGTTTCTGCTATGGCTCGGTGAACGAGAATTTCTCGAAATCTGCGGAATTCTTGTTCTGGCCCGTTCTGATCATGTCCATTGTGATTTTTTATAATGGTCACAACTCCACTATTATTCTTTTTTATGGATGGTAGGCAATTAAAACATGCCTTCTCAGCGCAGTTATACTAACTAAAAATAAAGATTTTAGTAATTATATTTCTAATTATATACCCACCTATAGTGAACTAATTTAAATTTTTATGAAATTAACTTCATTTATGCAGATTATTTAATAGAAAATTATTGTCTCTGACATTGTAGTAATATTTCAGATTGTCGCATGAAAATATATTGACAACCAAAATGTGTGACTATTAACAGTATTTGAATTAAGAAATGTTGTCATTAATTACTAGGTTTAAGAATTGTTGAAGGGTATAACTATTTTGTAAACATTCTTAGACTATAAGTTATATGGCACAATGTTTAGACTAAGATCCATATGTGTATAATAGCGATAGGATATGAGATCATGTTGGAATAAGTCAATGGTTAAGGGGATATGTGACTTTGTTTTTTGTAGATAGTTATGAAAGTCATGTATATTCGGTGATAAACGTGGAAAATTGAAGAGTAAGTGATTGTAAATATATATTTAAATAAAACTGACGCATATATATATATATATATATATATATATATATATATATATATATATATATATATATATATATATATATATATATATATATGCGGTGGCAAAACGCCCCTTATGGGGCAACGCCGCTTCGTTCGAAGCTCTCTAGATCCTTTTGAACGGGGGAATCATCCCTTTTTTCTTCTTTTATTTTATCTTCTCACTTATGCTCCTCCATAATTCTCTATTTCCAATTTTGGACCTTGCAATTTTCAAGTCTTCTGTCACTTCCTTCATCCACGTAGATCTGGGTCTTCCTCTCCTTCTTCCAGGATCCCATTCTAATATACTATGGATCATAGTGTCTTCACCAGCCCTCCATGTATGTCCTAGCCATTTTACTCTCTGCTGTTTGATCTTGCTTACTATGTCCTCTCCATCCATTTCTTTTAGTATTTCGCTGTTCATTTTTCGTCTGTATTCATCTTCATTGATTTTGACTGGTCCCAATATAGTTCTTAATATTTTTCTTTCTATTATTCTCATTTGTGCTTCTCTTTTTTTGTCATTGTTAGTGTCTCTGCGTCATACATCAGTAGAGGTCTTATCATTGTTTTGTATATTTTCATTTTAGTATTTTTAGTGAGAATTTTACTTTTTAACATTTTTTTGTGTATGTGCAATGCTCTGTTTGCCGTAAAAAATGTTTCTTTTATTTCAGCTTCTCTATCTCCTTTGTTTGTTATTGTTACACCCGAATATTTATACCTTTCTACTTCCTCAAACTCGTTCTCCCCTATTTTATGTTGTTCTGTTTCTGTTTTCCATATCTCATCATTTTTGTTTTCCTGTCATTGATTTTTAATCCGATTTTTTTTCCTTCTGCCACTATTTCATTTATCATGTTCTTCATTATGTCCCTTCTCTTTTTTATAATAACCAAGTCATCCGCATACGCTATAATTTGTCCTCCATTCTTTCTGATTGTATTTCTGTTGATTTTTCTTGTTACGTGTTCTAATGCAAAGTTGAATAGCGTGGCTGATAGTGCGTTTCCTTGTCTCACTCCTCTGTTTATGTTGAACTCATCTGTATTTTCATTTCCCGTTTTTATGCATACTTTGGAATTTTGCATTGTCATTTCTATAAGTCTTTTCAGTTTGACTTCGATTTTTAATTCTTTTAGTGCTTCTATCGGTTTTTTCCTTTTTATTGAATCGAATGCTTGTTGGAAGTCTATGAAGAGTAGTTCCAGTTCTATTTTGGCGTCGTGTGCTTTTTCGATTATTTGTTTTAGCGTGTGCATTGCATCTATCGTTGGCCTTCCTATTACAAATCCACATTGGTACTCACTCACGTTTCTTTTTGCTATCAACACGTGATCGATTAGTGAGTAACTTTTCTGATCTGGAGACGTCCACGTTACCTTATGTTGCCACGGGTGGTTGTGTTTTGTGCTGCTTATAACCATATTTGCACTTATTGCGAGATTGCCTAGCCTTTGCCCATTGTCATTTGATGTTTCGTGTATCGTATGCTTCCCTGCTACTTCTTTAATATATTCTTCTTTTCCTATTTGCGCATTCATATCTCCAATTTATTAATTATCCTGACAAGAAGTGGCCAAGAAGAATAATGAATCCAATAAATATATGCGTAAAATTAGAGCTAAATAATTATAATAGCGAATGTTAATTTAAATAAATGGGTTATTCCGAAAAATAAAATATTTTTTTTTATATTTACGTGTAAATTATGTATCTTGAACCTGTTGTTTCATTACATTAGTCATAACATCATCTAGCATAGGTTGCACATTTAGAAGATAAGATAAATGTAAATTATGTATCTTGAACCTGTTGTTTCATTACATTAGTCATAATATCATCTAGCATAGGTTGCATATTTAGAAGATAAGAGAAATGTATAAATAGGCTAGTTTAGTGAATAAGCACGCTCTTTGTATCGTAGACTCTGCACAGTCAAGTACTGTGACTCATATGTAACCATATACAAATTATAATAAAGTTATAATATTAATAAAGATTTTAGTATTCTTTTTAAAAACATAAAATCGAATACTCAAAATTTAATTGGCGCAGTCGGTAGGATTAATAGCTTCGAAACACAATAAAAAAAATTGTGTGGTGGATTTTTATCCTTTACCAAGCAAAACCTACAAAAATCTACGAAAACCGGTCGAACAGGACCCATCAGGCCGCAAAGGCACAACGTTCGTCTACAAGATTCACGTACTCCAGAGTGCTGTTCCGAGATCACGTCGACCAATCCACTAGGAAGACTTGCTGTTCCGAAACACGTCACTCATTAGAAGCACTTGCTGTCTCTACTAGACAACACGAAAACTACGAAAAAGAAGCCGCAACAGAAGATGATGTTCACAAGAATCATCATAATCACAATCACGATACAAATGTAAGAATATCTTTATAAGTTTGTAAAACATTTATATTATAATACTCAGGGGTATTTCTAGCTACGACTAGTAATAAAAATACCGAGACCCGGCACAGGTCAATCACACACATAATACAACTTATGTCAGAAAGCGATAGCTCTGAATCAATAGAATCAGACGATTCCTTAACACCGTTACCAACAACTAAATATATCAAAATTAAATTAAAACCTAGTAGATTAAATCGCATAACAATGGCTACCACAACTGTACAAGAAATAGAAATGTATCTCAAAACAATCCCATGTTATAATGGAAATATTAAAACATTAAATAATTTTATAAAACAAGCCACAAAGATTATGGACATTTTTAATACACTAGAACTCACTGCAAATCAGCGAATGTTTGCATTCAGCATGATAAAATTAAAACTCACTGAACAAGCAATAGAAATTACAAGTAATAACGAATTTGCAGAATGGGAAGATTTAAAACTATATCTGACCACAAACTTTGTAGACAAGAGTACATCAGAAACACTGATGATAGAACTCATGGATACGAAATTTTCAAAATCAATAGAACAAACTTTGAAAATAATGCTTGAAAAATTTTCACTTTACAAATCAAAAATACACTTAACTAATTATTCACAAGATCAGAAGAACGCAATAATTCATGAAAACCAAAAATTTATAGTAAAAAGATTTATATCTCTACTACCAAATCATGTTAGAGGATCATTCCTTATTAAAAACCCTACAACTTTGGAACAAATAGAATTAATGATTAAAAATGAATTTAACTTTATTAATACGTATAATCAATCACCTATGTTGAGAAACAATGTAGAAAGACCAAAATTTGGCAATGGGCAACCTCCACAAAAGTTCCCATCACAAACATTCCCATCAACATCATTTAATCCCAAACAACCACCTCAATACCAGAGAACTAACCCAAATTTTGCACCTAGACAAAATATAAAAAATTATTATGAGACGAAACGATTTAACCCAAAACCTATGATACAACAAACACGAATCACACAACCAATGTCTACACAAACAATCAGACAAAATAATAACATAGAAGAAGTAGACTTAGACGAAATAGATTTCGATATGGACCAAGAATTTCATAAACAAATAGACGAAGAGTTAAACAACGAAAGATTAGAGAAAGAAAAACAAAAGAAAATCTATGAAGATTCTTTTTTAGATTTAGAGACACAGATAGAAGTGATACAGTAGTAATGTCTTCTATAACAACGAACTTACCAGCATTAAAAATTAATCCATATGTCATACTGTTCGATACATGCTCTTCAATAAACTTTATACACCCGGATTTAGTAAAACAATTTAAAGTAAAAACATATAACGAAAAATTAACTTTTAAAACAGTAAACGGAAAATCTAATTGCGATAAATATACAATAATAAAAATTCATAAAAAACCTTTAAAATGTTATGTTTATAAATTTCATAAAACATATAATATATTACTCGGAATAGAAGCATTTAAAATATTAAATATACAACTAAACTTTAAAGACAATAAAGTAAAATTAGACGATAAAATATATAAATTAGAAGAATCAACAAATTTAAAAGCAGAAACAAATAATATACAAATTAGAAATAGTCACTTAGATAATATAGAAAAAAGAGAGTTAGATAAACTAATAAACACATACACAGATCTGTTTCCAAACGAAAACGAAAACCTAACCTGCACTACCACCATAGAACACAAAATTCACGTAACAAATGAAACGCCGGTATACACAAAAAATTACCGACTTCCACAAATTTACGAAAAAGACATCGAAGAACATGTAAAAAAATTATTAGATAATAAAATAATACAAAAATCATTTTCACCCTGGTCATCCCCTATTTGGATCGTACCAAAAAAATTAGACGCTTCAGGAAAACAAAAAACTAGAATGGTAATAGATTTCAGAAAACTAAATTCAGTAACGAAAGATGATAAATACCCAATACCTAACATTGACACGATATTCGATCACATCGGACCCTCCGAATACTTTACAACCCTAGACCTACATTCAGGATTCCACCAGATAAAAATGAATAAAAATGATAGAGAAAAAACAGCTTTTTCCACAAGTTCTGGACACTACGAATACATTAGAATGCCTTTTGGACTTAAAAACGCACCTGCCACATTTCAACGAATGATTAATGAAGCATTAGGCGAATTAATTAATAAAATCTGTTTAGTATATATGGACGACATTATAATATTTGGCAAAAACTTAGAAGAACATTTAAAAAATATAAGACTAGTATTCGAAAAACTACGTCAAGCAAATTTAAAAATACAAATAGACAAGTCAGAATTTTTACAACAAGAAGTTAAATTTTTAGGATACAAAATTAATCAAACCGGACTAACAACAGATGAAAAGAAAATAGAGACAATAAAAAATTTAAATTTACCAAAAACACAAAAAGAAATAAAACAATTCTTAGGAACTTTAGGATGGTATAGACGATTCATACCTAATTACGCAAACTTGACAAAACCTTTTACACAATGTCTAAGAAAAAATGTTAAAATAGATATAGATGATGAAAATTATAAGAACGCATTTGAACAATGTAAAAACACATTAATAAAATCCCCAATATTACAAAACCCAGACTTTAACAAAGAATTTATATTAACTACAGACGCAAGCGACTTTGCAATAGGCGCTATATTAGCACAAAAAACAGACGATAAAGAATTACCTATATGTTATGCCTCTAAAACTTTAAATAAAGCGGAACAGAATTACAGTACAATAGAAAAAGAACTAAAAGCAATAGTATGGGCAGTTAGAAATTTTAGACCATATATTTACGGACGGAAGTTCACCATAAAAACAGATCATAAACCTTTAATCTGGTTATTCAACATGAAAAACCCGAATCAAAAACTAATTAGATGGAAAATAGAATTGAGTGAATATAACTTTGAGATAAATTATTTACAAGGTAAAGAGAATGTTGTTGCAGACTTACTATCCAGACAGAAACCCAAATTTAAATTAAATAATTTAATAGGAGACGTATTAGAACAAAATCCCATCGCACACTGTATATCAAAAAACTGCGAAATGTCACGAGGTCTGGCGGAACAAATAAATTTAAAATATGATTGCAAAGACTTTTGCAAAGAACGAAATAATAAAAATATCATTATTCAAAAAATAAATAATAAAATAATATTTCACTTAATTACAAAAATAAATCATTTTGATAAACCATTATTAAAAAATTTGGACAAACCTTTAAAAGAATTAAGAGATTACATGATTATAAATGAACTACCTATAATAAACATCCCAAAATTAGGATGCGGTTTAGACGAATTAGAATGGGAAAAAGTAAGAGAAAAGATAAATAAAATATTTGAAGATATTAATATAGAAATAAACGTTTTCACATTACCCGACGTTAACCATAACGAAACAGAAAACAGTAGCGAACAAAATAATATAGATCAAGAAGAAGATAACCAAACGGTACACAGCGCAAATGAGAATCCCATAGCAGGAATAAAATATTTAGATGAGAGAATTAATATAGCGGATAATCAAATAATAATTTATAAAGTAGACAGGGATACTGAAATAAAAATAGAAAAATATTTTGACAATAAAAAACAACGACTTATTTGTAAATTTAATAAAGTAACTTTTAAACAAGATGTTATAGATTTTATAAAAACTTATCTAACCCCAAAAATTAGATATTTAGCCTTATTTCAAAAAGATTTAGATAAAGAAGTTTCAAAAATATTACAAGAAAATTTCCAACCAAATTCTATAAATATCATAGCGTGTACAAAATTAGTAAACAACGTAGAAAATAACGAGGAACAATTAGAAATTATGCATGACTTTCACACAGGCCTTACAAATCATAGAGGAATTTTAGCCACCATAAGAGAATTAAAAGAAAAATATTATTGGCCAAACATGAATAAAGACATTCAAGAATATATAAACAACTGTGAAACGTGCCGATGTAATAAATATGAAAGAAAACCTATAAAAATAACCGACAATCTTACAATAACACCAAGCACACCATTTGAAATGATAAACATAGACTTGTTATCACTAAATAAAGAACCTTACTTGACAATATTAGATCAGTTCTCCAAGCACGCACAGATTATCAAGGTCGAAAATAAGAGCGCAAAACAAATAACAGATAAATTAAGAATATACTTTGAAACATATAAAATACCTAAGGAAATAATAATGGACAATGGTACAGAATTTAATAACACATTAATGAAAGATCTCTTAAGTAAAAAGAAAATTAAATTACATATAACTTGTGTTAATAACCCTAAAAGTAATGCAGTGGAAAGACTTCACTCAACATTAATAGAACAATTGAGAATATTACACTCAAGACCAGACACTAAAAACATAGCAATGTCAGAAAAAATACGAATGGCTACATTAGCGTATAATAATACAAAACATAGTACAACACAACTCAGTCCAGTTGAAATACTTTACGGAATATCAAATGAAAACATTTTTATAAAAACAGACCAATCCAAATTAAGAGAAAATTATGAAGAACAACAAAGGAAAATTAAGCATATTATTAAAGATAGAATAGAAAGAGAAAAATTAAAACGAAATACAGAAAATGACAATCCTTTAGAATTAACAGATAAAGTATATGTTAAACAGAATCCTAGAATTATTCATAAAATAAAGAAACCAATATACAGAAAATATTCAGTTAAAAATTATAACCCTCTATTAGGAAAAATTAAAATATTAGATAAAAAGAACAGAAGTAAAAATATAAAAATAAATCAACTAAAAATTAAATAAAAATTTCAGATGTCAAGGACAAATTCAAGATATCTCGAACAATAATGGATTCCACCTTGCCGAATTAGGTGAATGCAAAATCAAGACTGGTGAACAACTAATATACTATAACTACAACATAAATCCCATCTATGAAGAATTCCTAAAATTAAGAACAAATAGAGATAATTTATTAAAGAATATAAAACCCTATAATGAAACATTCCAAACATACATTAATATTTTAAATTATAATTATTTAGACTTAAATAATCAAATTCAAAAACTATTTAATAAAAGACAAAAACGCGGACTTATAAACGGATTAGGCTCCATTGTTAAATCAATAACAGGAAATTTAGATTCTACGGATAGTCAAAGATATGAAGAAATGTTTAATAAATTAAAAACAAATCAGGAAATACTACAAGGACAGAATGATGAAGTCATTAAACATAATAAAGATATGACAAATAAATTTAATACACAACTAGAAAATGTTAGACACAATGAAAAAGAATTAACACATCAAATTGAGAACATAATTCAGGCTTTAAAAGGAAATTTAGATTGGAAATTACAAATAGATATGGAAAGTAAATTTCAGAAATTAATATTAATAATAATGAATTTAAATGAATTAACAAAACAAATAGAAACAAGTTTAACCTTTTGCTCATTACACAAACTAGACGTTAGTATAATATCTTATGAAAATTTAAAACAAACTACACAAAATAACGACATTTGGAATTTAAACGAACTAATAGAAACCCATTGTAAATACTATAACGGAGAAATATACTTTATAATATCAATACCAACCTTCTCCCAAGAATCCTTCAAATTAAACCAGTTTACCCCATTACCAATGATTCAGAATGATAGATTCATAATAATGAGTGAACCTCAACAATTATATTTCACACAAGATAAGACTTATAAAATAAGCGAATGTAGTTATATTAAGAATAAATACTTGTGTATTACACAATTTATAGAAATAAGTAAATGTATGGGAAATATACTAGATAAGCAGAAGGATGATGATTGCAAATACCATAATATTGAGAAAAAGAATACTTTTGAATTAATTCAAAATACAAATGAACTAATTATGATTAGTCCAAATAAGCAAGAAATTCAAATGAACTGTAACGAAATAAAAATAAAAAGAAATATTCAAGGAATCTATAAGATAAAAATTAACCAAGAATGTCAAATAAATAATTTCACATTTAAAAGAATTCTACAAAAATATAAAGAAATTGAATTTAAAACATTTGAGAAGGAATTAATAAGTTCAAAATTTAATGATACTAAATTACAGAATATCTCCGATATTATATTAAATGAACCGAAAATTATAAAAATAAAAGAAATCAAAATTGAAAATAGCAGTCATCACTCTTATATAATATATGTTATAATATTTATATTAATAAGTTGTTATATTTTAAGAAAATATGTATTACCTAAAATAAAATTATATAGAAATGAAAGAAAATTAAGAAAGGTAAAAACAGTAAGAAAAAAGCTAAGTGAACTAGCTATGCAAGAACAAATATAATGAAAAAACTAAAAGGGGAGGAATTATGTATCTTGAACCTGTTGTTTCATTACATTAGTCATAACATCATCTAGCATAGGTTGCACATTTAGAAGATAAGATAAATGTAAATTATGTATCTTGAACCTGTTGTTTCATTACATTAGTCATAATATCATCTAGCATAGGTTGCATATTTAGAAGATAAGAGAAATGTATAAATAGGCTAGTTTAGTGAATAAGCACGCTCTTTGTATCGTAGACTCTGCAAAGTCAAGTACTGTGACTCATATGTAACCATATACAAATTATAATAAAGTTATAATATTAATAAAGATTTTAGTATTCTTTTTAAAAACATAAAATCGAATACTCAAAATTTAATTTGTATATATCGGTTCTTCGCCGAATACGATAACTATGCCCCATATATTCCATATCAAAGTATAGCACAATTCAGTAATAAAGTTGCATGAATTCACTTATCTTCAATATTTGTTTCCGCGGAAAATACCTTCTATACCATAGCTGTCCAACTAGCTATCTACGGACCATTTGTGAGTCAGCACGAGAATTATAGAGTCCCGCGAATAGAATCAAATTTTTAAAATAAAATCATTTTCTTTTATGAAGGTATACAAAATAGATAAATATTGCTTTATAGATCTTTTATCCCATTTTTCGAATAGTTCTCTTTGTTGTAAATATCGAACTTCTCCTCAAAGTAGTTACTTATTTAGTATTCGCTCGCCGGTTTGTTTTTACAGTATTACGTAAAACTATATGAGCCTGGGTTCGTATTGCTGATATAATTCGTACTAACACTATTGTGAAAATCAAATTAAATTAGAATAAAATTTATTAATTTAGCAGGTTTATGTCTGTTGATTAATTTCAATATTATATTAAACATTCTAAAAAAATATTGTTATGAAAATTAACCTGATAATATATTTTGACATTCGAAACATTATTTTTTTATCATAAACTTGAATTGTTATTACGGAACATTACATTAATTACACATGACTGAATCTGTTTGTTGTTCTGTAAATAAAAACTTTATTAAATGTCAATGTGACAGCTCAACAGTTGATTTGCATTTGTGTGAGATAAAAAATATGTCAATGACGTCACTTGACGTGAATATCGCCATTTTAGGATATTTAATAAAACAGGGTAATCATAAAGCAATGTTTTAGAAAGGCAGCAGTTGCGCTTTAGAGTGTTGAATAATGCGGTATATACATTTTCCTACTACTAAACAATTTTAAAAATATGAATATTCCACTAAATCGCCATCTATTGGGTAATAGTTTGAATATGTAACCACTATATTTTGGTTCGGATCTTTGCTAAATCCGCCATTTTAGGTATTTTAATTTTATGGTGTTTCATGATTATGCGTTTGCATAAAGCTATGTGCTCGCTAAGCAGTGTTTGAATATTAGAGAGATGCGTGCGTTCCCGTTTTTTTATATAAAATAAGGTATAAATAAATCTGTATGTCTATTTTACTTTAGGTAAATTGCGTTAATTTTTGTTTAAAATTATTATTTTATTCTAATGAAGAGTAGATACGAGTACCAATATTAGAAAAAAATAGTTTATAATTTTTTAAGAAACTATTTATATTTAGGTTGCCTAAAATCCCGCCTATTTTAGAGTTATTTCCGGCCTATATGTCTGCTTATTTAGATGTTTTTAAGTGCCTAAAAATCCGGGCTTTAATTATCACAATTAAAATTTTAATGATTTGTTTCTAGTTCTCTGACTGGTTTAAACGCGAATCGAATTTACACAACTAAATAATTGACGCGGACTTATAATCAGCTGATGCAAAAGCACCATAACAACCTATAAATTAAAGTTTTAAAATTTGGTTTTAAATTACCACGTAAGTTTGTTTCTCTAATTATTAGAATTGTAGCAGTATAATAAATGTAATAAATTTAATTTGTTTATGTAATTTGCCCGATATTTTTAATTTTTTGTTCCGTATATATTTTTTTACAGATTACCTGTATTATTATCGATAAATATTCGGAATCTAATGTTTGGAGACAACCAAAAAGAAAGGGTATAAAAATTATAGCTTACTATTTCTACTGTTCATATCGTACTACGAAAACGCATATCAAATCAAAATGTGTCCGGATTGTAGCAACAGAATTGGACATAGATGAAACTACTATTTGGACAGCTGTTAAAGAAATATGATCATCGAATCGCTGCAGAAATGAAAAAAAAAAACGTTCAGCATTGTTCAACAAGTTGGACGAAGAACAAATAATACAATAATTACATACCAATTATACTCGTATATAAAGTATATGAAATAAGTTTATTAAGTTTATATTGCAAATTGCTATTATAATTTAATCATTATTGCAGGCTGTTCCGACCTGCGAAGTTGTGCCACCAATGAGTAGAACAATACTGTGGGTTAATTAAAAAATTAAAGGTGTGAAAAAAACTTATTTCTCATATTATTCGGCTATGGCACCGTTTTGATAGAACATTATTTATATTTTACAAATAGCATAGACTTCACAGACAAAAAACAGAAATTCAGATGTATGAATTTATTTTTTTACAATAAGAACAAATGAATAAATTAATTAATACTTAATTCTTTTTCGTACGGTTATAGAGGGCCCACCATTGACCGTCATTCTATAATAAAAAAATATAAAATAGTTTTTATTGCATGGATGAAAAATTTCTTCTTCGGCGACGTCCACGACCATTTCGTCCTCTCATGGCATGTTGGGCCTTTGGTTTCTCTCCAGAGGTAGGGTTTGGCACTGTTTCGGATAACTGCCGCAACAGTGCCTGATTTTCTTGTTTCAGTTTCTCCAACTCCTGTTGGAGTTTTATAATTACTTCATTTACTGAAATGAACAATTTATATAGGGGTATTAAATTAAATTAAATAATAGTATATTATACAACGACGCTATAATGGATGCTCTTATTCCCGAGGATGAAGTTTGCAATCATCCGAGGTAATAATAGCCATTATAGCGAGTTGTATACTATACTTTATATACGACTAATTTCATGAAAATTAGTAAATTTTTATATTATTTATTATCTATTAATTTTACATCTATTTATCTAATAAATTTACTTCTAATTGAAATGAGTAAATGGAGTAAAAAGACCATAATGAAGATGATTTGTATTTTTCACCTAATTCAGTAAAATATGCCAACAATACATTTTCTGAATACGAATTTGTCTTCATTTTAATACGCCAATCCATAAAACTTTGGTATGCTTTTTTGAAGTATGGCGAATATGAGACCTCGTTTTAGTAGTCACAGCCTGCAAACGTGAGATGGGAAGGTGTCGAGAGAATAAGGAAAACAGTTTAACACACACGGAGACTTTTTATTACAGGAAAAATATAGTGAAACATGTGTACACAATAAGTTGACAACAACAACTTAAACAATTACATGGCACGCAGACCGGCAACAGCGAACAAGCAAAAAAACTACATACGCGCTTGCGTACAGTAACAAAATAAATATGCACGACCTGCTTTAACATGGTTTGTCATAGAGATTTTTAGACTTTTGCTGTAATAAACCATATGTAGTAACATCAGCGATTTTTGTTATTTCTGTTGGCGTAGAAGATATACTGTCTTCTGTAATACTGTCCATTTTTTCAATTATATGTAGTTAAACACAATAATTTAACACAATTTGCAAGACTGTTTTTGACAACTTTTAACTATGATTTCGTTTTGTTTGTTTCCGATTCGTTAACAACAGTGAACTTAACAACGAACATGTTTAATTTAAATATATGCTATATATATATATGCGCTATGGCAACACTGTTCCGATGGCACAATAAAACAATGATCCATGTTTTAAGCATTTTGATTGGTTCACGAGCGGGAATAATGACCATTATTCCCGACTCATTATTCCCGGCGGGATTAATATATAGCATTATATAGCAAAAAAACGCATATATAATGATAATATTATTAGTTAGTCGTATATAAAAGTATATGAATGAAGTTTATTAAGATTATATTGTAAATTGCTATTATAATTGAATCATTATTGCAGGCTTTACGACCTGCGAAGTTGTGCCACCAATGAGTAGAACAACACTGTGGGTTAATTAGAAATATTAAAGTAATGAAACAACTTATTTCTCATATTATTCGTCTATAGCATCGTTTTGATAGAACATTCTATATTATTTGACATATAGCATAGACTTCACAGACAAAAACCATAAAAACAGAGATTCAAATTAAAGTATTTATTTTACAAATTATTAAAACAAATTAACAAATTAAAATTACTGTCTTTTCATTAGATTATACAGCGCCCACCATTAACCGTCATTCTATAAAAAAAAATTGATACTTTTTATTGCATTGAATTAAAAATTTAATACATACATGGTGGCGCCTCTTCGGCCACATCCACGTCCACCTCGCCCTCTCGTGGTATGTTGAGCCACGTTAGTCGTCTCTTCAGAGGTAGAGAGAGGCATTGTTGCAGATATCTGCTGCAACAATGCCTTATTCTCTTCTCGTAATCTCTCGATCTCTTCTTTAAGATTTATGTACTAATAAATAAAAATTCATTGATTGGCTAATTTCAATAATTAATTTATTCAATTATTTGTTCACATAAATGTCATTTAATAACAAAAAAAAAAACGGTAAAACCGTAGTTGACGAACAATCTTGAATTTGGCTGCGAGTCGCTAGTGACTTTTAGTGAAATCGGCACAAGTCGGACATAGAAAAATCCGGCAAATTTGAATGTCAAGATAATTTAAAAACGTGTTGTTAGCAAAGTCGGATGTTTTTTTTAAATAATAAACACCACTAACCATGCCTGACCTAGTATAGAACGTATTTTTATGGTAAAAACGGCAAATTTAAATGTCAAGATAATGTAAATCGTTTTGTTAGCAAAGTCGGATGTTTTTTAAAAATAATAAACACCACTAACCATGCCTGACCTAGTATAGAACGTATTTTTATGGTAAAAACGGCATATTTGAATGTCAAGATAATTTAAAAACGTTTTGTTAGCAAAGTCGGATTTTTTTAAAAATAATAAACACCACTAACCATGCCTGACCTAGTATAGAACGTATTTTTATGGTAAAAACGTCAAATTTGAATGTCAAAATAATTTAAAAACGTTTTGTTAGCAAAGTTTTTGGTTTTTTTAAACAAACAAAACTAACAGACAGAAAACCGTTTTTTAAAGAAAAGATGCTTCAATAACTGGAAAAGATTTTGTGGCCCTGAAAAGAGCCGATTGGAAGTTGAGTCTTGTGCGGGTCCTTTAGCGTTTAATCCTGAGATGCATGTCCTGAAATGCATGCCCGTGGTCTATTTGGTTGATATGTCGAAAGTAGCTGGGGGATAAACGGAGGCAATGTTGGTGAGAAATTGCAGAAATGGGTCCTGAACATCCTTGTGCATTCTCCTGTATATGAACTCCGCCAAATACGAATCGAACATGCCAGGAGTACGGTTCGTGTGGTGAATGGAGCGCTTGATGAAGGACCACATTCCTTCTACCGTGTTAGTGTGCGCGCCGGTTTCGGGGTTTTTGAAGGTCACCGAGTGGTTCACTGCCAGATGGTCGTAGTTCTCTTTGTCAAGGCATTCATAGGATTTCCAACAATCCGAGATGATGGTAGTGCCAGGCGCTATGAATTCCGTGATCAAAGTCACCAATGTATCTGACGTGCGATCTTCGAGAACCTGCATAAAGCACCGATTCGAGCCACGTTCAACTCCGCCAAACACCCATTTACCGTCTACACGCTTACCTCGATTGTATTTTCGTTTGGCAAACTTTGACTCGTCGATCTCGACAATGACTCCTGGTCCACCGATCATCTGTTTCTCCTGATTAAGTACATCTTCTGTGCAGATTTCTCTACAAAACTGGTCCCAATCGGTCACAGTTTTATCGGATCCAATTTGCAATTCGTGCAAAACACTCTGCTGTGGGTATTTATGGACCCAAATATACGTCAAAGACAGCACAGTAATTACAGGCAAATGGGAAGATTCGAACCACGATCCCTTCCTGATGCTTCGGCGACAGCGACACTTTGAACATCTCCACGCATATACTTCCGAAACATCAGCACGAGCATCAAGCTTCATGTCTACATTGCATTTTGGGCATGTATATCGTGAACTAACCAACCCTATTGCCTGCAAATATTCCACTATCTCCAGAGGTGATTTGAGTGATAGCATGTGCAAATCAAACAATCGCATTGGATTAGTCATTGTTGACTTGACAGTAAATTCAACAAACGAAAACAACCGTCGAACTGCACCAGAATTCGCTCGCAACACCGAAAAGCACAAAACAATCAAAGTCCGCAAAGGATATACCGCGAATGACCCGAAATGTACCGCCATTTCAACTTCAAATCTGCCGCGAGTTTCTTATGTCGACCATGTACCAACCGAACTGCCGTTTTCGCAAAAAGTCCCTAGAAGGATTGTCCGTCAACTACGATTTAGCCAAAAAAACTATTTTCACTGATCGAGTAAAGTAACAAACAGTAAATTAATAATATATTCACAATTTAAATAACTGTATATTCATTGACTCACAAAATACACATTTTTTATTTTACTAATATACCTAGAAAGAGTTTGGATAATAGTGTACTTCTTTTTGACAGACCATTTATTCCATGAACAACTATATTATTGCATGAAATATTTGACAATAAATTTAAATTTATTTGATTACAAATATTTTGGAGCAAGTGATTCGGACCTAAATCTGCTGTAATATGAAGTTTCTATGCTGAAGTGGGATGTTACTGTCCAAGAGGAAGCTCTTGTTTATTTTTTATTCGAATCTAAATACAAATGTGTGTTAGCACAAATATATAATAAAATATTGTATCGAATTAACTTATAGGTGACAAGCCACAATTGAAAATATTATTGCACAAATATTACTTGTGTGATTCCTTTACTTGTAACCTTCATTTGATTTTTGTGATGTGCGGTTACCAGCTGTCAAATATGTTACTGGAGAACTCGAAATCACAGAGGTAATTTAAAAGTGGTGAAATAAAAAATGGAGAATAACAAAATTAAAAATATACTATACTTTTTTCATTTTGTCAATCTGGCACTAATAACATCAAGTACTTACGTTTTTTGTTCAATAAATTTTTGCTTTATAGGCAAAAAAGATGATTCGCCTTAACTCTTTCAAATACGATGGTTCATAATATAGACCACCAATCATTGAACTCTTCCATATTTTTTCGTTCTTATTACATCTTTTTGTATAACGCATATACAAAGCCAGTTTTGTGACTGTTATTGTCAAAAAAATGACACAAAATTTAATTTTGTACCATTGTCGTACTGTCAAACAGATATATCATTAGAATATACTTTTTTCTTGATAAAAGTAGAACATCAAAGAATAAACACTTTTCTTTTTACTTAATTTCAAAGATATTTATGTTTAAAAAGATATTGGTAATATTATGAAACTCTAACCTAACTTGTAAATATCAAAATCGTTTCAATTTCAAATAATTTTAATCTGTCAGCGTTATCTACTTTGAAAATTTTAATTTCTTTTTTAATAATAATTTTTAAATAAAAAGTAAATCAATGCGTTATAGAAAAAATATGTATTCGTATTATAATTAGGATTCATTGTAGTCAGAGAAAAAGATTACATAGAGAAACGACAGTTGTATTGAAAAGGAATTCCATAGACTTGATGGCTTGAAAAATTTATCTTTTTCTTTTTTTAATTTTGCTTGTCATTTTCTTTGAATTAAAACCAATTTATTTTGAACTTCCATTATCTTTATTAGTGAGTATTGAGCGCCACCACCTAACTTTAGTTTAGTTATATTTCTTGCTGTTAATTTATTGTAAATGTCACTTGTCTTGTAACTCGCTTTCGCTGTGCACCAAGTCGCACGTTTTTTACTACTAACCTGTACGCCTCTTACGGCCACGTGTTTTTACACAATTCGCTTTTTACGCTTAAATAATTACGCTCAAGTGTTTAGTGCTAATATTAAACATTATTTCAGTTTTCCGCATACGCTATTATTATTGTTATTCCAACTGGGAAAGATTTTGTATTGCTTCCAGCAAACTTTTTGTCACTAAGTATAATTTTGAATAATTTGTATTTTCTACTGTATCGTAAGTACGCTTTATTTATTTATATTATTGCGAAGTTAATTCAGTTTTGTAATTTGGTTTATTTACAGTTATTCATTCATGTTTGCTATTGTACAATATTTGGATATTTTTGGGTATTAAAATAGATCCTAGTTTGTGTCTGCAAATTTACCTCTTGATTCCCATACTCGCCTCAGGTTGTTCAGCCCTTCAGGCACCTTCGTTTGCGTTATTTGGAAATTCAATCACTCCTTTGGCTCTCTTTCATTTAAATTGTTGCAATAGCTTATCTTTCCTTCTCTTTGTTGATTAGACCACGTGACTACAGTTAGCTTTGTCGCTTCCTAACGCCTTATTTGTGGGCCTGCCCCTATTATCCTGTCTCTCCTTCAGCAAAGAGCTACCATCCTTGTGTTAAGTCTTCCAGAGCAGCTCCTGGAAGTGAAGAACGTCCGTACCTTCTCCTTCCAGCATTGCATCACTCTGCCTTACTTTCTGCTCTTATTCTCTCTGCGCAACTCCCGCGAAACGACCTCTCGGTCGAACATTTGGTCCTTCGAGCCGGATGTGCATCATTCTCTCTCTACGCATTCCCCGCGAAACGACCTCTCGGTCGAACAACAGTGATATTTATTATAGAAAATTTTATCAAATCTTATTTATCAACCGTATTTTCTGAGACAATTGCCAGAATACTTGTTTGTTGTTGTTAAATAATATTTCATATTAGATTTCATGCCTACAAACTAAAAATAATTAAATGAATCATGTAAAATTTTGAAAAAGATACTTGCTTACAATAATTAATATCTTAAAGCTGTTACAAGAATGTTATCATTGGTGACACTATTCGTAATGGTTTTATATCTAATAATTGCGAGTCGTTATGGATGATTCTTGAATCAAAAGACATGTTCTTGAATCTATATAAAATTTGGTGTTTTGAATCATTCATATTTCACCTTTATTTATCATATAATAAACCATTTAGTATTAAATTTCAAACAACTTTTTCTATTTAGGTAGAATTAATTATACATAAATAAAATAAATAAATATATCATCACGCCCTTTACCCATCACTGGGTGTGGCACTCTGCCTAAGCAGATCTCGGTAAGTGATATATTTTTTCGCGTGAAGTGCGGTTACCAGCCGTCAAATCACGGCCTCCAAAGATATTAGTGGTGGAGGAGCCACAGGGGTAGATTTTTAAAATTGGTGAAAATTGTTTGTCGGCTGTGGGGATCGAACCAAGGTTCTCAAGATCCACAGGCCGACTCGATACCACTGAGCCACCTACCCCATTATATACATATATACATATATACATATATTCTGAAATATACAATTTAACGAATTTAATTATATTTAAAATTTATACTAAATAATTTTTTACCTTAATATAAGTTTTGATGATTAGTGTCGAATTTTGTAGTATTTTATTAAAATTTGACAGATATACTCAAATGTTTACTAACGAAATTTATCGGATGAAGATTTTAAATTTACAATGGTCTATTTCTTTTTAGATTTCTTGAAAAAAATTTAAAATCTAATATAATTTCATTACATTTCTATTATTCTGGAAGAGATGACGGATTCGTCGTTCATATTTTTTTAGACCTGTAACATTAAAACAATTGATAATATATATATTAATATTGACAATATATTTAGGAATAAATAAAGTAACATTTCTATCCCAATGGAACTCTAATACTTATATATCGATTTTGATAAATTCATGAGACAAAATGTTTAGTTTTAATATTTGTAAAGTATTAATAGATTACAAATAATAAGAGTTCGGACGTTAAAATATCATCCATGACGCAACTTACATAAAAAATGACAAGCTCTGAGTGGTTCAGATTCCACTAAAAGCTGTAAGTTCCCTGTACTATAATTGTGATTTATTTTCTAATGTACAGAGTAGCAAATAAATCATTTAAATTCTCCAATGGCCACTGAAAATGTACTTTTAATTATTTTGTTAATTTTTATTGTTTTCCAACAAGTAAATGAAGAATTAATTAATTGCCAAGGTTTTTCTTAGCAGAACACATCTGAAATGAACAAAATTTATTTAAACATTAAGTCACAGTTTATACCAAATAATCTACCTTTTTAATTTTTGAAGCACTGCAAAAGTGTATAAAAATTATTCAACTTCATAAGTCTTGGAAAAGAATATAGTTTTAACTTCATTTGTCATATTTTTTAAAAAAATTTGACAAAATTTCATCAATTTTGGAGCTGGCGCACATCATCGACAGTTTAACCGATTTTAGATCTACATAAGTGAAGTATTTTAAATAAACTATGTAAAAAATTTATACACATATTGTTACACCTCAGTAAATATTTTTTCAGTTTTTCAGTTAGACTGGTTAAATATTTTTTAAATTTTTCTGAATAGATTTGAATGATTTTCACATTAAAATTCTCTTATTTTATTTATAATTGACTAATTTACTGATGAAATGAATCCATTGACACGTTGCACATGGAACCAGTAGCTGCTTTTTGTATCTAAACAAAATAACACAATAAAAAATTACAAATATTTGATATTCCTTTAAACAGCAATATCTTTACTTTAATCAATAGAAAATGATTTGAAGTCGTTTTAAAAATAATTTAGAAAAATTAGACAAAATTTATTATGATTTTATGCCAAGATATATATTATATTAACACTTTATTTAGATTTTTAATAATTAAATCGTTTCAGAAAATAATAAATCTTTCCATTGGATTTTTAAAAATCTATAATTTTGTTGTAGATAATTTATTTTCAATTAATAACATACTTATTACCACCTCTATAAATTAATATATTTAAGTATATATATATACCGGGTGTAACACGAAAAGTGAAACATAGGCGTTTAACATGGCAAATCAGTTTTTCCTTGCGCATTGCTTCCCTAATTATTTTAGGAAAAATGTTTCAAATATATGTTGTAAAGCATAAAATTCTACATCCGAATCAATAAACAAAATTCATTTTGATTACTTCATAACTGCCGAAATTAAATTTGAAAATTCATGTAATTTCAATTTAATAGTAATAGCCATGGAATTAAAAACAAGAGATGAACAAATGCGTAAGGTTTTATACGTCAATGTCAATATAAATTGTCAAAATCATTTTTACGTACTAAATATTTATTTTCTAAATAAAAATTTAATAATAATAAGGCAATTTTTTTTAGATGTATTATTTAAGAATAATAAAATAATAAACTCGATAAAATATTTAAGGTACATAGGTTGTTATTAAATATTTAACAAATTAATTAATGTAACATAAGTTAAATAAATAATTAATAATTAATAATAAGTTAAATAGGATTTATGAGCTAGTAGTGGAAAAAATAGTATATAAACCACGGTTGAGAAGATCATTATTGACCATGCGCCTTGTACCCCTCGGTTGCACCTCGGGGTACAATCTTGGCGCTAGGTCAATAATGATCATCTTCTCAACCTTGGCTTATAATATACTATAAGGTACATAGGTTGTTATTAAATATTTAACAAATTAATTAATGTAACATAAATTAAATTCAATAAAAACATCAACAAACTAAATATTTTTTAATATATGACTTCGACTAAACGTACAGTAATGAAGATAATTTTAAAATTAAATTTATGACAGAAAAATTCGGATGACGCCTGGATTCGAATCAGGGACCCTCCGCTTGCCGGGCAGCCTTTTTTTTACTATTGACTTCATTTATTCAAAAATATTATTTACATGTTTAAAAGTAAGTTACATTTTAAACTTATATAACTATCAGTGTGTTATGAATTCCTGTTTACAACTAAACTTAGCTCCACTTTATTTTTTTTTCATGTGTAAACTTAAATTAATTGTAGTGTATTTGTGTTAGTGCAGTGTACTTAATTATTATTAATTAATTTATTTATTATATTACATATAAAGAGCATAACGCTCACAATATTTCAAACAATACACTTATAACTAAACTTACAAACTAACATAATATGATACTTTGATTTTACTATTTTTATAATGTTTGTTTTAATTTACTTATTTCATAATTAAAACTTAGAAATTAACTATACAATTAAAATCACTTAATATAAATATAAATAAAATAAATAAGTAATTATGAAACACAAGTGTGTTGGTTGTGTTGTGTGTAAAGGGTCAGCTAATCTTGGAACGTTTCCTGGAAGATTGGTAGGGTCTGATAGGGAAGTTTATTTTTTTAATTTTATTTCAGTATTGTCATATCTCAGTCTGGTAATGTTTTTGGTAAGTTCGCTGTCACTGGCGTAAGTTTGTAGGGTATAGAATTTTTGTGCATGTTGTGTAATGTAGTCTTGAATAAATGGTAAGTTTGTTTGTTCATGTAGTGTTGTGATCCGTGTGTATCTGTCTTTGCCTGTAACAAGGCGAAGCATTTTGTTTTGTAAAACTTGTAGAGGTTTGAGCGCTGTGTGTATTAAGTGTGCAAATACTGGTGCTGCATAAACAAGTATAGGACAGATTAGTGTCGTGTACAAAAGTTTTTTAGTCTTTTCTGTTAATACACTATTTTTTGATAAAAGTGAGTAAACCTGTCTGATAGAGTGTAGTGTGCTTTAATAATAGTGTTGTGAATGTGATCAATGAAATTTAGCCTACTGTCTAAGTGGACACCCAAGTATTTAATTGTATTTGTTGGTGTAATCTTGTGTAATTTTATTTTAATTGGTGTGTAGATTTTTATGTTTGTAAATTTTCTACTAAAGACAATGGCCTCAGTCTAATTTTAATTTTCCAATTTGTAAAGTAAGTGTCTAGTATATTTAGATGTATTTGTATTGCACTGTGACTATGTGCATAAATTGCTGTATCATCAGCAAATAGAGCAATTTTTGTTTTTGCAAATGTCGGAATGTCATGTAAATAAATAATAAACAATAGTGGGCCTAATATACTACCTTGTGGCACCCCTGCTCTAATTAACCTTTTATCAGAATTTTTATTATTTATTTTTACTGTAAAATGCCTGTTCGTCAGATAAGAGTATATTATTCTTGTTATAGTTTCCGGTGTTTTCATTTTTATTAATTTATATACAAGTCCCGAAATCCAAACACGATCAAATGCCTTTTCAATATCTAATAATGTCATAACAGTTACTTTGTTTTTATTAAAATTTAAAGAGATATCATTAACAAGTCGCGCTAGTTGTTGCACAGTGTTACGATGTTCGCGGAACCCGAATTGACAGTCTGGAATAATTTTGTTTTGAGTAGTAAAATCTAAAAGTCTTTTGAATATAATATTTTTCTGTTAATTTTGAAAGAGTAGTTAATAGGCTGATTGGTCGATAATTGTTAGGTAAATTATGATCTTTCTTGGGCTTCGGAATCGGAATAACTGAAGCATCTTTCCACTTGGTCGGCGAATAGCTATGTTTAATGATAGCGTTAATGATGTAACATATTTGGACAATACATTTTTTAGTTATATTTTTAAGAAGTTTGTTCTCTATTAAATCTGGGCCTGGTGCCTTATTGTTCGGTAGTTTGCGAATTAATTTGTAAATTTCAGAGGGCTTTGTGATTAGTGTACGGAGTATTTTGTTGTCTGTAACGTGTGGTGTGTTTAAGTGTTCTGAGACAGTGTTTATGACATGTGTGTGATGTGTAGTGTTTTGATCATCAAGTTTGTGAACGTTTTCAAACACCTCTGATATGACATTTGCTTTTTCGTAATCAGTAAAGAATGTGTTGTTATTGTGTTGAAGAGTAGGTATAGAGATAGTGGATCGTTTTAATTTTTTTGTAAACTTCCAAAGAGAATTGTCTTGTGTGTTCAGTGTATTTAATTTATCTAACCAAATTTTGTTTTTATGTTCACTGATTAATTTCTTAATTTGTCTGTTAATGGCTATCATGTTGTGTTTGTGTGTTTGATCAAGAGTGCGTTGCCATAATCTTCGCAAGTGGTTTCTCTGTGTGATTAATTGTGTGATTTGTGGGGGAAGTCTATCTTTATTTGTATTTATTTTTATTTGTTTTGTGTGTTTGTGTTTAACTGTGGTAATGATGTTTGTGAGGGTGTATATTTCTGTGTCAATATCGTGTGGAGCGTTTATGTGATTATTTATTATAATGTGAGAATCTAAACATTTTCGGAACGCAGCGCAGTCTGTATGTTTATATGACGTTATGCGTACTGTTTGCTTTTCCGTGTGCTGGTTATTTAGTGTAAATGTAATAGGATTGTGATCTGAACTTAATTCCTGTAGACTTATTGGATCTGACATGTACACTACATTTTTCTGTACAATTAAATCAATTGTACTAGGCGCATAGCCACTATGTGGAAAGTGTGTGTGTCGGTGAATGATGAAGTTGCGCATTGTGAGATGTCAAGTATGAGTAAAGTACTCTGCCATTAGTATTACTGCAATTATAATTCCATGTTTGGTGTACAGCGTTCAAATCCCCTACAAGTAATACTTTGTGTGAGATGTTGAGTAGTGAGTGTAAATCATGTTGAGTAAAGTTGTTTTGTGGTCTGTTGTACGTGGCAATGATGTGAGTATTGTCCAAGAGTCCAAATCAGACTGCTTCAAGTGATGTTAGTGGAAGTGGAATGTGTTGGTGAGGAATGGAATTTTTTATTATTGCTGCAACTCCGCCAGCCGCGTGTTTATCTGTTTGTCTATCCTGTCTTAAAATACTGGATCCTTTAATTTTTAATTTGTCTGCATGTGTCAATCTTGTTTCATTTAGTAATATTATGTCAACGTCATGTACGTGTAAAAAAATTATTAATTCCCCTATTCTTGTTTTAAGACCATTGGCGTTCCAAGATATGAGCTGTAAAGGTTTAAAAGTCATAATTATTTAGATTTTGTGTGAATTGTAGCATTAAAATACCTATCTGTTGTTTGGTTTGGCATGATGCCATTTTTAAATTTAATGTTATAATTATATCTAAAAATTTATTAATATTAATATGATTATTTAAAGTATTTAGTTCATTACATAGGTCTTGAAAGTCCTCCATGGATGCTTTAGTGGCCCTTGGCTGAGTGCGTCTGGACGGCAGACTCGGGAACTGGGACAGGTCTAGTGCTGGCTCCACCTCTCTAGGCGGTGCAGGTCTCGTTCAGGGCTCTGGTTAGTAACAGCACTCAATCGCTGACGATGGTCCCAGGCATTCACGTTAGGAACAGGCGCAGTAACAAATTGTTGTGGCTGTCTGGTTCTCGCTGACTGTTTGTAGATGTCCTCCAGTTTTTTCAGGTAAACTGGACAATTTGTATAGTTTGCCGGATGATCATTGCCGCAGTTAATGCATTTAGCAGGGAGTTCACGGGATTTTGTACAATATCTTGTCAAATGGTTTTTTGCACATTTTAAACAATTGGCTGGTGCAAAACAATTAGCTGTCGCATGTCCCCATGCTTGACAATTATGACACTGTATAATAACTTTTTTTATTATAATGCCTTTCCCAGGTTATATGTGTATGTAAAATAATTTTTACTGTCTTCTGTAACTCAGCAATTTTAATATTGCTATTTGTTATAATCATATACAAAGGTCGTTTTGTAGCTTTCATTTTATATATATATTTTTAATTGTAATTTCATAAAGCTCTTGTAATTCAGCTTTAATATCTTCCACGTCTGGCTCACTGTCCAGACCACGAATTACAAATGCATGCGTTTTTTCGCTTTTTTCAGTGAAAGTGTATTGCGAAATATCGTCCTTCACTAATTGATTTTGAATTTTTTGTTTGTCTTCTAAATTATTTAAAAATCAATTTGTTGAATTTCTACTGAAACGCAGTTTAAATCCATTAGGTGCATTTAGAGTCAGTTTCTTTATTAAATCGTTATGGTTTGACCATTTAGTCTGAATTATAATCGGCGTAGGCTTACTTGTTTTTGTTTCTTTAGAAAGGGCTTGAAATTTATTACTTACAGGAACTGGCGGAGCTTTATTATTATCAGTATTCTTCGGACGAGCACTATTCTTTGTACTCACAGTCTTAAATGATAAATCCATGTCAGTTTCTTCGGTAATTTCATCATCCGTTTGCAATTCGCTGGTGACAATGAGTTGCACTGCAACCCGACGACGTTTTTTGATTCTCTCCGCCTGTTCTTGATTCGAAATATCGAACAAAGTACATCAACGGCACCAGTAGAACTTTTTCTTCAACACACACTAACACTAAATATTTAATTCGTTAAAAAAACCCACAAAAAATTCACGAAAACTGCGAAAATTTTCACCGTGAAAGAAACAACGATATACTATTGACAGCGTTGCTATGGGTGGTTGCTCCATATACCGGGTGTAACACGAAAAGTGAAACATAGGCGTTTAACATGGCAAATCAGTTTTTCCTTGCGCATTGCTTCCCTAATTATTTTAGGAAAAATGTTTCAAATATATGTTGTAAAGCATAAAATTCTACATTCGAATCAATAAACAAAATTCATTTTGATTACTTCATAACTGCAGAAATTAAATTGAAAATTCACGTAATTTCAATTTAATAGTAATAGCCATGGAATTAAAAACAAGAGATGAACAAATGCGTAACGTTTTATACGTCAATGTCAGTATAAATTGTCAAAATCATTTTTACGTACTAAATATTTATTTTCTAAATAAAAATTTAATAATAATAAGGCAATTTTTTTTTAGATGTATTATTTAAGAATAATAAACTCGATAAAAAATTTAAGGTACATAGGTTGTTATTAAATATTTAACAAACTAATTAATGTAACATAAATTAAATTCAATAAAAACATCAACAAACTAAATAGTTTTTAACATATGACTTCCACTAAACGTACAGTAATGAAGATAATTTTAAAATTAAATTTATGACAGAAAAATTCGGATGACGCCTGGATTCGAACCAGGGACCCTCCGCTTGCCGGGCAGAGATGCTAACCGCGACACCACGTCACCTGTGTCCGACGTATGGCATCAACCGAATTCTTCTGTCATAGTGTCTAACGTAGCATCGATCCCAAAGACTCCTAAATCTATGATAGGCATTGACAACGGGTTTCGTCTACAGCGACACAGTTCTGATTTATAGGGAATCATTCCACGAACTGATTTTTTAACATATGACTTCGACTGAACGTACAGTAATGAAGATAATTTTAAAGTTAAATTTATGACAGAAAAATTCGGATGACGCCTGGATTCGAACCAGGAACCCTCCGCTTGCCGGGCAGAGATGCTAACCGCTACACCACGTCACCTGTGTCCGACGTATGGCATCAACCGAATTCTTCTGTCATAGTGTCTAACGTAGCATCGATCCCAAAGACTCCTAAATCTATGATAGGCATTGACAACGGATTTCGTCTACAGCGACACAGTTCTGATTTATAGGGAATCATTCCACGAACTGATTTTTTAACATATGACTTCGACTGAACGTACAGTAATGAAGATAATTTTAAAGTTAAATTTATGACAGAAAAATTCGAATGACGCCTGGATTAGAACCAGGGACCCTCCGAAACGATCTCTTCTAGTATATCTACACACACCCCGCAAATACCTCATTTCCACAGGAGTTATACGCCGCCGTTCATGTTTCTTCATCCATACCCAACATTCACTACCATACATCAACGTAGGCACTAACACACCATTATAAACACTCAATCGAGCATCTCTGGATACATTCACGTTCCGAGTAAAGGTTCCCAGAGCACCCAATATCTTACATCCAGCAGATACTCTTCTTTAAATCTCTCGATCAATACGGCCATCCCTCGAAAACACACTCCCCAAGTATACAAACTCATTTACTTGACCCAATCTCACACCATTCACCGAAACATTGCAATCAGTCACCATATCACTCTTCTCAAACACTAACACCTTACATTTATCAACATTCAGTAATAGATTTAACCCTTTTCCTACTTCATTTATACTTAGAATCATTCGTCTCAATTGTTCTTCAGATTCACCCATTACAACTACATCATCCGCATAAGCTAACGCAGGCACTACACTACCACCAATACGTACATAAGAAACACCCCACCCTCAAGAAGTGAGTGTGTCTTATATTTTAACGTGGCGGCACCAGCCTTGCGACTCTCTCCGCCACGGCCCCCATGAGCTCGGAATTGGGATATGCCCAATCAGCGCGACATCTGAGCGTACACCAGGTATACGACCGATGTCTACCAGAATGCTTTGGGGGGGGGCAAGCCCCACGGCCTTTCTGGTGAGAGGGGACCTATCTAAATCCCTACTGACTATACGGGCCAGTACCCGAGCAGTATGCTGCTCATTCATCGATGCCGCTGCCGACATCTAGCCTGCATAGGCTTTCAACCACATTCCCTCACCTTTGTTTCCAAACCCATGATTTTTCCGGGGGCGATTACTCTCCTCTCCACCCGGCTGGAATCAATCCGCGTTTTACCAGATAACTTCTATTGGGGTGCCGGCAGGTATTGCACCTCCTCCTCTCCGGCCTATTAGCTTGGGGACGCGGGTTCGCTACACCCGATGAGATCCCTCCCTACCGCAGGCGATAGGAGTTCCTCATCCCCTGCGTGGCTAGGGGACGTACGGCCACCATACCGTAATAACCTGATGCCATCAGCGGGGACGAAACGACACCCGACTGCTCGGGAACGTGAGACCACCACATCTCAAATAGCTCGACACCACCAGCAGCTGTACACAGCGCCGGACAGTGATGTCTCACTGCTCCCTACGTAGCTGGAGACGTGGGGTTGCCACACCCAGAGTTCTCCCCAGGTCGAGTCCGCATAGAGCGCGTGCCCTCCCCAAGTGTCCCTCCTCGAGCGTAGCTCGGGAACATGAGACCGCCGCATCTCAAACAGCTCGACACCACCATCAACACCATGCACCCCATTCAGTGATTTTTTAACAACACATCCATATACAAATTAAACAACCACGGAGACATCCCACAACCTTGTTTTACGCCAACATCTATAGAAAACCAATCACTTAATCTATCATCTACTCACAGCAGCCTTGCTATCTTCGTATAATGCACGAATCGCTCCCAACAAATTACCATTTATACCGTACTCTAGAAGTACATCCCACGGAATATCTCGATGAACACGATCACATGCTTTTTGAAGATCGAGAAAGCCACAGAACACCTTCTTGTTCTTAGCAAGTGATTTCTCAACAATCATACAAAGAGAAAACAATTGATCTACACACCCTCTCTCAGCAAAATTCCACCTTGCATATTACTCAACTTGGATATTTTTAAGGTTCGTACCTTGTGAATAAGAATCTTCCCGTACAACTTCCCTACCACACTCAATAAACTTATCGCATGGCAGGTAGTTTTGACAAGAATCTAAATATATACCGAGAGTATGGGGATTACTCTTATAATGTGGAATAGAGTCTACATATAGTCGTAAAAGTTGGTAGTTTACTGGATTTTGAGATTGTGGATCTGTTTGTGGCATATTTGTGTCTGGATCTTGCAAATTAAATTGATCTAATAAATTTGATGGATTTAGTATTTCGTTTCCTGTCATTAATTATTTTACTACGTGGCTAATTACTATGTTTTCTGTTTCCTATAATTGCAACTTAAAACTTGTTGGATTTTGTTATATTTTAGGATTGAGCATACTTACATAAATGTTTGTTTCATCTTCTTAATCTAGTGCCTATAGGTTTGGACGATTTGGTTCCTCTCCCAGGTCTTAGGGGCTGGCTGCGGCGATGCTGTCCTTCACCAGGCTGGCTTTGGCGATGTTGTCCTCCACCAGGCGTTGTAATTCTTTCTTCGAATGCTTGTCCCGTCTTCGATTGCTGAAGGTCTCGTGACAAACCGATATTCGTTCGATTTGTGTTTGAGTTCACTCCCGGACCGATTTTTTGTACTCGCTATATTGTTGATACAAACGTTAACCATGCGATATGATTAACTTCGAGTATCCTACCGTGACTGCGCCAATTAAGAATCTTTTGCGGGATCTTGAGTTTTTAAAAAGAATTATTTTTCAACGGATCTTTACAGTTTGTTATCTCTACAATGGATAACTTACAATGAAAATGTGCTACTACATTACTACGCTTATATTTATACATTATGTTTATCTTATTCTAAGCTGTCTCTAATTACTGCCACGTGGGCAGCTTGCTCTCCGTAACTAACTAATATTATTTATCAACAGTTTAACTTTGTATATTACCGAAAAACAAATAAATCATGATTCATGATATTTCTTAAAATGTTAATTATTTTTGGCATGAACACATAAAGTATCTAGGATGTTCACTGAAACTGTTTAAGTATGGTGATCTCGAGAACCAAAAGATACAATGTCGCTTAAATTAAATAAAAGTTGTCCATTAGCGACCCATTTTAGTGATGATTTTTGATTTTCTAAAAAATTCCAAGTTCACTAGATATAAGCAAAAATGTATATTTTAAAAAATTAGTTTTTGTCTACAATTTTTTTATCTGAATTCTTTAAAGATTTTAACTTGCACATTATTAAGACGCTTTTTGACGAAGAATTCACAGCAGTCCTTAAATTTTTATATCTCCTACAGTTTTTGAGAATTTGATACCAACTTTTAATTCTTATAAGAAACTGAAGGTACCGTATAAGACGTTTAAATAAAGATTTTTTCTCTCTCCACCGATACAAAACACACGTACATTAAAATTAATTCAGAAATTACAGAATTATATTTTTTACAGATTTTTTTTATAGATTTTACTGAGGACGGCTTCAACTATCGATAAAATAATTTAAATTTCAATGAATAGTTATTAAGAATATTAACTTAAATTACTTAAAGTATGAATTTAATATAAATTTGCGGGCAAACAAGAAATAAAAAATAACTGTAATAAATTATGAAATAAATGACAGTTTTGTTCTACACACAAACGTCGAATTGTAGCTTGTCGTATTAAAAATAAGGTGTGGGGTGTGTTATTAAATTGTAGTAGAATCAAATTCATTAATGAATAATGAAAGACTAAATAAAATTTTAATTATTTTATTAATATTTGTAGCCATCGCCAATAAAATCCATAAAAAACTAAAAAATATTTTTATGTAATATCTAACTTAATTTTATTGTACTATATAGGTATTTTATATGGGTGAATATAGAAAAAAATATATTTCGACTTGTTATACATTACTTTGAGCTGTGTATAAAATTTAACAGTTGGTATCAATTTCTCGAAAACTGAAGGATATATAAAAATTTTAAGGCAGTTGTGAATTCTTTGTCAAAAAGTGTCTTAATAATGTGCAAGTTAAAATCTTTTAAGAATCCAAATGAAAAAGTTATAGACAAAAATAAAATTTTGCAAAATATACATTACTAAAATGACTCAGCAACTTTTGCCGAATTTAACCGACTTTGTATCTCTCACGGGTTTCGAGATCACCATGGTTAAACAATTTCATTGGACACCCTGTAATAAGTACAAATAGCTGTTTCCTTTATTATTAATTATAAACCGATAGTTTAAAATACAAAGTTCGGAGCTGGAAAATACATTGTTATAGAATTTTGCAAAGAAATTACATAAATTTTCTTTAAAATTTCGAAAGGTATTTTAAATTGTATTTAATTGAGCTAAATACTTGCATTTTCTTCAAAAATTAAAGATAACGCATTAAAATTTCATAACTAGGATAGTTATGAAGATAATGCTAATATTTAATGCATCAATTTAAAGCCAATTCAAAATACTTTCAGAAAGTGCATAATAATATATCATACAATTTTTAAAAAGTCAACGATGATATATCAATTCCAAATATATCGGGAATAGAATTCAGGGTTTTTCATAACGAAAAAGGGCATTTCTTTGATGTTAAAGATCTAAAATAAATAGCTATTTGTCCCTATTTTTCAATCAACAGCGAGTGTAGAATTAAAATATATTCCATAGCGATTTCAATCCTAGTTTTAAATATCTCGTTACCTATTAAATTAATTAACTATTAAAATTTTAATATAAAAAAAATTGTTTGGTTCCCGTCTAAAATTTAACTAATATGTTTATCATTTCTAAATCGTGAAACTTTATAATATAAATATAAAATTAATCCAATAATTAAAAATTCATCATACACAGACAATTTGCTTTATAAATCAATGATTCAAGATATATAAATGTCATTTTGTCATATTTTGTCAAATAAGTTGCGTATTGGATTATTTAAAAACAAATTATTTATACTTTTGCTATAAAATGAATAAGTAAAGATATATTACATACATACATAACATCACGCTATATCCCATTAGTGGGCTAGCACGAACCCGTCAACATTCACATCCTGACACACGATACTCGTTTCGACCACATTAACACTTCGTCCATACGAACTTTTTCTTTTCTCACAACCAAAATCCATCATCACGCAACAAACATCCATCCATTCGCCTGTTTCGTAAATCTTCACTTACGCTCACTTCTCTAGCAACGAATCTATAAGAAATGCAGGCAGCGTCGCCTGCGCTTGTTTAAAAATACATTTAACACAATTGCAGTTAGACACTGTATAGTAGACTGAAAATGAAGAAAAAAAGATGAGGATGGAAGGGAGTATATACCTGCGTTTGTTTTTGAAACTGAATTTCACACAATTGCAGTTGGACACTCTATAGTAAAAACAGAAAATGAATAAAAAAATAAGAAAGAAAGGGAGCATCTCTCTGCGCTTGTTTTTGAAGGTGAACTCCACACAATTGCAGGTAAACACTCGAAAAATTTAACCAATGAATCTAAAATCAAGAATCATACGTTTGTCCTTATTCATCATATTTATCCCGCAATTAATTTTCTTCAAACAATCCTATCCTGACACACCACTTTTGCTTCAACCACATTCATAATTCTTTTCATACAAGTTCGTTTTTTCTTCACGCTCAGAATATTTCGCTCACGCAACAATCCTTCAATTATTTTTATCCATTTGTTCCTAGGTCATCCACGCAAACTTTCACCCTCAATTTCACCAGCATACACCTGTTTCACCAATCTGTCATTCGACATACGTTCTACATGACCAAATCGTCTCAACTGACTTATTCCCACTCTTCTTACAACATTCTTCCCAATCTCACATTCATCATACACTAATATATTCCGGACACGATCCCTTCTAGTACACCCACACACACCCCGAAATACCTCATTTCCACAGCAGTTATACGCCGTTCATGTTTCTTCATCCATACCCAACATTCACTACCATACATCATTGTAGGCACTAACACACCATTATAAACACTCAATCGAGCATCTCTGGATACATTCAAGTTCCACTTTTATGGCACCTAGAATTGCACTGCAGTTTTGCCTTAAAACATTGGCATTTGTTAGTTTTACACTGAACCTTAGATGGCTGGCATGAACATTTGACATATCCTTGTCCGTTAAATAATGATTCCATGGAAACGGATTGACAATAATTTAGACATAATTACTTGTTCAACATTTATAAAGTTTGATGTTGTCGACAAACATTTTTCACCAATTTAAATCTACCCCTGTGGCTCCTCCTTCACTAATATCTTTGGGGGCCGTGATGTGACGGCTGGTAACCGCACTTCACGCGAAGAAATATATCACTTACCGAGATCTGCTTACGGCAGAGTGCCACACCCAGTAATGGGTAAAAGGCGAGATGATATATTTATTTATTTATATGTTGCTTTTTGCAAATCAGATCTGTTAAACCAGGATTTAATTATTCCACCGGCAGTGCCCACCTGGTATACACCATTTTTTATATCCGTCACCACAACAATCAGATTCGGTGGGTCTCCTAGGCTTCGATCTACTTTATCTACATTAAGTAATACACAGTCCCCGATCTCTATATTTGGTAATTTTTTTTTGTAACAGCTAGCATTTGCTCTGCTTGACGTTTCTGCCAGTGATAGCATTTTACTTGATTGATTTCTATTATTATTTCAGAGTTACATAAATTGCAAAAATTGTCTTCATTTGCACAACTTAAATGTAAATGCATTTAGCATATTTGACACCTATTTGCTTGATCTGTATTTTTCTCGCACACTACACATATGTCTTCAGTATTTTCTACAATATTTTCAAATTCAACACCGACAACTTTAATGTTTGTTGTATCAATCGTAGCAACCTCCACTTCCATCAGTTCTTGAACAATTGCTATTTCGTTCTCAATTTCTTCTATCTGCACTTCATTGTGCAATTTGTCACTTCTTAGATCAGCTCCTATTTCAGTATTAACTTCTGCTATCAGCTGTTCGTCTTGATATATTGCACTTTCTCGGGCAGCTACATCGTCTTCGGTTCCTTTTTCCATCTGGCCCTCATATTCATTTATTTCATTTTCTTGACTAGGATTTATTTCGTTTTCTAGTTTGTCTACCTCCTCTTCTGTGGTTATTCTTGAAATAATATTTTGTAGGAGATTACTTGATTTCAAACCCAATTTCGAATCAGCTCCAAAGACTGCTCTAAATGGACTTCTACCTATCACTCTATGTAAGGAATTATTTTTTTGCCATTGAACATAATGGCATCCGATTGACCAAGATTTTGACTTATTATCAACCATCCATGCCCTCAGCATATTCTCCACATCCTGATTGGATCGTTCAACGCTCCCCTGGCTTTGTGGATGGCGAGGTCTTCCATGAACAATACATAATTGTGGCCACATAATATTTAATTCTTCTATAATTGAGTTGGTAAACTCACGCCCATTGTCACTTTGAAAAACAGAAGGGGCGCCAAATTGTAAAAATATTTTAAGAAGCTCTTGAGCTACGTCGACACCTCGTTTTGATTTTAAAGGTCTAAGACATAAATATTTCGTTGCATGATCTTGATAATTAAGAAGCCATTTAAAATCACCATCAGAAATAGACTGAAAGTCAATCAGGTTTACTTGTCCTCGTGTCATAAAGTTCTTTGAAATTATCGGTTTAACAACTACTTTAGCAACAGATTTACTTTTCGTAGTCCGACATGTCTTAAATGTTTTTAAAAACATTTCAACACAAGGCCTTGGAATGAAACAATTCTGATGAATAATGCTTATAATTTTATCCCTTGATCCATGACCACAATTAATGTGAATATTCTGTAGTCTTTTATAGATATCTTCGGGAATCATGTAAATAAGAGGCTCATTCTTATTTTTTACTTTCCTAATTACTGACACTTGCCCATTTACAGATACAACATCGTACGTATTTAATAAATAATAATCTTTTCTAGATTTCTTAACAGATGTTTAGCGACACTAATTTCTTTCGCAATCTAAAAACAAAAAACCAGCAAATTAAATCCTAACCTCAAAAATTAATATTGTTTGGTTATGTCTACCTCATTTAATTGATTCGTATTATACGGACGCTTATTTGGTGTTCTCTCGTTGTAAGCTTTGTAAAGATCAATAAAGAATAATTCTTCTTTACATTTTTATCCATATCCATTGCAACGACGACTACTAATAAAATTGAAGTCATTACATGAAACGTCAAGATCTAAGTGACGGCAGATCGTATACCGGAATTTGGAACACGATCTGCCTGGTATTGCTGTCATTACATGAACCGTGAAGATCTAAGTGACGGCAGATCGTGTACCGGCATTTGGAACACAATGTGCCTGCATAGAACAGGTGTTTCATGGATAGCCTGGGCATATTGTGTAATAAAATGATTTTACATTATATGCCGGCAGTTCATGAAATGTCTAGGCTCTTCATGAAAAGACGTATTTCACAATGAGACTACGACAGATATATACATGCAAATGAGTATTTCAGAATTTGTGGTTTGAGATAGGTTGTTTTTCGTGTTATATTACACTTATGTTCGAAGTTATCAGTACGATACCACTGGTTTTATAACAAACCAGTTCATGAAATGCCTAGACTCTTCATGAAAAGACCTATGTCACAATGAGACTACGACATATCTATATTGTGAATGACAGTTGTCAATTTTGATTTTTGCGCTGAGAGTACGACAAAGCACACATCAATTGTATAAAATGAATATCTTGCAAACTACAAATTTAAATAAAAAAAAGTAAATACGTATTATCATTTAAATGAAGAAACAAATAATGTAACATAATCTCGGAACATTCTACTTTTTTATATGAAGATTATAAAGAATGTGAAATTGTTATAAAACAAACAAATTTGAATTGAAATGTAGGAGATTAATATATCAAAATTTCCAGTCTGAATTTATCATAAATGCCAGGCACGGATTTTATTTAAAAATTCTGTATATTTAAGAATATGATCCTATTTGAATTTTGAAAAAACGAATTTACAACTTTGGATAATTTACTATGATATTTTAATATATTTCTTGCATTTAGGTTACTTACTTTAATTACAGCTCATTGACATATCCGTAAAAGTATGGATAAAAAATAATAGTTTTTATATACTAGACAAGAGGCATATCCCCGGCCAAAAGGTAAACTAACTTGACATTTCACATACAAATTTATTTTTGTATTTATATCATTCCCAAACTCATAACTTGGTACTAAATTAGTTGTATGTTTAGAAATTCATCACACTTTTGACATTTTGAAATCTGGTTGAACATAATGATGACTAATAAATAATTTGTCAAACTTTTTACTGTAGTTACCATATTTACAATTAATTCAGTGGTGTTAATTGTAATATAATGAATATAAACTATAGTAATTTATGTATTGATTTAATAAAATATGAACGGTAAAACATACATTTAGTAGGAGATGTCGGTTACACTTTTTATATAACCAAATAATTCTTAAAATAAAAATAAATATTGATTTCATTCATTTCTACCATGGTCAGAATTTAACAAGCAAAAATATATATCTGATATCTAACAAATCATTTTAAACTTATATTACTTTTAATAATAAGTAATATATATATTATCATGCCTTTTACCCAATAAGTACTGGGTGTGGTATTTTGTCGTAGCTAGAGATATGGACGCGACGTGATTTGCCTTGAGTCTCGGCTAGACGAGATAATTTTTTGAAATTGAAAGACGAGCCGAGATTTTACATATCGCCCCTTGAAAAAATTAATAAAAATTTATGAAAATTGAAACTCGTTATAGAAAATACTAGATTTGCGGCAAAAAAAAAATAATATTTAATCATTTATATGAACTATGACAAGACTTACTTCAGGTCACTGCGGATTAATTGCAATAATATATAATTAACTGGTTGCGTTCTTGTAATCAGGGTTGTTCGGTTTCTTCCACTATGGTTTTAACCACCGGCTTAAACCAGTGGTTTTTATCGAGTGCCTACTCAATCGACATGAATTCACAAGTAGGAACATAATATATTGATTTATTTACTGTAATTATTGGTGGAAAAAAGTTAAGCATTGAATTGTATTTATATGTTTTTTATTGTAAATAATCACAGACTATAAAGATTATTACAAGATATAATATATGAAATAAACTTAAACAACATTAACATTCCGTAGTAAAATATAAAAATAGGAAAAATGTACATTAAAGAAAATACATTCTGTATCGATTGTTAAAATTCATACATAAATATATAATAATAATAAGTAAAATTATACATTAATATTCTTCGTCGCTAGCAATAGCAACCTTATCATCCTGTTTAGTTTAGAAATTTAACATTTTGTAACATGTTACTAATTTGGAGGCTGTTTGTAGGCCTAATCTATTTCGTAGTTTGGTTTGTACAAAACTAAAATTTGAAAAAATTCGCTTGATTCCGGCTGAAGAGGCAACGCAAGTTTGTAGATGGCTTGCAAAAGTAGTAAATTTTTTATCAACGCCAGTCAGTGACGACCACCAAACATGTGGTTTAACACTGGTTCTTACTGATTCAAGAAAATATGATTTTGGGAATGGGTCAATCTGTGCTTTAAAATTAATTATTAAAATCAAATTTTTTTTCTATTTCATTTATTATCCATTGTCGAGCTAGCTCCTCCTCTTCAGCTTTTAAATTTTCACCCATATATTTGTGATGTAATATATATGCACAATAATGTGCAGGAGTAACACAATTTAATTTTCTCTGCAGAATTAGTTTTTTATGTGGCTTTAAATTGTCTTCAGTCTCCAATATAATAAATTCACGAACTACATCTGCTTATAATGCATGATCAGCTTGTAGTCGGTCTAAAGTAGCCGAGATTGGTTTTAATTGTTTTTCCTAATTTTTTATTTCTTTATAAATAACTACGTTATTTATAATAGAGATTATTTTATTATCTATTTCTTGTTAATATTTGTCACAAATTTTTATAAAGTACTCTCTATTGCGTAGGTACGTTTGTATACAAACATCTTGGCTATTCCACCTCGTTTCAGCGGGTAATTGAGGAATTACGGACCCATCACATTTTTTTAAATTTCCCTTAGCTACGTGGTGATTTCGAAAATACTTCTGTATCTCTATTATTTGGTTGATTAATTTATTTATGGAATTTAATTTTGATATGTCCGTGCCTAAAAGATTCAGGTAATGTGCCGCGCAACCGTAAGCTATAAAAAAATCACAGTCTTGTTCTTGTAATTCCGACAATTCATTTTTTAATAAATCGCGCATTTTAACCATTTTATTTTCATTGTCACTAACGAAACTTCTCACACTACAATTAAAGTTTATTTTTGCTTCTTTTTTGAAAATAAAATTTTCCAACGTGACTAAATGGTACCTACATTACATGAAAACATATAGCGAGCAACGTCTAAATCGAATTGATCATCTTGTGTTCTTGTTGTAGTAAAAACATGGGATAATATTTTGGGCTGCGAGAAATTTTTACTTCCTGACGTACTAGGAGTACTTATCTGTTATTTTATACTTATACTGCTAGTACTAGGAGATGCTGAAGTTGTAGAGGAGCTGCGGCTGCGGATGATGTGTTGTTGAAGAGGAACGTCATCTTCAGAGTCAGAAGACAATACGCGTTTACTAGCTTCAGCTTTAGATTGTACTACGTTACAAGTTTGTCTGTGTTTTTTTCATTCGCAGAGCTTTGCTGCTTACAATTTGTCCGCATTCCTTGCACTTCTGTCCAGTAATTTTTCCACTTTCACTGGATATTTCAGTAAAAAAAAAAACCCAAACAGGATCCTTGTGTCGACCTCCAAGGTTCTTATTTCCTGATGAATACATAACTCTGCAAAAATAAAAATTAGGATTATATTTACGGTAGCATAAACTAATTTGTATGATCCACATTAATTTAAAAAATAATTATTACAAAAATATACAATGATCTTGCATACATGAAAATATTAAACTTCCAACGCCAGAGCTCAGACTTCTTGCTTTGAAATATTTAGTCGACTGAACTGCAGTTAAAATATACTTCCCTTTTATAGAAATAGTAAACTTAAAAGTGTTAACTTGTACACCGATCACACAGAGTACAATAATGCACGAAAGATCTTGTTAGCTCGTTCATACACGCACCTTGTATTCATGTTTCAACTTGCACAACACGACGAACGAACTTTCATGTTACATTTCAGTAAAAATAGATGAAAAACAAGAAGTAAGTTTTAAAATATTGCTTATAAATAAAATATTTTTCGAGTTTCATGTCGGTTTTAAAAACGCATAGTACAATTTTAATAATTAATACTTTAAATTATGTATGGTTTAAACCAGTTTAGGACGGTTAAAACCAGTTTTGACCAGTGTCCTGGTCAAAATAAAAATAAGTGGTTTTTATAACAACCCTGCTTGTAATACAATATAATGTAACAAAATCTTATTAAAAGTAACTAGAGTAAGTCATGCAGTAATTGGCACATTAAGATCAACTACGTACTTTTTTGTATTATTTTGCTTAATATATAAATTTTATCTAATAACTTTAAGAAGATTATTAACAGTTTTTTTCTAAATTTGTGCAAAATTTATGGTAATTGACACTTTTGTACATTTATTGGCACACGAGTTTAATAGTAATTTGTATAATTTGGTTGAACAATTTTTGATATTTTAAACTGATTTTTATTATTTATATTATTTGTACATATAATATTAACAAAATTTAACTGATTCAACAAGTATAGTACATATAATATTAACAAAATAAAACTGAATCAACAAGCAAAAATTTAATATTTGTAAAAATAAATTTTACTGTTTCGCTTTAATTTTTACAGCAAGATGTGTGAAAAACTCTTGCACATTTATTGCACCTTATACCACATTTACTTGTACCTATTGATCATTCTAAAACAAGAATAACACATTCCTTCAAACATGAGTTTGTTTAGCAGTATATATAAAATATTATTATTATAAGTTTCTTTTTATAAGTATTCAAAATGTTATTAATATCATAGTTTACTTTTTCGCAGGATAAAATGTTGACCTCAACCTTCTTATCAGTCTCATCAGTGTTTCAATGTTATCGTTTTACTGTGTAATTCTGGAGTCAACATGTAAAAGTCAAATGCGTCGTCTGTCAGTTTTAGTCTTACCAAGTCTACTGTGTTTGTGTCCGACCAATTTTCAATTTCCGCCCGAATTTTATGTTTAGCGAAATATTCTGAAGGATTTTGCCCTGTAAAGTTATCTAATACGTTCGCCGCCACACTGTATTGAAACCTGTTTGCAGCGAACAATGTCTCTAGTTCTGTTTTAATCGCCGTCTGTATTGTGGTTCGGTCCGACGCGCTGCTACTTCCCGGTATATCCCCGGGTTTACCCATGTTATAATAAGTAATAAAGACGGAAAATACCAGACACAGAAAATAAACAACGAAAACTTATAATACTTGGCCTCCGCGAATGTAACAAAAAAAAAACTATTATTTTTTCTTTTTGTCCATCCTGATCTGACACGATATCCCAAACCGCTGCCACCAATTTGTAACCCTCCTCGTTATGACGAGAGTTAGCAAATAATATACGGGTTCTTGTCAGATTGAAGGACGCAAGTATTTAAGTATAAAAGTATAAATATATTTAATAAATAGTTTTACATACATTTACACAGCACTACTCGATACAGCCTTGATGTGTTGACTCTAACGGGTTTACACTCTACTCTGCTGGCCCAACCGGTCAGCCCTTTCGCACTCACTATCTCCGAGTATAATATTCATTCCTTATATAATATTGGAACAATGCTAAGTCAGCAAAATAAGTATTACACTTTACTATACTGTTTATATATTACACATGTCACACCATGACCCAGTTATTGAAGTTACTTAATATGTATGTCTTAATTGTGCTGACTTAGACTTGTTACATTCCTCCCTTCTTTGAAATTTGCTTCCGCAAAGGGGCACAATTTCCTTAAATCTAGAACTTAGTGTCTCTATTGACCACTACACTTCACACGATTGTATATCTAAATATTTTTTTGGAACACTGTACTCAGCTGCGCCTCTTTGGATGCGTGGTTCATCACCATGGGATGAGTCTTCCTCCTCCTTTGAATGATGCCACATCGATACCGAGTCGTGGACTGCACCTTTGGCTGCGACATGCACTTTTTGGTTCGTTAGCCCTTATTCTGCCCTGCCCTGCATGCCCTTCTGCTGTCCTTGGTTCTCGGTGACGTCATCTCTTATTTGGCTGTAGCTGTCGGTTCCCTCAAAACTGTGGTGAAGAGTGGTCTCTCCTTAAAATTTAACTACCCAAAACTTGTATAACTTATATCTATTCTATCTATAAAGTTGCCACATATTTTTCGGACTTGGTTCTACAGGGGGCGCACTAGGTGTTACAACCCCGGGTATTTCCTTTTCCTCATCACGGTTTACAACGATTGTTTCCAGTTCTTGCTCATGAACTGCTGATCGCGCCTTCCTGTGATGGTTGTGTAGCACCACATGCGTCAGTGCATTCCACAAGCAAGCTGCTAGTCCAATCGTACATCCTATCGTACTATACAAGTAATATCCATTCAAAAGTGAGTCTAATGCAAATTGAAAAATTTTGAAAATCGTGTAGACCCCGATGAATCCTGACATAAACATACCCAGACTGGAGAACCAACCCCACATTTGCTTGACAGTAGACATGGCCAGGCTCTGTAACTCTCCTTTCGTAAACAAGTCGAGAGTAGACAAGCCTTGGTCTGCTGTGTCTCTCCCGACCACCCTCCTTGTTATGATGTTGGCGATGGCTTGTCGTTCCAGTCCAAAACATTAACGCGTCCTGCGCTGATTTTATCTCCGTCTTGGAGTATATGCCAGCATTGCCGATATCGTACATGGGCTTGAATTTAAACTGCGGCTCCTGCTGCACCTCCAAGACTTCCGGTTCGATGCTCTGTGTTAATTCTGGACTGTAATCTAGCCATGTGTTTTCTACGTAATACAGAGCCGGCGCAAGGTGACTGCAATCTATCTGCTCTGCTTTTTCCTGTAAAATATGTGTCAACGGAGTCATGGAGAACTTTAGAGACTTCACCCATGACTCGCCCTACGTACCCTAACTTATTTTTAATTAAAGTGCTTACTGCATACTGTGCTAGTGGAATAGTGCGGTTTAAATTTGCTAATTACATTCTTGTGGTCTTGTAATTCGTTTACTAAATATTTGAATCATAACTCCTTGTTATTTTTTTTAACAAAAAAAAACAAAACAAAACAAAAAAAATACTACTGATACTACTCCGCCACGTCCTTTAGAGCCACGGTGATGATGTTTGTGCTCGGCCCCCTGCAGTCAAGAGTAGAGTTGCTTTTATCTGTAACAAAATAAGAAGCTACTGTCTTCCTGGTGTTAAGATCCAGGGGTGGTCTTGAACTGGCCCTCTGCTTCGCGTGTGATATGGTGTGGTGGGTGTTTGTGGTGCTATTTGTTTTGAAATTTGTCTGCTTGCCAAGTCCTGTAAAACTAATTGATAATTTTGAAAATTATTGTCCTTTTTTTGTGTGTTCGTCCCGGTATCTTCATTACTCTTTTCTGTCTCAGTTGCTGGTTCGTTTTCTTTGTCTGCTTCTATGTCCGCTTTAAATGGTTTTAAACGATTTACATGTACCTTGAGAATTTTTCCCGATTTTTTATCTTTAATTTTATAATTTACGGGCCCCATTGATTCTATAATAAAGTACGGTCCTGTCCATGGTCTATGTAGCTTACGCGACGTACCTATCTGTACTGTCGGGTCATGTAAATAAACCGCGTCACCGACATTGTAACTTGTCTACTTTGCGTTTTTGTTAAATTGTTTGTGTACTGTCTCAGTCGTTTGTGCTACGTGCTGCTTTACCTTACTGAATACTAGTTGCAGTCGTTGTTTTAACTCGGCAGCGTAATTGTCGTCGTAATCGTAACGTAAAGTCTGAGGTCTAGTTATGTTGTCGTATGGTAACTCCATGTCTCGGCCATGCATCAGGAAAAATGGTGTCTCACCTGTACTGTTGTGTACGCTACTTCGGTACGCCATCAGCACATATGGTAACCACTCATCCCAATCCGTTTGGTCTCGACTCACAAAATGCGATAACATATCTTTGAAAACTCGGTGACTTCGCTCTATCACTCCGTTCGTTTGCGGCCTGTAAGCAGTTGTTTGAATTTTTTCAATTTCAAAAATTTTACACACGTTTTTAAATATTTCTGCAGTGAAGTTTGCACCCAGATCTGTTAGTAGCTGCCTTGGCGCTCCATGTCTGGTGATGATTTCTTGTGCTAAAATTTTTGCAATTGTGCTCGCTTTCTGGTCTGATATCGCAAATGCTTCAGGGTATTTTGTGAAGTGATCCTGGAACGTCAGAATATATTTGTTACCCTTTGTACTCGTCGTCAGTGGTCCGACAACATCCATAGATACTCTTTGTAATGGCGCAGTAACTTCTTGGAATCTCTGTAGCGGTGCTGGTTTGTGATGTGGTGACGTTTTTCTTTCATTGCATGAATGGCATTTACTGCAGAATTTTTCAATATCTTTGCTCATATGTTTCCAGAAGAATTTGTCCCTTATTCGTTTGTTTGTTTTTTCGAAACCTTGGTGTCCGGCATACGGCAAGTTGTGGTAATCGTGCATCACCCGAAATTTCATTGATGCTGGCACAACTAATTTATGATGTCTTTCGTTATCTGATTTTTCTTTAAACACAAGACCTTCGACATCTATGAAGAATCCTTCCTTCTTTTTGCATTGTGTTATCTCTGCATCTGCTAGCTGTTTCTGTATTATAGTATGTCTGTCCCATACTGGCATGTACGCATTTTCTTCCGCTTCGATTGCTTGCACTGGAATTCGTGATAACACGTCAGCATTAATGTGTTTTTTGCCTGGTCTGTGAATTACTTCGAAGTCGTGTTCACTCAATGTTAGTGCCCACCTGGATAATCTTGAATTGTTGTCCTTGAACTTCATCAGCCATTTTAGTGGTTCATGATCCGTGATGACTGTGAATTTGCGGCCATATAAATAACAGCGATAGTATTTCACACCCCAACATACAGCTAAACATTCCCATTCTGATGTGGTATAATTCATTTCGGCCTTGTTTAGTTGTCGGCTAGCGAAAGCTATAGGTTTTTCATACCCTCCAATTTTCTGACTTAGAATAGCGCTGATCGCTTTTCCGCTGGCATCCGTTGATAGTATAAATTCTTTAGAAAAGTCTGGATGAGTTAGTACTGAATCTGAACACAGGGCATTTTTCAATTCCTCGAATGCTTTTTCACAATCATCTGTCCAGTTGAATGCTATATCTTTCTTTGTTAATTCTGTAAGTGGTTTTGCTATTGTTCCGAAATTTAAAATAAAGCGTCTATAAAATCCTACAAGACCAGTAAAAGCCCTGATTTCTTTTACATTTTTCGGTCTTGGATAATTTTGAATAATTGAAATTTTGTCGGGATCTGGTTTTACACCTTCGCCATTAATAACGTGACCTAAATATTTGGTTTCTGGTTTCAAAAATTTACATTTACTCGGTTGTAGTTTCAAGTTTGCTTGTCTCAACCTGTCAAAGACTTCCTTTAGTCGTTTCAAATGATCCTTAATTCCGCCATTATTAAAAACAACTACATCATCCAGATATACTAAGCATCTTTCGCCTGTTAGTCCTGCTAAAACGCTATTCATAAGTCTCTGGAATGTACTGGGTGCATTCGCTAATCCGAACGCCATTTTTGTGAATTGATAATGTGCACCATCAGTTGTTAACGCTGTTTTCTCTTTATCTTGGTCCTCTACCTCAACTTGCCAGTATCCTGATGCCAAATCCAGTGTTGTAAACAGTTTTGCATCCCCTAACTGGTCCAAGGTCTCTTGCATATTAGCAACAGGAAAATAGTCCCTTTTTGTCACTTTATTTAGACCTCTAAAGTCTATGCAGACCCTGATTTTGCTTTCGCCATTTTCTGATTTTTTTGGTACCATAACCACAGGCGCTGACCACGGTGAGTTCGACTGCTCAATAACCCCTGCTTCAAGCATCTTGTCCAGCTCCGTTTTCAACTTCTCTTTTTGACTAAACGGTACTCTATATGGTGCTTTTGCTATAGGCTGTGCATCTCCCGTGCTTATCTTGTGTTTTATATTATGTGTACATCCTAGTTTGCTGTCTTCCCATAGAAATACATCCTCGTATTCTCTCAATAAGACCAGTAACTCTTGTTTTATATCTTCTGGCAGATACTCTAACTGCAATTGTTTCTCAATATCGCGCGGACCCTTATTTTTGTGTATTCCGTATATATCTATTTTCCTTAACTTGCATTCTGCATCTCTATATTCTTCTTTTAACTTCTTTTCATTGAATAATTCTGCTTTTCCCACAATCGTATTTTTCTGAATAACCATTTCCTTGTTGGTTATATTCACAAGCTTGATAGGTATTTCTTTTTGTGCTTTAGCTAGCACCCTTGCTGCCATAACGCCATGTATTTGGATCTCTACTGGTTCCATTAAAATATCGTGTTCCGTATTACCCAGATTCTGAACGGCTGTACACATTATTTCGCAGTTTGGTCGAATCGTAACTGTATCCTTTAACCTAACCACTTCACTGGTTTTTGTGCCATTTTTTTCTTGTTTTAGGGTACTGATTTCCGACTTCTGAATTTTTGCGTTTATCTTCGGCATTTTACTATTAAGTTCTCCCATTTTTAAAGGTATCGGAATGTTGCTAGCTTGCACTTCCTGACCTTTCTCAACTGCGCTACTTGGCTCCGTGACGTTATCGTGCATTGTTTCCACTTTTGCTGCTGTCAGCACTTCTTGGTTCGAGTTGTCCGCTAACAATTTTATACGCATATTACCTAACGTGATTTCATCCGTGCCGTAGTCTATGCTGGCTTTAAAACATTTAAAAAAATCACGACCCAAAAGACCGTCTGCTTCTAACTTTATGTTGTCTGAACAAACCACACAATTAAATGCAATATTTGAATTTTCAAAACAGAAATTTACATTTGTTGTTCCGTAATATAATATCTCGCAACCTGATATTGATGTTAACGCTCCCACATTTTCCGCTTCTATTTGCCCCTTTGTGAATTTTCTTTTAATTAATGAAACAGCTGACCCTGTGTCTACTAACAGTTTTAAAATTTTATTGTTTACCAATGCTAATACAAAATTTGGAATATCTTTTAATTTGAAATCTGAATTTGGACTAATTTGAGTAATTACTGTTTGTTTAAAATTTTGACCCGAATATACTAATACCTCCCGCGACGGGGCGCATGCGAGAGGGATTGCCCGTTTAAATGTGACGTATTAGACTGATAGCGTGAACTCTCTGTGAACCTGTTTGTGTTTTCTTCTCCTCGATATCCATTGTACCAGTTATATCTATTACTTCTTTCCGGTGGTGGATCTCGGTATCTATGTGTATTGTTGTAGCTCCTGTTATAATTGTTCTTGTTTGTTCTTTTCCAACATTCAGCAATGCCGTGGCCTGGCTTTCCACAATAGTTACACGTTTCCATTTGTTTGCAGTCTCTTTTGAAATGGCCTGTAGCTCCGCAATTATAACATTTTTTCACTTCCTTGCCGTTGGTTGTTCTTCTGTCTACAGCTCCGATTTCTACATTTTCAATTTTTACTCGCGTTATTTCCATTTCTTCTCGTTCAGCCATTGTTACCGCTCACTCGAATGTGAGGTCATCTCGGGAGTCCATCATGATTTTAATGTATCTACGGATTTCTTGACGTAGCCCTATTTTGAATTGTTCTAAACATATCTTCGCCACCACTTCTTCTTCTATATTTTCTTCCGATATTAGTTCTTTCTTGAGTTTTCTTAGCCTTTGTGCAAAATTTTGGACGTTTTCACCGATCTTCTGTTCGCAATTCGTCAAGTCGCGATAGATCTGGCCTGGTTGTCGTTTTTTCGAGAATCGCTCAGTCAATATTTTACTAAATTGTTTCAATGTTATCGTTTTACTGTGTAATTCTGGAGTCAACATGTAAAAGTCAAATGCGTCGTCTGTCAGTTTTAGTCTTACCAAGTCTACTGTGTTTGTGTCCGACCAATTTTCAATTTCCGCCCGAATTTTAAGTTTAGCGAAATATTCTGAAGGATTTTGCCCTGTAAAGTTATCTAATACGTTCGCCGCCACACTGTATTGAAACCTGTTTGCAGCGAACAATGTCTCTAGTTCTGTTTTAATCGCCGTCTGTATTGTGGTTCGGTCCGACGCGCTGCTACTTCCCGGTATATCCCCGGGTTTACCCATGTTATAATAAGTAATAAAGACGGAAAATACCAGACACAGAAAATAAACAACGAAAACTTATAATACTTGGCCTCCGCGAATGTAACAAAAAAAAAAAAAAAACTATTATTTTTTCTTTTTGTCCACCCTGATCTGACACGATATCCCAAACCGCTGCCACCAATTTGTAACCCTCCTCGTTATGACGAGAGTTAGCAAATAATATACGGGTTCTTGTCAGATTGAAGGACGCAAGTATTTAAGTATAAAAGTATAAATATATTTAATAAATAGTTTTACATACATTTACACAGCACTACTCGATACAGCCTTGATGTGTTGACTCTAACGGGTTTACACTCTACTCTGCTGGCCCAACCGGTCAGCCCTTTCGCACTCACTATCTCCGAGTATAATATTCATTCCTTATATAATATTGGAACAATGCTAAGTCAGCAAAATAAGTATTACACTTTACTATACTGTTTATATATTACACATGTCACACCATGACCCAGTTATTGAAGTTACTTAATATGTATGTCTTAATTGTGCTGACTTAGACTTGTTACATTCCTCCCTTCTTTGAAATTTGCTTCCGCAAAGGGGCACAATTTCCTTAAATCTAGAACTTAGTGTCTCTATTGACCACTACACTTCACACGATTGTATATCTAAATATTTTTTTGGAACACTGTACTCAGCTGCGCCTCTTTGGATGCGTGGTTCATCACCATGGGATGAGTCTTCCTCCTCTTTTGAATGATGCCACATCGATACCGAGTCGTGGACTGCACCTTTGGCTGCGACATGCACTTTTTGGTTCGTTAGCCCTTATTCTGCCCTGCCCTGCATGCCCTTCTGCTGTCCTTGGTTCTCGGTGACGTCATCTCTTATTTGGCTGTAGCTGTCGGTTCCCTCAAAACTGTGGTGAAGAGTGGTCTCTCCTTAAAATTTAACTACCCAAAACTTGTATAACTTATATCTATTCTATCTATAAAGTTGCCACATATTTTTCGGACTTGGTTCTACAGGGGGCGCACTAGGTGTTACAACCCCGGGTATTTCCTTTTCCTCATCACGGTTTACAACGATTGTTTCCAGTTCTTGCTCATGAACTGCTGATCGCGCCTTCCTGTGATGGTTGTGTAGCACCACATGCGTCAGTGCATTCCACAAGCAAGCTGCTAGTCCAATCGTACATCCTATCGTACTATACAAGTAATATCCATTCAAAAGTGAGTCTAATGCAAATTGAAAAATTTTGAAAATCGTGTAGACCCCGATGAATCCTGACATAAACATACCCAGACTGGAGAACCAACCCCACATTTGCTTGACAGTAGACATGAAGTTACTTAATATGTATGTCTTAATTGTGCTGACTTAGACTTGTTACAATTTGTATAATTTGGTTGAACAATTTTTGATATTTTAAACTGATTTTTATTATTTATATTATTTGTACATATAATATTAACAAAATTTAACTGATTCAACAAGTATAGTACATATAATATTAACAAAATAAAACTGATTCAACAAGCAAAAATTGAATATTTGTAAAAATAAATTTTACTGTTTCGCTTTAATTTTTACAGCAAGATGTGTGAAAAACTCTTGTACATTTATTGCACCTTATACCACATTTACTTGTACCTATTGATCATTCTAAAACAAGAATAACACATTCCTTCAAACATGAGTTTGTTTAGCGGTGTATATAAAATATTATTATTATAAGTTTCTTTTTATAAGTATTCAAAATGTTATTAATATCATAGTTTACTTTTTCGCAGGATAAAATGTTGACCTCAACCTTCTTATCAGTCTCATCAGTGTTTTGTATATTTGGAACAATATTTTTATCACGCTAGCGGTTTAAAATGATTATTTCACTAGTGGTTTAAAAATGTCAAATATATGTCAATTAAAATAAATCAAAAATTTATTATTTATTATTATTAGTAATGTTTCGTATGTATAATTATACATACGAAACATTACAGGTACAAGAACAAGTTTAACTAATCATTTCTTGTAAGGGTTCGCTTATGAAAAAAATGTTGCAGTTTTGAACACTGCCACTTTCAAAGTTTACACTTCTCGTAGCACTAACTAATTCGTTGTTCACGACTTTATGTAAATGAACTGTATCATCAATTAGAACAGGAGTTGTCTCCTCTGAAACAATAACTGAAGTACTTGGTTTCTCCACGGGTACCAAAGAAGTATTTTTTTTCCCAAAAATCTTTCCACATGTCTCTATCTTCTTCGTAATAGAGTCTTCTATATAATTTTCGGCGCTGTAGTGGAGCTCCATCCGCCATGTCTCTTAAGTTCAAGAAGATTCGCACCTCCATCCACCAAAAGTGACGCGGAACTCCTTCGAAAAGCGTGACCTGTATATAACGCTGGCTCAGGAAGACCCAAAAATGTCGCAATAACGCTAGGCATTTTACGTATTTTGTTCTCTCCTATTGGCTGGACGGTACATTTGCCATGTTGGTAGTTTAAAAAAAGGCGTCTATGGGCTACCGCTTGGGGTCGTAATTTTACGTACTTCTTGTAGATGTCCACAGCATTTATGGCTACTTCATTGATTATAGTGAACACGCGAGGTTTATTAGTTTTTGTGTCTGATAGAGTTATAACTAAGACATTTCCTCGATCGTCCACATCGTCGATTTTCATGTTTACGAGTTCACCAATGCGGCATCCACCAGCTATACCCATGACAAGTATTGTCTACAATGGATCAAAACATTATTTCACTTATCACGTTTTAATTTTTAAAGAATTAACTGACCTTAACCAGTAGAAAAACTTCGTCCGATGCCACACTGAAAAATCTTAAGAGGTCATCACGGCTCAGTACTTTACATTTTTTGCTCCTAAAGCCTCTTGAATTTTGTTTCAACAGAGCTTTCACTTTAGGGAATCTACAAGAATAATGTAAATATTTACAATCTAGTCTCTAGAAACACAATTTTTTCTAATTACCTCCCAATATTCACCTTCTCGAAAATACTGAGGCAAGCTTTTAGCATGGAACAATAACTCCAGAGTGAGGATGGCTTCAGATTCTTGGAATGTTCAGAAATATAATTTAAAACGACAGTTTCAGTAACTTCCGTGATATTTTTCTTCATTTTCCATGAGCAAAATTTTTGATATATTTTTTTATGTTTCCTTTGATTTCTGCGGTAACAATTGTTCCATAATAGAATCTTCGTTTTCCATTTTCACTTTTTACTCTGTAAAGACTTTATTTAAACTTTATTGTAGAGAATTTAGTGTCATTCACTAATTCTGTTCCAATTTTCTTTTCTTGTAAACAATTCAACACATGGCAACGTAACAACAAAACTCACAATCAGCGGCTAGATATTCGTAAGCGATTAGTGACATTTTAAGATTTTGACTTCATATAAAAAAATCCTACACTCATATTGGAGAAGTTTATTAAGGCAAAATTGAATAAATAGTTGTATTACACTCGCGGTTCATTAAACATACATTTTTACCGCTTGTATAATAAATAACTATTAAGTGCCTCATTTTCATTATTATGAAGAACGCCAATTTTTTCTCGAATTATATCAAACGTGCTGTTATTGAACATGTCGGTACACTCTTAACAATATAGTGTTAAAAATAACACTAAACTAACCAAAATCAGTGTACCCTCGAGGACAAAATATTTAGTGTTAGCACTTACACTTTCACGAATGGTTAATTTTAGTGAATTTTAACAAAACATTGCTGGTGAAAATAGCACGTAAATAGTATGAGTAGTAGTGTTATTATAGTGTAAACATATAGTGTCATTATAGTGTCAACACTTAGTGCTTAGTGTCAATATTTAGTGTTATTATAGTGTAAATGTACAATGTTATAGTGTAAACGCATAGTGTTATTATAGTGTAATGTATAGTGTTACTGTAGTGTAACGTATAGTGTTATAATAGTGTAACATATAGTGTCATTATAGTGTTAATGTATAGTGTTATAATAGTGTACATATAGTGTCATTATAGTGTTAATATATAGTCTTATAATAGTGTAAATTACAGTTTTACTATAGTGTAAATATATAGTGTTAATAAAAATAGAAATAAAATAATGTTTTAGTTAAGTTATTTATTAAAGATACGAAATTACAAAACAATTATTTATGTAATAAATACTATCGTATTTTCAAAATTAAAGTACATCAGGTACATAAAAATACTGTCTATGTATACAAAATATTGCGTAATTATTTATATCAACAAAAAAAAATATTCGAGGGAAACTTATAATTATCTTGAATACAATCAAGAAGCAATTTTCAAACTGCTTTGGTTGGATTCATATATCATATAGTATAGATGTATACGATTACAAGCTAATCAGTCGTATTCTAAATTATATAAATTGCAGCAAGTTAAAGTACATCAGGTACATTGTTTACTTATATAATAATATCTGAGTTAGTATCTTTTGATTCAAAGGGAAATTTATATTTAGGAACAATAAATGAGTTTATTTCCAAACAGTTTTGATGAAGTTCATATGGTACAATATATTTAAGTAAGTTTAAATCACACACGCCAATTAAATCTGTTTTGACCACTTCAAAAGAATGATAATGTTTATTAAATTTAATTGTATTAAATTTTGTTGTCACAAAAAATGTTATGTTATTAATAAGAATGATATCAATAATTTGTTCAAATTTAGGATATGTATTACGATCCGAATTGCTAGTGCATATTAAAAATTGTTTTCGGTATTCATATCCTTCTTTTATCCAATTACCCAGTAAACACAAACGTATACATATGATATACATTAAATATTGCTTGTATGCAAAAAGATATAATATGTATATATCTTATTTACATTATGTATGTTATATTCATATTGCGCGAATGTACAATTGTCCCGAACATTCGCATTCAGGGAATCTCCATTACATATACATAAGTATGTCTGATGGATATGAAACGCATATTCAGTGTATTTGTTTTATCTTATATATATATATATATGTACATATAACATCTCTAAAATATACGAGTACATACCTAAAACTTTTGTTCGTATAATCTCCATTGCATACATGAGGGTATGTCTACTGTATGTTAAATAAATATTTAATGTACGTACCTTCAATATTAATAAATGATACTATTCTATATTCGCCCCCAATACACTGTTTTGGAAGGTTAAAGTAAGAATAATACAGTTACTGTGATGTTTCGTCATTTATATTATATTAAATTTATTTATTACAAAAAACATTAGTACTTCACTATTATGCAGTATAGAAAAACGAAATTATTATTTATTTAAATATATGTATAAACATGAATGTATATATATATATATATATATATATATATATATATATATATATATATATATATATATATACAAATTATATGATCGTGGCCGATATATAATAACTTGTAACTTAGAGTTTTCACATTAAAAAGGCTAACATGTCTTTGTTTCACACGTATTTATAGTGTGTCTTATCAGAAAGGTTCTTATTACAGCGTGAGAGATTCCGTTAGACATTCATCACATATTTGTTATGTCGTCATCTAATAGGGTTACATAATACCTCCCCTTTTAGATGATGGCTAAGAAATAGTGGATGGAAAAGAAATCTGATTTTCTACTTTATTAGTTGAAAGTGGTAATGGAATGATTTTTATTTTATCAGATGTCTTTCCTTTACATATTTTATTCTTATATTTATTGATTAATTTATAACATATGAGGGTTAAAATAATACAATATAGTAAAATGTGTTTCATGTGTAGTGTCTAATTATTTCTGTGGTCTTATAGTAGGAATAGCTTTTGTAAATTCTTCTATATTTTGCAAAATTTCATTTTTGTTTGGTTTTATTTCTAATATCAATGGTTGTGGAAACTGAAGTTTTATTTCTTTATATTTATTTACAAAAGGTTTGAAAACATAGTCATTAATTTTACATTGACTTGTACTGGAAATCTGAAATATTCCTTGTATTGCTACGATCTTTCACAAGACCCCGGGCAAGGCCGGTTGAACCGCGGCGAACTCAGTGGAGATTGGGAGTGAGTTGTGAATCGGAGATGTCGGGTAGGGCGCCAGTTGACCTGCCGACTGGTTCAACGCTTACTGGTTGGTCAACTAACCACAGCGGGGTAAGGTACTCACAAATAAATAATACTAGCACGTCGGTATGAAAGTGACGTAAAATATATTGACTAGAGGTGACTACAAATAACAACACTAAAACTAACGGAAATGATATGACGGTAGTTCGAGACAACCCGATCAGCCGATGACAATAAAATGAGCTAGGTAGTTCCGTAGTGAGTGCGTCGTGAAGCCACTCCAGGGCCTCGCTCCACAACTTGAAGAAGCGCGCAACAGAATCACGAGGGGACCGATAGTCGACTATAGGTTTCGTAATCGCGCTATAGCAAACGGCGAAAGCCCTAAACGCTTCCCGAAATGACACCAGCTACGAATCGCAGCGCCAACGTCGCGCATCAGTGATAACAACGTCGAATGATCGGATTTTACAATACGGTACAAACGTGGAATGACGAACAAATGAATGAACACAAAAATAATGAACGAACTCAAGCTTAAATAGATTGAAGAACAGACGTACAGTCCTCCAATGGTAAGTATCACAAAATGTAACAATCTTAATTAAGCGGAGCAAATTTTAATCGATAAATTCTTATCTGCGTTCCCGAGTTGACGGTCAGATGGAGCGCTTAGACTGGTGACGTGCCGGTTCTAAGATGGCGGACCTCGCAACACGCTCGCTCGCTCCAGTGGCGTAGGTGGATAAACTTCCCTTCAGCGAGACCACGGTTTACGGGATAATACGTCCAACAGTCCGAGGGGGCGCGATGATCCTTGCGTCTCATCAACCAGATGCGTAACAGGGGCGCAAATACGCAATGATAACATCCAACAAAAGGACAAACGAAAGAAGGAAATAAAATAAAACGGGAAAAGCCTGAAAAGAATATTGACAGTTAAGACGCCCTATGAGAGACGTACGCCACTGCTTTACAAACCCACCATTAAGTAAAAGAAATGGTTAAATCTGACTGCGAGAAGTTAAATGAAATTAAATTACTTTACAGATCTCAACCGAGACGTCAAATGCAAAAATTATATCGCGAGAGCTATACCAAAAAAAGAAGTAACCTTACCTAAGATCGAGGGCGGCTTTAAAGTGAATAAACTGTCGAGGGCCTCACAAATCCGGAATACTCCGTTGAGTTAAAAATTACTCTCTTGGTTCGGTTACCGCAAATCCAAATGCAGCTTTGCCTCAAATAATCCAAATACTCTACTTCTCAAATCGGTAACACGACCACACCCTTCAACGTTTACAATACAAATTCCCAATTTTTTGGTGAAATAGCAGTCTTGAACACGATTCAAATTTCAGGTAACGTCCGGTACAATTAAATCGCGCGGAACCAGAAGTAGCTAGCCTTGGCGCCTCTCACAAGTGCCGTCTCCACCGCAATACTCGACGAATACGTCTACGTCGCAAGAGTTGCCTAATTAAGGGCGCATACAAAAAAAGAGAACGTAACAGTATGCTTTTTATTTCTTTAATATTTTTACAATCAATTTCAACGTTCTGTTTATCAGGACTAAATATTGTAGCGAGTACGGCCCTGTTCCGTCTGGAACAGTCGACACGTCTGCTGCACGATTCACCGCTGTCTCAGACGCAATAGACAGGTCCGTACCTGTTCGCTCTGCGTCATGCTTCTACCGTGTGCCAGAAACTCTCGAATATTCTCGAATACATTGTTGCAGCATATAAAGGAGAGTTTCGGCCGGGAAGAGGCATTCTGTATTCGAAGTGTGAACAGTGCAAGTCGTTGCTAAATACTTTGTTGTGAATATAAATACGTGTTGAATATAAATATATGTCTTAGTAGTTGTACTACATTAGCTTCGTTTTAAATAAATATTTTGTTAGTGTTTTCATTACTCGTGTTTTATTGAATAATAAACTTCACCGAACCCGAAATTGTAATAAACGTTACAATTGGTGTCAGGTGTTAGGGTTGTGTTTTGGGAATTAAAAGTGAAGTTTAAGTGCAAATAAATAAAAATGGGTTCGAGAAAAGTAAATGTAAGTGATTTAAAAGTGTCTGATCTCAAGAGAGAATTAGAAGAACGTGATCTGGATACCACAGGCAAGAAAAGTATACTGCAAGAACGACTTCGACAATTTTTGGTTGAAGCTGGCGAAATAGCGGATAATTATGATTTCGAAATTCCGGGCGATTTGGACTCCATTTCCAAAAATCTGAAAGAACTTATGGAAAATTCCAAAACTCTGAAGGAGGAACTGCAGGAAAATTCCAGAAGTTTGGAAAATAAATTTGAAGAAAATTCTAGAAGTTTGGAAGCCAAATTGGAAGAAAGTTACAGAAATACCGAAGAAAATTCCAAAAATCTGAAAGAACTTATGGAAAATTCTAGAAGCCTGGAAACTAAATTAGAAGAAAATTCTAGAAGCTTGGAAAATAAATTAGAAGAAAATTCCAGAAGCTTGGAAACCAAATTAGAAGAAAATTCTAGAAGCTTGGAAACAAGCTTGGAAACTAAATTGGAAGAAAATTCCAGAAGTTTGGAAGCTAAATTTGAAGAAAGTTCCAGAAGCTTGGAAACGAATTTAGACACTAAATTTGAACAGAAGTTTGAAAAAATTGAAGAACATTCGAGAAATTTTGAAGAAAAATTTAAAGAAAAAATTGAAGAAATCGAAGCAAGATTGGCAACATTGAATCACGAACAGCCAAATGTCCAACAAATTCACGACTTGAGTCAGAAAATTCCATCTAGTGACCAGCCATTAAATAACGAGAAAGTTGAATATTTAGTGACAGACGGGAAAGAATCACTGCGTAGATTCCACATGAAACCACCAGAATTTGATGGCAAGGTATCTTGGCCTAATTATTACGCCCAATTCGAAGCTGCTGCGGTATCTAATGGGTGGTCATCATCGGAGAAGGCAACGGCCTTGATAATTGCGCTGCGTGGTGACGCAGTGGATATTTTGCAAACAATCCTTCCAGAAGAACGGCAGAACTATCATCAACTAGTTAAGCGCTTGGAAATGCGTTATGGACACGCACATATGCAGCAAGTGTATCACTTGCAGCTGAGAAATAGATGTCAGAAATCAAACGAGACTCTACAAGAATTTGAATCTGATATCGCTCGTCTAGTTCGCCTGGCATATCCTGACACCCCAGATAGTGTGTTGGAACGACTGGCTGTGCAAGGCTTCATTGATGGTCTCCGAGATAAAGAAACCAAGCGGGCCCTGATTCTGGCTCGTTCAAGTAACCTGTCCATTGCCTTGGCCAGCGCATTGGAATTCGAGGCGGCAGAACACGCTTCAAGACGGCAAGGCAATATTCGCACAATAGAGGGCGTGGAGGAGAATCATAATGAGTCTATGGAGGAAACAGCACGGCGTGTCATGACTGAGATGTTGCCAAAGAAGAGACAACTTCGATGCTGGAACTGCGGTGAGCTAGGGCATGTGCGAAGCCGCTGCGGGGAACAAATAAAGAACAAGGCAGCGGAAAATCTAAACCGGGTCGACGCAAGAGGGCGAACGTCTGTCCAACATCAAGATATCCTGAAGCTAACTGGACATGTCGCATCCCTACAACCAAGAATAAATAGCATCTTTGTGGATGGATTGATCGACGGGAAACCACATGCCTTGCTGATCGATACAGGAGCTACAAAAACCATCATCAGACCTGATACTCTCAAGAAACAGATAACGATTGAATCAACAAAATGGCGATTGCGCACAGCAACAGGGTCCGCGGCTACCATCCATGGCGAAGCAGACATTACTATCTCCATCGGAAATACACGAATTAAACACCGAGCCCTGGTAGCTGACATTGAAGACGAATTCATTCTCGGGATGGACATCATGAACGCGAATGGTGTGGAACTAAATTTAAAACGCGGCACACTTAAGATGAATGGTGAAGAGATCGTTTTACATCCCCGAGGAGAAGACACAATACGTGTAACCTTAGCTGAAGATACTGTCGTGTTAAATCGAAGTGAGATGATTGTAGATGCCCACATGGAACGTGAACTTCCAACAGGATGTACCATGTTATTAGAAGCTGGAAATCATAATGAAACGACTACTCGAGGAATACTGGTGGGAAAATATCTCGTGCATACTGGAAATGTAGTACCAGTTCGAGTAATAAATGTGAATTATTATCCAGTTACACTAAAGAAGGGTACTATCTTAGGACATTGTGCATCAGTAACTTCGATTATCAGACGAACATCCGTTACACAAAATCCACCAAAGAAGCTTTCTGCAGAACTGACAAATCTACTGTCAACATCTTGCAAAGAATTAAACCAGGACCAGAATATCAGAATGAGAAATTTAATAACGGAATATCAAGACGTTTTCGACACCAGCTGTGGGACCAAGGGTAGAACCAACATAGTCCAGCATCAAATAAACACCGGCGATGCACGCCCCATTCGCCAAGTACCAAGACGATTACCACTGGCCAAGAGAGAGGAAACCGAGAAAATTATTCAAGACATGAAAAAAGAAGGTGTCATCGAATCCTCAAGCAGTCCGTGGGCCTCACCAGTGGTGTTGGTAAAGAAGAAAGATGGGTCAACACGATTCTGCGTGGACTATCGTCAACTCAACAACGTGACGAAGAAGGATAGCTACCCGTTGCCCCGAATAGATGACACATTGGATACGCTGGCTGGGTCGAAAATATTCTCAACATTAGACTTGAAAAGTGGGTACTGGCAGGTTGGCATGGCACCAACGGATAAAGAGAAAACTGCGTTTTCTGTCGGGGCCGGACTGTGGCAATTTACAGTAATGCCGTTCGGGCTCTGCAATGCCCCCGCCACGTTTGAAAGACTCATGGAAACGGTACTGCAAGGACTATCTTGGAAAACCTGTTTGGTGTACCTTGACGATATTATTGTGGTCGGAAGAACATTCAACGATCACATGAGGAATTTGGAGGAGGTATTCCTGAGACTACGAAATTCTGGTTTGAAGCTTAGTCCAAAGAAATGTCATCTCTTCCGCAAAGAAGTGCAGTACCTAGGACATATTGTGTCCGGAAACGGAATAGCCGTTGACAATCAGAAGATCCGATCAGTAAAAGAATGGCCAGTACCAACTGACAAACATCAATTGCGAAGCTTTCTTGGTCTTTGCACGTACTACCGGCGATACGTCTCTGGATTCGCCAACATTGCCAAGCCACTGACACGACTCACGGAGGAAGGACGGAAATTTGTGTGGGAAGAAGACTGCCAAGACGCTTTCGACAACCTCAAGCGAGCCCTAACAACAGCACCAGTCCTGAGTTATCCTCTACCCAACGGGAACTTCATATTGGATACAGATGCCAGCAATGTCGGAATCGGCGCCGTCCTATCGCAAATTCAAGATGGACAAGAGAAGGTCATCGGCTACTTCAGCAAAACTCTGTCGAAGCCGGAGCGTAACTACTGCGTCACCAGGCGAGAATTATTGGCGGTAGTTAAAGCCGTTGAACACTTCTACAAATACCTGTATGGAAGGAAATTCCTGGTGAGGACTGATCATGCTGCATTGAAGTGGCTGTTACAATTCAAGAATCCGGAAGGGCAGGTACCAAGATGGATCGAACGGCTACAGGAATATGATTTCGTCATCGAGCATAGGGCCGGAATTAGTCATTGTAACGCCGACGCATTATCAAGACGACCATGCTCAGAAGACTGCAAACACTGTACCCGTGTGGAAGAGAAGTCCGCTCCAATCTTACGGACCACAGTGATAGACGACCATTGGCTGACTGAAGAAGTTGTGAAAGACCAAGAAGGCGATCCAGAATTGAAATACCTACTGGAATGGAAAAAAAGGCCGCAAACCAACTTGGCAAGAAGTTGCACGACACTCGAAAACCGTAAAATCGTACTGGGCGCAGTGGGACTCCATAGTTATAGAGAATAAAGTACTGAAACGTATCCTGGAAGGTCCTGAGGCTACAGAGCAAAAGATGCAGATCATAATCCCTAGGAAAAGAGTACCGGAGGTACTGAAGGAGATTCATGATGAAACTGCTGGAGGACACTTAGGAGTAACGAGGACAGTTCAGAAGCTGCGTGAGCGATTTTACTGGGTTAATTGTCGAGAGGATGTAAAGGAGTGGTGCAAGAAGTGCGTAGTTTGCGCCGCAAGCAACGGACCGCAGAGACGTCGGAGAGCCCCAATGCGTCAATACAATGTTGGGAGCCCGTTTGAAAGAATCGCAATTGACGTGGCCGGTCCATTTCCAGAATCCGACAAGGGAAATAAATACATCATAGTGGTCATGGACTACTTCAGCAAGTGGGTTGAAGCTTATGCCTTGCCAAATCAAGAAGCCGCTACGGTAGCAGAAGAACTTGTCAACCAGTGGATCTGCCGATTCGGGGTACCGTTGGAATTACACTCCGACCAAGGTAGAAATTTTGAGTCGTCTCTGTTCCAAGCAATCTGCGAGCTATTGAACATTCGCAAAACAAGAACAACTGCTCTACACCCACAGTCAGATGGCATGGTCGAACGCATGAACAGAACCATCAATAGACACCTCTCCAAGGTTGTCTCCGGCCACCAAAGAGACTGGGATTGTCATCTACCAATGTTCCTGTTAGCTTATCGATCATCCGTCCATGAAACAACAGGACAGACTCCGGCTAGCATTGTCTTTGGTCATGAACTGCGATTGCCCTGCGACTTGAAGTTCGGCAGCAAGCCAGGTGAAAATTTGGCTGGCGAAGATTTCGTCACCGAACTTCGGAAGAAGATGAACGACATCCATGAGCAAGTACGCTCCAACATCCAGAGCGCTAGTGACAGGATGAAAGACCAATATGATGTCAAGGCTGAGAATGGGGGATATCAAGCCGGGGATCTGGTTTGGCTATACAACCCACAGCGTCGCCGTGGTATGTCCCCAAAGCTACAGAACTCTTGGGAAGGTCCCTACGAGGTACTGAAGCGAATAAATGACGTCATCTATCGAATCCGAAAAAGGACTGGAGGAAAACCAAGAGTGATTCATTTCAATCGGTTGGCTCCTTTCGCCGGTGACAACAACGATGGCAACGCCAATGAATCTCGAGCTCGACGAATTAATGTACAAGATCCGGAAATAACCTTTGATGAGTTCATGGCCTCCTATTCTACGGGCCATAAAGTACGAAATGGTGTGACCAAGGAACATCAGGGAGACTTATTCAAAGTGCCTACAGAATACTCATTAGCGCATTGTGTGGCCCAAGATCTACAGATGTCTCGAGGAATCGCCGTGGTTTTTAAGAAAAAGTTCGGCCAACTTGAAGAATTACGGCAACAACATCCATGTGTCGGCAAAGTGTTACAGATAGCTGACAGACAGTCGAGCCGAAACAGAAGCATTTTTTACCTGGTGACCAAACATCTGTCCCACGAGAAAGCAACTTATCGCACCGTCTGGGACACCCTATGTGATCTACGTGGTGTGCTGCTCGATCAGGATATTTTAAAACTAGCTGTACCAAAGCTAGGCTGTGGCCTTGATGAATTGAGCTGGAGAATTATAAGAAACATGCTGGAAACTATTTTCCAATATACCGGAATTGAGATCCTGGTGTGCAGCTATAATCCCTGTGGTTCAACAGTAGTGAAAAGAACTGTGGACTGTTATTACCACCAAACGTCACAGTGCTCGCGGGGATCAACGTGCAGATATCGACATGGCGCAGAAAAGTTTCGGGACGAAACATCCTTAAGGAGGGGGCAGTGTAGCGAGTACGGCCCTGTTCCGTCTGGAACAGTCGACACGTCTGCTGCACGATTCACCGCTGTCTCAGACGCAATAGACAGGTCCGTACCTGTTCGCTCTGCGTCATGCTTCTACCGTGTGCCAGAAACTCTCGAATATTCTCGAATACATTGTTGCAGCATATAAAGGAGAGTTTCGGCCGGTAAGAGGCATTCTGTATTCGAAGTGTGAACAGTGCAAGTCGTTGCTAAATACTTTGTTGTGAATATAAATACGTGTTGAATATAAATATATGTCTTAGTAGTTGTACTACATTAGCTTCGTTTTAAATAAATATTTTGTTAGTGTTTTCATTATTCGTGTTTTATTGAATAATAAACTTCACCGAACCCGAAATTGTAATAAACGTTACAATATAATTAATTCATTCGAATTTGGAATACGAATTATATTATTATGGGATGTTATTTGTTTAATTTCACATTTACTATTATTGCTGTACAATAATTGGTTAGTACATTTACTTATTTTTATATTGTTAGTTTTACAATAATATTGCTTATTACTAATAAAACAATCATCAACCTTAACATTATTGTCAATATACATTGTTGTATCTTGGTCATATAAATAGTACATGTCGTTTTGTTTAAAGGGAATCATTGTCATTTGGTACAAATCGTGAGTTTTCTCTGACATAACAGGAATGGTTATTATAAAGTATATTTTGTTTTCCTCATGATTACAATTAACAGTTAATAATTTTGAGATTTCAACTATATCATACATGGGTAAAATTTGTTTTAAATTTTCAAAAGATATTAAACTTACATCGAAAGTGTGCAGAGAACAAAAATTTATACTTTCGTTTATTTGAGATATAATCGTTTGAATATGATTTAGCATGGAGATTATTAGCTGCAGTTTTGAATTGAGTAGGAATAGTGCATCTTTGTATTCCCGTTTGTTGATTTGTTCTTTTAATAATTTTATTTGGTCAAAAAGTTCTTTTTCATTAATATTTACTTTATTAATTTGTTCATTAAAATGTTTAGTAAAATCTTCCAAATAATATAAATTATTTTTTATTTCTGTTTGTAAATTTTGTTCATTTTCTTTAATTTGTTTGAATAATTGTTCATAATGTTCTGCGTCATTTTGATCTAAATTTCCGGAAATAGATTTTATGACTGTACCTAGTCCATTTATTAGTCCTCGTTTATTTCTTTTGTGAATCTTTAATTTGTAGATTTGATTTTCTGTATGTTCATAAATTATATTCATTACATTAAATGCGTCAACGTTTAGTTTTTGCAATGGTTTAGAATTATTGTTAAAAGTGTTTACTATGTCAGTAATAGTTTGAAAATTTGAAAATAAGGGTTGTAAGTCATAGTTAAAATAGGCGTATATGTCGTATTCGTTAACATGGGTTTTACCTAATTCAAGTAATGTGTATCCGTTGTTAATAGAAATATCTTGAAGGAATTGACCGTGAGATAAGGATATTAATCTGTAACAAATTATAATTTTAGTTTATCGATTTTTACTTTTCTTTTATGAATTTTCCCTTTTACTTCAATAGTATGGTTTTTATCATTATAATTATCAATTTTTACTTTTTCGAAAAGTGGTTTTTTGAATTTTGTTATTAGTCTAGGATTTTGTTTAAGGAAAGCTTGAGAGGCGTTTTGGAATTTTGTGTGGGTGTTATTTGGTTTAAAGCGTTTTAATTTTTCATTCGCGATTTTATTTCGTAATTTATCATGTTCAATTTGTTTATTTTTTTGAAATGATTCTATTTGTTGTTCGTCTGTTAAGGTCGTTCTTGGTCGGATGTGTGAGTAATCTCTACCGTATAGTATTTCATTCGGTGATAATTTCGTGACAGAATGTATGTTGTCGTTGTAAGCTAGTATAGTTATCGTCAATATTTCGTCTAAATTTTTATTTGGATATTTTTGAAATAAAATTCGCAAATGTTCTATAAGGGTAGAATGTAGTCTTTCTATTGCGTTTGATTTTGGATTACCAGCTGATGTAATATGTAAATTTATTAGATTATTGTGACAGAAAGTTTTGAACGCTAAATTATCGAATTCTTTCCCTGAGTCGCAAATGATTGTTTGTGGTTGTAATCTTTCTCTAATGAAATTTGAAACTATATTTATGACGTTGTTACAAGTTTTATTTTTTATAAAATAGATTTGAGCATATTTTGAAAACTGGTCAAATATTGTTAAATAGTATTTTGAATCGAGGGTTAATATATCTAGATTTATAATTTCGAAAGGTCGTTCGGGGGTTGGTGTAAGTTGATCTTCTAATTTTGGGGGTTGTCTATCATATTTACATTTCTTACAAGTTTCGCATTTATTTATGAATGTTGTTATAGTTTCTGATATTTTTGGCCAATAGTACTTTGTTTTTAATTTATTATAAGTTTCTAGTATACCACGGTGGTTTGTCTTTCCGTGATGATAGTTAAATATTATTTCGTCCTGTTCATTCTCGTCTTCTACGTCTTCAACTTGTTGGTTAACTCTTATTAAATTTACTGTTCCGAATTCAAACTTACTCTGTATTATTTTATTTAAAGTGTTAGCGATTTCGTCCGTGCAAATACAATAATATCGTATTTTAGGTACTATGTAATTTTGAATAAATTCAAATAGTTGTGTTTCTTTATTTTCTGGTTTTAATGAAAATATAATTTTTAATTTTTTATGATTAAATAATCTTTTTGTTTCTACTTTATTTTCTGTATCTTCCTGTATTATTATTTGATTGTTAGCAACGTTAATTCGGTTTTCTAAAAATTTTAAGCCATTTATAGGTTCTTCTGGTGAGGAATGAACAGTGTTGGTTGATAAACTTTCTGGTTCTCTCTCTATATCTTCGACGTTATTTAATAAACTATCTACCGATTCGTTTGAATGATTTTTAAAGAAATTCTCGATTTCTTGTGAATTTGCAAGATTATGAGGTAATTCATAAATATTAATTTGGATATTTGTATCTTTAAAGATGTTATTTAATAATTGAATTAATTTAGATTCTTCTAAGTTGTCTAATCCACATGATAAATATGGCATGTTGATTTCAAATAAATCATTTTTGATTAAATAAGCTCTTAGAGAGATAAGACAAGATTTTAATTGTTTTAAGTTAACGTTTTCTTTATAGGTGTCTTTTGTATACAAATGTAAGATTACTTTATTTTCAAAATTTTGAATAATTATATTTTGGTTTTTGAAGTTATTTTCGCAATACTTTTTACTAGCAAATTGTTCATCTATTTGTAAGGCTAATCCTTTACCAAAACGATTATCTTTAGAAACGCAATGACAAAATATATCTGTTTCAGTTACATCTCCGGTTACATAATTAATCTTGAAAGGTTCTCTTATTCGTGATAAGTAATCAGCAATTTTGTGTTTAGTGTAAGTAGTATATGATAAATTTTCGCCATCTTTTGGGAAGAGTTTAGGATATCGTTCTAATGATTTGTAAATTTTTTGTTTTTGGGTGTTATTAAAATGTTCTGATCGAGAATTTAATTTACAAAAATTTGATTCTGACATTGGAATAAATGGGAATTCTATATTTTTTATTTTCATTTTTTTGATTAGCAAAATTTATTTCGCATTTCAAGTCTTTTAATATATTTATACCAAATAATAAATCGCAATTTTTATTAAAATTATGAATAAAAAATTTATGAGGTTGGTTAAAATTTTTTAAAGTTATGGAATTTTTGCAATGTACTTTTGAATTGGCTGTTTTAAAGGTCAAATTCTCAGTTACAATTTTTGATTTATATAATTTTGACATATTTTCGCTAATAAGATTTACATCTGATCCTGAGTCTATTAATATTTTATAATTTGATAATTTAATAACAGGAATATTATTTGTGATTGAAGTCATAACTATGTTTCTTGGCTTAGGGGCTCTATGGACTCTAAAAAATTATTATCGTTTGAGTAATTTTCAGAATCTGGATTTTCGTCAAGATTTTGATTTTCTTGAGAATATGTTTCAAAATTTTCGGGTTCGTATTCGATATTTTCTTGTAAATAGTTTTGTTTTATTGTTTGTGTACTCATAGGAATTGTGGTTTTTGTTATTCCGGACATAGGTTGAGGTTTAAATTGTTGTCTAGTTCTAACAACATTATAAGCGTTTTGTCTAGGAGCAAAAGACGTGCTTGGTTTATTAGAATTCTGTTGAACATTTATGGGTTTGGAAGGGAAATGTTGCCCTGGGAATTTTTGTGGAGGTATATTATTGTGGAATGTTTTTTGTGATTGTTGAGGATTGTCTGATCTTAACAATGGACTTTTAAAAGTTTGAAGTGCATAGTTATAATCGTTTGTTAATAAATTTTCACACATTTCTAATGTAGTGGGGGGTTGTTAGTAATAAAAGGTCCTCGGACGTGAATTGGTAATAATATAATGAAATGTTTTACGACTAATTCTTGTATTTCATTTATTAATATAGTTTTCTGAGCTGTATTATAAGGTAATAAGTGAACTTTTGATTTATATTTTGCAAAATCATTTTTAAATTGTATTAAAGTGTCATATATTTTATTCGTATTTTTAGTATTCAAAATTTTTAATAAAATAGTTTCTTTAGTGAGTTTATCTTCGAAATTTTCGGATAAATATCTTTTTAAATCTGTCCAGTCTTTAAAAATATTTTCGTTAATTAGATTTACAGCTTTATCTGTTAATTTACTTAAAACTAATGAAAATGCGTATTTTGTTTGCAATGCATTTATAATTGTTGATTGTAAAATTTCGTAGAACTAATCTACTTGTATTATAAAATTTGGTAATCTATTTACATCACCATTATATTCAGGAATGACACTAGCGAGATTTTTGATATCAGTGTAAGTAGTCATTTTGATTTCTGAATTATTTGTATTAGTTATACTATGAATTTCAGAATTATTCAACCTGTTTGGTTGTAAAGTAATATTATTTAATAAGATACTTAGTAATTCAAGTTCTCGATTTGTATCAGATGACTGTGATTCGTTATCTGACATGTGATTGGTAAATTATAAAGAAACAATGAGACTTACAGACTTATTGTGAGTATCTGTATTGTTGACATCTCTGTTGTTGCGAGGGGCTGATGACGTTCAGTTGACGGATGCCTCTTTCTGCGAACTGCTTGGCCTGGTGAACTCGATGGGTCGTATGAATAGACCTCTGGTGCAACCACTGTTTAGGTTGATCGCTGATCTCGATGGGTCGTATGAATAGACCTCTGGTGCAACCACTGTTTAGGTTGATCGCTGATCTCGATGGGTCGTATGAATAGACCTCTGGTGCAACCACTGTTTAGGTTAAAGCGAAGGCTTATTGGTATAGCTTTGCTTTTACGAAGGCTTCTTGCTTGTTAGGCTTCGAGTTTCTTCGCACTATTAGTTATTTGGTTCGATCACACTGAGCAACAATTGAAATTGTTGAATAAGGCGGTGTACAGATTTACGGCGAATTTTTCGAGCACACTGACTTCTTTATTTGTGATTCTACCCGGACTGCGCCAATTATATGATCGTGGCCGATATATAATAAAAAAAAACAATATTTTGATTTCAACACAGACTTTATTTAGCAGTTGTAACTTAGAGTTTTCACAGTAAAAAGGATAACATGTCTTTGTTTCACACGTATTTATAGTGTGTCTTATCAGAAAGGTTCTTATTACAGCGTAAGAGATTCCGTTAGACATTCATCACATATTTGTTATGTCGTCATCTAATAGGGTTACATAATATACATATTGTATAATGGGAGTTTTAATTCCCTTCTGTTACGTTTACAATAGTCGATAAATTTAAACTGGGATTTGGTTGTTTTCAAATCTGTTCTTTGATCGAATAAGCCATGCCTTTATTATTTTAATAATTTCATCGTCCTGCGCTTGAGCAGTTCTTTTATTAAGACGAACAGCTTCTAAAAATAGTAAAGTAACGATATACCAAAAGTACAGTATAATTATAAAGTACCAATTAGAAACACGTACTGATAACCACTGACGCAATATTGAAGGTTTTAAAAATTTTCTTTCCTTTGGCACCCTCCCAGCTTTAGAGTATTCCAATTTCATTGGACAACATATTATAAATAATCTCTTGGTTATTTCCTTCACATTATCACCTCCTATTCTACTGAGTAGTTGAGCCTAGAATATTGTATCATAAATATTAGTATAATTAGTACGACTTAGAATAAAGTGGCACAATTAACAAATACTCCGAATAATGCTTACTACAGAATTTATTTTCTCTTCAGAACTCAAATAGGTTTCTATATTGACCAGTCCTATTTCATTTTCTATAGGTAAGGTTTTTAAATATATTTGCATATCTTCTGAGTTTTCCATAATATCTACTTTTTTTCTGATATTCTTTTTATAAAATATTAATATTTTCTGATTGTTCGTCTAACTTGCTGTTAATTAGAAATAATTGTAATACTTGGCACTGAAAAGCTGGGACAAAAATGATACATTTTCAAAAATTAAAAATAACAGTAATGTTATTAATACCTTCTGATTGTTTTATGATTCATCACTGCGAGATTCAGTGGATGTCAATTGAGACGAAGAACTACTTAATGGGATTTCACATCGAGCAATTGCAACAGATTTCTCACGACGAAATGATGGTGTTGTACAACTGGAGAAATATTCTTTTTCACAGAAGGCAATTCTGGCAAAGCTGGATATTCTCATTCACATTAACAAATTCTCAGAGAATATACGATATTTTTCACATATATAGAGTTATAGACTTTGTGTAAGACAGGTTAGAACCAGTACAAGATTTAAAACTTTTTCAAAAATATTTATACAAAAAAATAATATACTTACGCAAAGCTGATAAATGTGCCTGTATTTACATAAATAATAAAGCTGACCACTAACTTTTCGTCACTTACAAACAGAGAAAACAAGTTGAATGTCAACAACTCATAACAGCTTGTCCGGTAAACTGAACAACTGTTACGTGTAAGCTTATAACAGAAATTATAAATAATCTACAACAGATGGCACTCGCGGCGTAGCGCGCGAAATGCAAATCCAATATTTACAATAAGTACACAAAATACAGATTTAAAAACTAATTTTTTTTCTTGTTTAGATACTGTCAAGATATTTGTTGAAATATTATTATTTTTTGATAAAAACATATAATATACATATTTGTATGTAACAGGCATATACAAGTATATTGCCACGAAAATTTGTATATTCAATGTATATGTGGAAGGGATATACATAATAATAATGTACGTTGTGGAATATACTAGGCATAATCGAAATATGCACGGATATCTATTTGATAATTTATGTATATTTACAAAATTATATGAAAAAATGAATGTTCGTATAATATACATTAAATATAATGTATATATATATTTTTAAAAAATGTATATGCAAGGGACATATTGGCTGGTACCACGAGCTCTTTAATAAAACACGGTTTTTGGGTGTTTTAGTTAAAACCATGACATCTTAAAACACTCTTAAAATAATGTTTACCATGAGCGTTGTTTTAAGGTTGTTTTAGCTAGTACCGTGTAAACAAGAAAATATATATGACAACGTTGTAAAAGACGCAATACGCATGCGCGTTTCGTTCAAATTTTTGACACTAGCAATTTGACAGATTGAACACTATCTACAATTCAACGTAAAAAATTCTTTTATAGAAATAAAATGTAAGTATTCATGATTTATTTCATATATTAATTTACACTTTTTATGCACATATTTAGTTATACGTTTAAGTTTTTTACTATAGAATGATTATAATCGTATATTACAAACCCTTTTTAATAAATAATTTGGTAAATAAAAAATATTTTTTAATGTATAGTCTATTTGTGGAAATAAATGGATCATCAGCACCTCAAAACTCTCAACCCTCCTTGCCTCCTCAATCCGAACCCAACAGTAATATAAATAAATTTGAATCAAAAAGAAAAATTACTCAATATAAAGAAGAACTGCTGGAAATTGAAAGAAAACGTACAAAGCTAGACATGGAACATAAAGAAGAAATTCATAAGGAAGTTATGTCTCAGTTAACTTTAGAAAGAAAAAGAAGCAGCCATTTTCAAGCGAAAGCGAGTAGAATTAGAATATTTAGCATTTAAGAAAAAAACGAGAATTGAGTAGAATACAATCGAAATAAAAAATGTATTTTTTGTTATAAATTATATTTTATTAATAAAATAACATTTTTAATATTAAAAACATCATTGTTAGAATTAATCAAAACTTATGAAGTAAATCGGCATAGAAAAAGGTAATTTTATTTAAGGGACGTAAGAATCCATTTATTTTGTTATCTGCCAAAGATTTTCAACGAAGATATCGTTTTTCGAAAGAAACAGCGAAGAATATTGTCAATATAGTGAAAGATGTACTGGAAGTGTCTTCTAATGAATTGTTGCCGGAATATGTTCCCCCGAATCGTGTGTTGTGCTGGGGGGTCCGGTTGTTGTTCTGGCATCGCATCTCCATCGCTGGACTCTTCATCAGAACTCTCCGAATTGGAATCTAAAAATGTAAATAGTTGATTAATGGGAAATATCAAACAGAACAAAAAATATACCTTCTTCGCTCTGCTCCATATTGATTTTCATGTTGTGTAAAATAGCCATTGCGACTATTGCAGCTTTGGTTGTACCCAGCGAGAGAAGCATACCATTTTGAAGAGCTCTGAATCTTGCTTTCCATTGTCCAAAGCATCGTTCTATAGTGGATCTTGTTCGTATATGAGATAAATTGTAAGCATTCTCAGACCGAGTTGCAGGATTGAGGACTGGTGTTAGTAAATAATGGGTACATGGATACCCACTATCCCCCAAAATAATACCTCGAAGTTGTCCTGCCTAAAATCATTATCATACGTAAATATTAAACAATTTAAATGAAACACTATTACTGAACTAATTAACTCGAGTTTTTGCCTGAAGCTACAATCATCCCATATACGTGCGTCGTGAGTACTGCCACGCCAACGAGCAACAAGATCCACTATACGACACCGTGCATCGCAGACAACTTGAACATTTAGAGAATACCATCCTTTTCGGTTACAGTATAGCAGGGGTCTTTCTTTGTCCGGGTTCTTGATTTTAATATGAGTACAATCAACACATCCGATTATACAGGGGAACCCTGCTATATTATAAAATTCTTGTGTGGTTTTCTCTAAATTGTCCAATTTTATAAATTCATGCAAATGCGATGCCAGAGCCACAGATACATTTCTAATTATTGTACTGACGCACTGTTGCGAAACGCCATGTTAGATCACCTGAAAAAAATCAAATATGTAATTCTAATCCAAGGAACCCATATACATATGTGTTTTTAACTAAATTAAATTATTTCGCATTACAAAACACTGAATTGTGGTTATGTATTGTGTCATATGACAGCTGCGAGTAAATAGACGTACGCTTGCGCACATATACTGAATAACTGGCGCGTAAATTAAATTTGTACTTACCGTTATCTTCCTGGTACAATCCCTTGGCAAAGTACCGCAGTGTTATACAAACTTGCATTTCAACAGAAATTATATTCCGTCGTTCTTGCAATGGCTCCAATGCATCTTTCTCTATATTTACTATATTCTTCACTGATTCTTTCGTAAAACGATATCTTCGTTTAAATTCTCTCGCACTTAACAAAATAAATGGATTTTTGCGTTCCTTAAATAAAATTACTCTTCTTCTATGCCTATTTACTTCAAGAACTGCGCGAGTCGCACATGCCATGAGCTGTTCTAAATCAAGATACTAAACAATTGCTTAAAACAGCCAAAAACAGGGCTCGTAGTACGTATATTTAGAACACCCAAAAACAACGCTCTAAAAACACCTAAAAACAGAGCTCGTGGTACCAGCCAATGTGTTTACTGGGTAGCAACTGTTAATTTTGTATTTGCATCAATATCACCAACTACGTCAGTGATATGTTGCTGATAAATATAATCCCTAAATAATATTTCTTTTGCAGGACCTAAAATTCGAGTATTTTCAAATATATTTGAACTTTTCCAATAAACCCACATCATCTGCTAATGTTTAAAAGCTAAACTTTTGCAATATTTTTAAAATTTCTTATTCTATGAGGTATGTTCTTAAAAAATTGATGCTTTGCTTCGAATCGCATTGACCACATATTTATTAAAGATCCCATTTTATCAATAATGGAAGGATAATGTACTACAAAGTGATGCTTAGGAATTAAAACGCCATTGTATTCGAGTTTTAGGACTCTGTGGTCGCAGGTAGCAGTTTCAACATATCTTTACTAATAAATGGAGCAAATACAATATTTATAATTTAAAGAACTAAGGTAATTAATTTCCATTTTTTACATAAATTTGAATTTATAAGGTCTCCGAATAATAAAGGAAAAAATTGTATAAGACAAAGATTGTGCAGCACGCTGACCAATTAATGAACCTTGTTTGTCTAAATTTATTGGACTTGGTTTGTTGCTTTTTTATAATATTCCGTAACTAAAATATTTTATTCTGTTATTTATTTCTTCTAAAGAAATTATTTTATGTTGTATTAAAAATTTTAAAAATATTTTTATCTCATATTGTACTAGACCTTCTAAAATGTCATGCATTAAATCTACAGAAGGGTAATCATTTAATTTAAAATACGATAAATCATTTAATATACTCCTGCGTTTTATTCCAAGGATAATATTCGAACCTGTTAATTCATTGCAAGTATGTTCATATAAATCTGTTGTTCTTAATAAGGATTCATTGTCAGTATAGTATGTCTGGCTTATTAATTACACAAAATTGTATATCCTCAACTATATTATTTATTTCAGGAGGATCTATAGTTGATTGGTAATAATACATTTTTCAGTACAATCTTGGGATAATAATTGTTTTATGGATTGTAGCTTCTCAGTACAAAAACAACAATTTAACATCTTGAATATAAAATTGAAAATAAATAATAAAAATGCTAACAAGAACCTATACATTTTTTAACTACATAGGTGCACTAATTATTAGTATATAAAGCACTTATTATAGCACTGACATTCGGAATTTGCTAATCATATTCTGTGGTAATTTTATAAATTTCGAGCTGTATCACGTGCCAAATGTGTTCACACTGCACTGGATACTGAACATTCAATACGCGAGATGCTTTAAAGCATAAATCGAGTGTTTTCAATGCTGATCCTAGTATGTAAAAATTGTTGTCTATAACAACGTAGAATGCTACTAAATTTTTCAAATCCAATCCTTGACTATTATACAAGGTGTTGACCGCGACCCCGGAACATAGGACTTTAACATGTAAAATCATACTTTCTTAATTTCCTGCTTCCCTAATTATTTTAGGTTTATTGATTCAGATGTAGAATTTTATGTTCTACAACTCTTATTTGAAGCTTTTTTATCTAAAATAATTAGGGAAGCAGGAAATTAATAAAGTGTGATTTTACATGTTAAAATCCTATGTTCCGGAGTCGCGGTCAACACCCTGTATATGGTTGAATATGAATTCCTACGTTTTCGAATGCTTTTCTTCTGGCAATAATGCTGGTTTCAATATCTGCTGCTAAATGAAATTAATAATAATAATAATAAGTTATTATATACTTATTAATAAAGATGTTATACGTATTAACACACACCTTTACGTGCATTATCATGCTTTCCTGGTATTCAATAATAGATGGTTTCCATTGCTTATTTTTATGTCGAAATCTTCCAGTAGGAGGAAAAAGTACGATAAACCCATAATGCCTACTGTTACTTTTGTATCTGAAATATATATAAAAATTTCTTATCATTATCAAACCAGAACCGACAAAGTATGACGAATAGCGTACTAAACATATTTTTCAACCATGGTAATATACAATTAAGTTTTTGCATACCAAATTATATCCTAGTGAATGCTTGAGCACCGGTCATTCTTGTATAAATCATTGACTATTTGAAATGAACTATTTTTTCTTAATTCTATCGTTTCATCCCAATGCTTTATAACGTCGTTCCATGGCTCTGTATTGTTTTTAAGCCATATAATACTGATTTCTAATGTTTCGGTAACTTCGAAAGAATTATCAACAAAATTTAGTAAAATTAAGAAAATTTATAATATGCAATACCTGTTAAATCGCCAGTTGGTTTGTTAAGTTTCTTAGTTTTTGCAAAACATATCCCCTCAGAAAAAAATTCATAATATATCTTTATAGATACAGGGGAGTTCTTGAATGATATTTTAAAATTTGTACTTACTATTTAGAAGCCTGTCGTTCACTTCTGCTTCTTTGGGCAACACTGTAGATGACATTTGTCATAAAATGACATGAATATAGACGCAAGATTAAAAGTTTGGCGCGAAATTGAAAAGCAACTATCAAGTGTTCCATATAACTTTGAGTGTTCCACTAATCGGTGTCAGTAATAATTTAAAGTTAAAACTCGGGAATATCCTGGAGCGAAGGTTTCCAGTAACAAAGGTTCGAAAAGTTGTACAATAGAAATTTAGGAGAGACTGTATGGAGGGAATCTTCTAGGAATCATAGACAGAGACATCTTTACAAAAAATACAATTGTGACGGAACGAATTGCAGATACTAGTATCTTTACAAACTCAAAAGTGTCACGGGATATTTATAGATATTGTTCAAAATCAGAGTAATAAATCTAACTACGTCTAAAGAATACATGAATAGAACAAAAATAAGATAAGTATGTATAATATTCTTATGGACTCTAAGACAAATTATTATTACATTTAGTTAACTAATTAAAAGTAAAGGTTGTGGACCGGCTCCATTTTATAAATGATGTAATTGCATTTCTCATAAGAACAATAATAATAAAATGCGCAGTTAGATTTCCTTATCATATAGTATCATATTCAAGCATCATGTTCAACATGCTGCAGTTAGCTGCTGTAAGTTAGTTTTTAGTTCAGTCTTGTTACACTCGCCTAAGTAAATACATGTTGTATTGTATTCCTCAAAAATTTATAAAGTTTTCTTTTTATTAATAATTCAATACTGAATTATCTAATTGGCGCAGTCGGTAGGAGAATCACTCAAGGGTAAAATCTACAAATTTACTCGTCGATTTTAATCGTTTAATTGTGATAACTGCAAAACATAAATTCTGGTGGCCAAGACTTGCTGTCTCTGAAATAAGAGTCACGTCTGGCATAATACAAGAAAATATTCATCACACGGCAAAACAGTGCCCATCAGGGACTACTCAAACGTCCCATCAGACAACCAGCGATTGTTCCTGGGGACCTGCTGCTCGCATCCACGGCACAAACCGACACAACGAAGAAAAGTGACGCCTTGCACATAGTTGCAGTCCAACACAGCAACCAAGCAGTCCGTTCCAGATGTACGAAAACATCCCAATTTTACTTCTCATACTGTAAGTAATATTACACTCTATGTTCTCAAGCGAATACGACACGCCTGAAAACGATAACGACACAGACGACGTGTACGCTCTAATTAATCAATTATCTAATTGTACATTACGACCAAGTGTATTACAACAAAATTCTAATACAGTCAATATGACTACTACTACCATGTCTGAGATTGAAAATCTCGTTAAAATAATTCCAGAATATAATGGAAATATTAATTTTGAATTAAAACCAATTTATTTTGAACTTCCATTATCTTTATTAGTGAAAAAACTACTTTTAACAATTTATAACACAACGTTTCGATAGCGCAAAATCTGCTATCGTCATCAGGTGAACTGATACTACTGACTAATTCCTTAACATACGGGCCTTATATCGCTACCATAATGGCAGAAGGTCGTATGTACATTGTAATGCTTCTTCTACTTTTGGCGCGCTACACACAAAACCAAGGCCTTTCGGCTTACACAACAAAATCAAAGGAAGCACCACATATACAATACCTGGCTAACTATGTTCAGCGGTGCTGGGCGTATGTTCCGGAGGCGCCACCTAGCTCGAAAAAAAAGAAGGGACACTCTAGTGAGCTAGGAACTAGTGACACAAAAGGTATGATGTGCATAACATAATAAATCAAAATCACAACTAAAATACAAGTTAAACTTTAATCTAATCTTTGTAACCAAAACAACAAACTAATTCAAAAAACAGAGACTAAAAGGTAACTTAACTGAGCGGTGGGATCGGCTATTCAACTAAGACAGTGTCAGACGTACGCTGCAAAAAAATGGTAGGTTGGACTATCTAATCCTCTTCTCCTGAGACTCCTGGAGAGGAGGACGGAGACGAAGAGTTGAAGTAGACCGATCTTCTCGACTGGAGATCAAATATGGTGAGCTTCCGGACGTAAAAAGATGTGTTGGTCCTTGGTAAAGTGCGGGAGGCCACTCAGTACTCTGCTTGTCTCGACAATCGTCTTCAGAAGGTTAATGTAGGTCACTTCTCCAAGCCTCTCCTCTCTTAGGTAGCTCAGACTAAAATCCCTTACTGATTGCACCTAAAACAGGGTGTAAACCAGCAGAAAACCATACCACAAATGTACATACAAAAGTGCTAAGCGTATAAAGCAAGAATGACAAAGCAAAGGTTCCAAATCGAAATCGTTAACAAAGCTCAAGTTAAATAACAAACTACGGGTTACAAAGCAAAACTTAAAGACAGAATTAAACAAAAGTATTACTAAATGTTCATAATCAAAATTCTCAAAAAATACTAAATGTTTCAGAATTAACGTTACGTTACGCAAGCACATAAGAAAATGACGATGAAAATAATGAGAAAGGTGAAGAGATGAATAATGAATGACGGGGTTGTTGAGACAGGGACGTTGGACAGGAAGTAAGTCTCTACTTACACTATAAACAGGCTTCGCGGCTTTGTGGTGGTTGGTTTTGACTCAAAATATCCAAAATCACAAATTTGCTAATCAGCAACCAAAAAGTCAAACCAGACCAAACAAAACTTAAACTAAATATCACAAACTTAATATCTAATAAAAAAGCACAAAGCCCGTCAAGTATGTTCCAAAAAAAAGATGAGGCAGCTTTTCTAACTGAGTAGAAAAGTTCTCAAAAAACAATACTGAATTATCTAATTTATATATATATATCATCATCGGCGATCACTCACGAACGCGTATGATTGTTCCCTCAAGGATGTGTTCTTAAGTAGCTAATTAGCCCGATTCTGGACCCGCACACTCGGCCACACTGCCTGCATGTGTTTCCTGGTGGTAAGGATGGGGGTTGAGGTCCAACTAGTTTTCTGAGTTTTCTCTCTTTCCTTCTTTGTCTTTTTTCTACCTCATGTTCTTTCCGATTTTGTTCAAATATAGTGCATCCATGCCTGATTGCATGTCTCCACTCGTGTCTGTTCAGAGCAAGATCTTCCCATGCATCTATATTGATATCGCATTCTTTAAGTTTATCCTTCAGGCCATCTTTATATCGCTTTTTGGGCAGTCTGCCATCTGGCATACGCACAATATGACCTGTCCATCTAAGTTGTTGTTGTAGGATCATGGCTTCTATGCTTACCATCTCGGAATCTTGCAGCACGCTGATGTTTGTTCGGTGATCTTGCCAGACGATTTTCAGGATCCTTCGTAGATATCGTTGATGGAATTTCTCCAGGTTTTTTATATGTCTTCGATGAGTTGTCCAGGTTTCACAGCCATATAGCAGGCATGGTATAACCACTGCTTTATATACTTGAAGCTTGGTGGATGTTCGAATACCTCGAACAGCAAACACTCTATTCTTCAGCCATCCAAATGCTGCACTAGCACATTTCAGTCGATGTTGTATTTCAGAGTCAATGTTTGAGGTGTCCGACAATAATAATGGGGAGATCGCTGACTTCTGCCAACAACGCCGAGCCCCGCTGACGCCAAGCAAGTATCCCCAAGCCCAATTGGCAAACGGCGCCATTGTCGCCACCCAGGGAGAAATGATCATCGGCTGCATTGTCCAGGGAGTTTTCAAACGTATCAGGGTCCTGTGCCTTTCTGCGCTAACAACGCCAATCATTCTTGGGATGGACGTGATTCGAACCTTTCACATGACCATCGACGTAATCCGTCATCGCGTCACCGTGGGAGTGCGCCCACTCGACACACTCACCCCATGGACAGCAGAAACCCCGAGTCCCACCAATGAGGAAAAATTAGCACAGTTCCTCCAAGAAGAACTACCAAAGTTTGGCAAAATCACCGGAATCACGCCGATTGCCCGTCATCGGATCAAGCTGCGAGACAATACCCCAATCAAACAGAGATACCTGCCCCGAAACCCAAGAATGCAGCAAGTGATCAACGAGGAGGTCGATCAGATGCTGCACGACGGGGTTATCGAACCCTCGAATAGTCCATGGAGCTCACCCGCGGTAATCGTCAGGAAGAAGGACGGCGGACCACGCTTCTGTATCGATTTCCGACAACTCAACAAGGTTACCGAGAAAGACGCGTACCCGCTGCTATACATCCACAATATCCTGGACAAACTCCGACCGGCAAAATACTTCTCCACGATTGACTTAAAGAATGGATACTGGCAAGTCGCGCTGTCCGACGAGAGTAAGCCACTAACGGCGTTAACCGTCCCCGGTAAAGGCTTGTTCCAATTCCGGGTAATGCCGTTCGGCTTACACGCGGCTCCAGCAACGTTCCAGCGACTGTTGGACTCCGTCATTGGAGCTGAAATGGAGCCCCATGCGTTCGCATATCTCGACGACATCGTCATCGCCAGCGCGACGTTTAAGGAACACTTGGAACATCTCCAAGAAGTATTTCGGAGACTGCGACAGGCCAACCTCCGAATAAATGCGGACAAGTGTCAATTCGGACTACGGTCCATCACCTACTTGGGTCACGTCGTCACTAAAGACGGCATCCACACCGACCCCGACAAGGTAGAGGCGATCATAGCAATGCCAGCACCTACCACGACCAAGGGCCTAAGAAGATTCCTCGGTGCAGCCTCCTGGTACCGGAGATTCATACCCGGATTCTCCCAAAAGGTATCACCGCTCACTGAGCTCTTAAAGAAGGCCAAACGTTGGCACTGGGGTCCCGAGCAGGAAGAATCCTTTCGGGAGCTGAAACGGTGTCTCACGTCTGCCCCGGCCTTAGCATGTCCGAATTTCGAGGAGACATTCACCCTTCAAACGGACGCGTCGGTTTTCGGACTAGGTGCAGCCTTGGTCCAAGGAAGCATGGAAGAACCACGCGCGATAGCCTACGCTAGCCGCACCCTTTCCCCAGCCGAGAGAAACTACAGCACCACGGAGAAGGAGTGCTTAGCCGTCGTATGGGCCATTCAAAAACTGCGGGCATACTTGGAAGGCTACCATTTTATAGTGATCACGGATCACCAGGCGTTAAAATATCTGGATACCATGGAGAACCCGACAGGCCGAGTGGCACGATGGTCCATGCTGCTACAACAGTACGACTTCGAGGTGGTGTACCGGAAAGGTAGCCTAAACCACATGGCGGGCATGCTGTCCCGCCAACCACTACCGGCTGTTAGTGCGGTCGAACCTCCATACCCCTGCCCATGGTATACAAAGAAAATGGCCGAGGTTCAAGAGAGGCCAGAGGACCATTCCGATTACCGAATTGCGGAAGGCAAACTCCAGCGGAAGTTTTCGGACCCGAACGACCTTTCGGACACTGAACCCGAGCGTGAGTGGAAGCTTTGCATCCCCACACCACTACGGACGCAAGTTTTAGAAGACTGCCACAATCGTCCCTAAGCAGGCCACATGGGCATTGCCAAAACTTTGGCACGTCTGGCCCTGAGGTACTATTGGCCCGGAATGTTTCGACAGGCTACCCAACACGTCAGGAAGTGTGTAAGCTGTCAACACCACAAAGCGGACCAACAAGGAGCAGCAGGGAAAATGTCGCCTCCGAAGATCACGAACCCCTGGGAAACCGTAGCTGCTGACATGATGGGACCGTTTCCTCCCACACCTCGAGGATATCAGCATGTCCTCGTGCTGCAGGATCGCCTCACCAAGTGGGTCGAATGCAGACCCGTGAGAAAGGTCACTGGAGCAGCCGTTGTGCAGGCACTGCGGGAACTGGTACTAAGCCGCTACGGTTGCCCGAAGATTTTTATCTCAGACAACGGAACGGAGTTCGACAACCGGGCTGTGAAGGAAATGCTGGCGTCGTACCAGATTCGGCATCAGCTTACGCCTCCCTACACGCCGCAAGCAAATCCGGTCGAGCGCGTCAACCGGGTGTTGAAGCCAATGATGGCACAATACTGTACCTCCCAGCGCAATTGGGACACCTACTTGCCCGAATTAATGCTCGCCATCAATACGTGCCGCCACAGCTCCACCGGTTACTCCGCAGCGTACCTAAACTTCGGTCGAGAGCCTGTGGTACCGACCGTAACACGCGAGCTGACGGAAGAAGCGACCGACGACGCCGCCGAGAGAATATCGGACGAACACCTCCAGCGGATGGAAGCGTTGCGAGACGCCCAAGAACTGGCGCGTATCAACCTCGCCCATGCCGCCACTACGCAAGGGCGTCATTATAACTTGCGGAAGCGAGCCTGGGAATGTTCCGTGGGCGACAAGGTGATGCGCCGGGAGCATCCGCTCTCTAATGCCGCGAAGGGTTTCGCGGCGAAGCTCGCCCCCAGGTACTCGGGGCCTTGGACAGTGGGGAAGAAGTATTCACCACTCGTCTATGGCCTGAGGGGCGTACAAGGCTGGCAGCTACGCAGAATCCACATTAAGGACTTAAAGTCGGCTAATGTGTAATTTTGGTTTGTTTGTCATCTTTCTGTGTAGCTGTCAATGGATGCCCCGACCAACCCCCGTGGACGCCGCTGCCGTTCACGAATCCGTCCGCTGTCTTCTCCGTTGAAGCATACCCGTCGACCAGTAGGACCGCGACCTCGGTCGCTCCCAGTCCTATTGACTCCGCCCTGGTGTACCACCGACACCGCCTGTCTCCGTCACACCGGTGCCGAAGTTAGTTTCTCCGCTACCGGCGACACCGGTCACACCAGCGAGGCAGCTCGAGCAGGCCCTCCTGGCCCGCTATGGACCGAATCCGGCTGAGGCGAATCCGGTATATTACTTGTGACTGGACACCTCACCGCTACCGACAACCCCCGAGCGTCCCACCACACCACGGACACCGGCGGGAATGGGCATGGCCGTAGGCGAGATCCGGGAATTGAAGAAGTTAACGCTGGAACTGTTCGGGCCGCCACGATGCAAACCGGTGAAGCCGCACCGGGTTTGCAGTCGTGGGGCATCCCGAACCCCGACGCAGCAACAGCAGCAGCTTCAAGGTCCCTCGGACCTACGAGCCATCCTGACCCCGCTGCCGACACCATCTCCACCACCAGCTACGTCTACGTCACCCGTGGCGTACCTGGAGGGGAAGCCGTTTCCCACCGGCACTCGGACCAATGTGGAAGGTGGTTTCCTGGAGCTGTGGTTCCCACCGAACTCGTCCGAACCGTCACCGAGGGAACCCACACTCCGGATCCACCAGGATCTGCTCCGTCCCCGAGGCTGGCCGAAGCAGAAGCGGTTCCGGTACTGCCTGAACCTGGAAGCAAGCGGTACCTTACCATCAAAGGGGAGCCGTAGGGTAGCGGCCGGACATTTTTAGTTTATCTTGCTTATCATTTTTTTTGTTTTATGCTAAATGCTCCTGATTAAATACCATTCTGGGGATTTCTTGACGTTTCCCTTGTTGTTTCATTTCTTTTTCAGCCGAAGTAGGGAGAGAGTGTGACGAAGTGCACGTACTGCCTTCGCACAACGCTATATCTGCCACAAGCCTCCGTAGCGCAGCGGAAAGCGTGCTGGCATTCGGCGCGTAAGATCGTCGGTTCGATCCCAGCAGCCGGCGATTTTATATTTAAGTTAAAATTGTAAAGACTTGCTTAATTGTAAAACGGCCGTTGAAGTCTTAATTAAATTAAGGGTGTTTGCTGAATTTTGTCGCTCAAAACTCAGTATAAAAGGCGGATTTTGAAGACAAATCGTCAGTTAGTTAGTCTGCAGTTAGCCTGCAGTCCGCATCTGAGTCCGAGTCCGAAGCTAGAAGATATCCGACCGTCCGACCACGAGTGTTACTGGTAAGCAAGTTTTGCTTTTTTTTACTGTGGCAGTGTAAGCCCTGACACAGTAGTTGTTTATTTTACGGTGATAGAGTTTGTCCTAACACCGCTGTTGTATTATTTTATTTTGCTTATTTGCTTTGTGTTTTCTTACTACGGCTGCGCTTGCCCTGACGTAGTATCTGTTTTACTTGCTTTCTGTCTTACTACGGCTGCGCTTGCCCTGACGTAGTATCTGTTTTACTTGCTTTCTGTCTTACTACGGCTGCGCTTGCCCTGACGTAGTATCTGTTGTACTTGTGTTTTCTTACTACGGCTGCGCTTGCCCTGACGTAGTATCTGTCTTACTTGGTTTCCGTCTTACTACGGCTGCGCTTGCCCCGACGTAGTGTCTGCTTTGCTTCACCTTTTTCTATCTTGCTGCGGCTGTGTCCGCCCTGACGCAGCACCTTATTCTTACCGATTTAGTCTTACCGATAGTTTAATTTATAATTGGGTTCTAGTTTATATTCAATATTTAGTAGAGTTAATTTATTTATTTTTTTACTTAAACCTGGGTGTAGTAATATTAAATAAAAATAAGTTAAGTTAAGTTATTCGTGTGTGTCTCAATTTGCGAACCCTGGACACCCTCCACTCCGAGCTATCCGGACTCCCTTCCCTCATTCTAGCGAGCGTTGCTGTCCAACCGACCCCACCGACACCGACGGCGCCCGAGCATCCCGACAAGGCAGCAACAGCGAGGGAACGTGACGACTTTTTGGTACAAGACCAAAAAGTGGGAAGTAGCAGCGTCACAATATATATATATATATATATATATATATATATATATATATATATATATATATATATATATATACATAGCCACCTATAATATTTGTAAAATAGGTCCACTTATTGGATCATTGTGGCTTCTTTGGATTTTAAACCACTCCAGTAGAGCTTCATCTATTGCGGATTGTTTACAAGATCTTATTTTTTAGATCGTAAGGAGCTGGTACTGCTTTCAAAAATGTTCTGTATCTTTTCCCGATTTTTCCATATCGTTGAAATTGTAGAATGGGATACCTATAATAGAAAAATGTTGTAAAAAAAACATATTTCTAGAAAATATGCTGTATAAATGCTTATCAACATTTTGACATTATGTACTTACATTAAATTCCTTGGCTATGGAAACATTCGACTCTCCAGCTTCTAAACGCCATATAATTGCAGTTTTTTCTTCGATATTAAAAGATTCCCGCTTCAACATAGTGATTTTATGCGCGCACACCAGTGGTAAGGCTTCAGACTATTAACAAATGAAAAGAATACTACGCCACCACAAATCTTTCGTAAAATTATGTAATTCCCCTAATCCTGTCTGGAATTTTTTCACCGCTCGTCGTTATATACGATATCTGATCCGGTTTTTTCGGTCGTTATATCAGTTCGGTCGCAATATCCGATGTCGTAATAAGCAATACATTTACAGTATATGTCTTATAGTGTCTGTCCGAGACTTTAATTTTCCGTTTTTATAACCGATATATCGTTATATCCGATGTCGTTATAAACGATATATACTGTATATATGTAATAAATTAAGAATTAATTAGAAATATAAGATAAGCTTTTAACGTCTTTATTATTTTCACCAAATCATGTAACCAACTAAAATAAATAACTACCGTAACATAGGAATATAACAACTTAACAATTGTAGTTAATTATCAAAAAATAAATAAACATTTCATTTGAAAATTATCGAGTCACCAAAAATAAACATTTCATTTGTAAATGTAAATAATCAAGTCACCACACTACTCCCCCCAAAACGGGATAGCACGGAAAAACAAAAAATGAAATATTTACTTAGTACAAAAATATTAATATACAAACAATAAAAATGTTAAGGTTACAGTGGTAACTCAGGTGACGTTGTCAAATGTAATAAAATTCCAATTTTGGTTAATTCTGTCAAAATTAAATACTGTCTATGTATGCTGGTTTAAGTCTGTCAATGCTGACTGATTCTATTTTTCCATTGATCAGTATTTTGAAAAATTTGTTATATCTGTCTATAACTTTAAATGGACCATCAAAAGCTTGTTTCAGAATCGGTCCGATTGCATCATTTCTGACGAAGACATGAGTAGTAAGAAATAAATTTGGAGGAATGTAAGTTGGTACAGATGTAGATGTTTGAGAAGAAAAAGGTTCCAGTTTATTAATTGCAGTTTTGAGAGTCGTCAAAAATTGAGCAGTGTCAAAATCGTGTGCTAAAAATGATGGTTTTGTAGGTATGAATTCTCCTGGCAATCTTAACTTTTCATCATAAACTAACTCTGCAGAACTACAGTAATTGTTTTTTATTGTAGATCTAATACCCAGTAGCACAAATGGAAGGAAATCCATCCAATGGGAAGAATTTAGATAAGTTTTTAAAGAATCTTTTAAGTGACGATGAAAACTTTCTATAATGCCATTTGATTGAGGGTGATACGCTGTAGTTTTTATGTGATGTGATCCAAGTAACAATAATAAATTGGTAAACAACGCTGCATTAAATTGTTGCCCTCTATCAGTGGTGATAGTTTTAGGGACACCGAAACGCGAAATCCACCCCGAAACAAAAACTTTCGCAACAGTCCTAGCTGAACAATCTTTTAAGGGTAAAACTTCCGGCCATCTTGCAAAGCGATCGATGCAAGTTAGGACGTAGGAGCAACCTTCTGAAATCGGTAACTTTACTATATCGATATGTACCGAAGCAAAACGTGAAGAAGAAATACAAAATTTTGAAATTGCAGATTTAGTGTGTCTGGTTACTTTTGCTTTTTGGCAATTTAAACAGTTCCTAGTCCACATTGTAATATTTTTGTTCATATCTTTCCAAACAAACCTGGATGAAATGAATTTTATTGTACCGTTTATCCCTGAATGAGAAAGAGAATGAAAATGATTGAAAATAGTGATTTGAAAAGCTGTTGGTATGTATGGCCTACAATTTCCAGTTGACATATCACAACACAGTTTGAGGTTAGATTTGGGTAAAGGCAAATCTTTAAATGTAAGTGAAGTGTTAGTTGATTGTTTTAATTTTAGTAAATCTGTATCAGTTAACTGAGCCAGAGCTATTTTGTTGTAATCAATATGTGTGTTTTTGTACAATAAATTAATAGACATGCGTGACAGTGCGCCGGCTACAGGATTGTTTCTTCCGGAAACATGACGTATGTCATGCGTAAATTGGAAAATGAAGTCTAACTGGCGAATTTCTCTAGGTGAATAATTATTATTGTGTGATAATTTAGTAGTGAATGTGAGTGGTTTGTGGTCAGTTAAAATGTGGAAATTTGTCCTTCCAAGAAATGACGGAATTTTTTTATAGCTCAAAATATTGCCAGAAGTTCCTTTCCGAACGTGCTGTACCGTTTTTCGGTTGGAGTTAAGGTTGTCGAATAAAACAAGATGGGTTTCCAGCTATTATTGACGAACTGTTGCAGTACTGCCCCAACTCCAACATCGGATGCATCAACCATAACATTAAGGGGAGCGTTATGTTCAGGAAAAGTTAGACAGGTAAGCTCAGATAATTTAATTTTAATAATTTTGAAGGCGTCTTTTGCTTCGTTTGACCAAATAACTGTTTTCGAACTGTTTTTGTAATGACTCAATAGTTTATTAATCGGATTTAGAATTGTTCACAATTTTTTATGAAACGATGATAGAAATTTACTAATCCTAAAAATTCTCGAAGCTTTTGTGAAGTGGGAAGGGGATATTTATTTATTACATCAATTTTTCTTTGTAAAGGTTTAATTCCTGCTGAAGAAATACAATGTCCGAGAAACTCTATTTCATGCAAACCGAACTGACATTTATTTTTATTTATTAAAATACCGTATTGCTCTAACCTATCAAATGTAATTTTCAAATGTTCTTCTGGCGTGCTACTTGCAATAAGAATATCGTCAACATAAGCAAATGCGAAATTTAAACCTCTAGTAACTTTATCTATAAATCGTTGAAATGTCTGAGTGCTATTCCTCAAACCAAACGGCATTACAGTGTATTCATAGAGACCGAAAGGTGTGGTGATTGCGGTTTTTTAATAGATTCCTCGTTCATCGGAATTTGATTATAAGCCTTTACAAGGTCTAATTTGGAAAAAAAAATTGTATTTTGCAGGTTTGAAGTGAAATCTTGTAAGTGGGGTAATGGGTATCTATCGGGTGTAGTCTGAGAGTTAAGAGTACGGTAGTCGCCACAAGGACGCCATTCACCCGTTTTCTTCTGAACCAAATGCAGAGGTGAAGCCCAAGCACTTGAAGATGGACTAATTAATCCAATTTCAAGCATACGATTGACCTCATTTTTGGCAATTAATAGCTTGTCTGGAGCCATACGGCGTGGCTTCGCAAAAGTAGGATTGCCAACCGTAACTATTTGATGTTTGACTGCATGTTTAATGTCACGTTTAAAATCTAAATTTTTAGTTAAATTAGGGTAGTTTAATAGTACGTGTTCGAAACTGTTTGTTGGATTATGGATGTTGTTTATATTATTTGTATGACCAGATTCTATAACACATTTTGATGACAGATCAATTTAAAGTTTGTAATGAGTTAAGAAATCAGCTCCAAGGATTGAATATTGGACATCAGCAATGATAAACTTCCAGGTAAAACTTTTTGACAAGCCTAAATCTAATGTCATTGTTTTATAACCGTAGGTTTTGATATTAGTATTATTTGCAGCTTGCAGGTAATGTAGGTTTAATTGATTTTTGGAATTTTTATTAACTTTGACAACGCTCACCTGTGCACCGCTGTCAACCAAAAAAGGCTGACTGGTATGTCTGTCAGTTAAAAAAAATAACTTAGCAGACGTTGTATAAAAACTATTACTGGAAACAAAAGGTATATAAATAGATTTTTTATAAAATGATTTTTCAGAGTTTGATAGCACCTCAGGTTTTGTCAATAAGGGTGGACCTGAACATGGTGAAACACACTTTTTGGCGTTCTTCCCAAACGTTGAGTGATACCAGCAGAGAGTTAAAGATGAAGATGAATTTGAATTGGATGTTGTGATAGCATTCTTTAGAGATGATAATTCCAGTTTCAGGTCCTTAATTTCTTGAGATAATTTTTTCAAGGTTGATGACTCGTCAGAAATTTCAAAAAGAGATGGATTGGCAATAGTGAGAAGTTTGTCGGCAATTATAGCCTTGTCTTCTAATGAACTGCTAGGCATTGATGTTAATATTAGTTGTATGTTGATTGGTAGTTTTTGTACAAACAATTCTTCTGAAATACTTTCATCCAAAAGCTTAGATCCTAAAAGTTGACGCAAATATCTCAACATCTGAGTAGGTTTCTTGTCTTCTAATGAAGAAAAATTAAATAATTGTTGCAGTTTTTCTTTTTCAGATTGCCCCGTTCTCTGAATTAAGGCATTTTTCAAAGTAGTATAAGGTAGATCCGCTGGAGGTGCCACTATAATGTCTCTAACTTCATTTGCAAACTGTGGTGTTAAAATTTCTACGAGTTTGCTAAATTTCGAAAGTTCAGATGATATTCTCCGTGAAGCAAAAATTGTTTCTACTTGCGCGAACCACAACTCTGGATCAGCAGGCCAATAGTCTGGTAACTTGAAGGGTCCAGTTAAAGTTGACACATCCATCGTGGAATTGTCCAGTGCAATTGGAGGGAAAACTTGATTCGTTTCAGTCATAACTGCGTACGAAATAAACGTGTAATTGAGGGGTCACCAATGTAATAAATTAAGAATTAATTAGAAATATAAGATAAGCTTTTAACGTCTTTATTATTTTCACCAAAAACATGTAAAAAACTAAAAATAAATAACTACCGTAACATAGAAATATAACAACTTAACAATTGTAGTTAATTATCAAAAAATAAATAAACATTTCATTTGAAAATAATCAAGTCACAAAAAATAAACATTTCATTTGTAAATGTAAATAATCAAGTCACCACATATATGTATATATATATATATATATATATATATATATATATATATATATATATATATATATATATATATATAAGTTATAGTGTTCCACTCATCACCAAACTGCTGACATAGACACCTTCCCCCGAACGTGACATTAGTAATATGTAAAGTTATTTAGTATGTAGATGTAATAATGTTAGTCAGTTCAGATTCAGACTTAGAAGTAGAAACACATGTAATTGTAATACTTAAATAAATCTTTTTTAAAAACTAAGTTGGTGGTTTGAGAAAGTTAAGTGGCGCAGTCCTGGTAGGATAGTCGATACAAATTAACGAATATAATTTGTTTCACATTGTGATTAAATTGGCTATCGAACAAGAAAAAAAGAAAAAATCAAAACCTTTCCGAACCACACCAACCAGAGCAACTCGAGACTACAGCAGAAGCCAAGATTCGACATCCGTAACCATCTGAACGAACATCAGAGAACTTTGGCCGTCATTCTTAACCACGTGGACGACTTCAGGGCACATGAAGTGGACACTAATATTTCTGTAAGTCATACATGTCATTTAGAGACACTATTTTTATTAATTCTGAGTCAAGCTCAAATTCAGAATCTGAACCAGATCTTGAAGATTTTATTGAAACTAATTTAAATACAAATTTTATTATAAGACAACCCCAATTTACAATGGCAGTGCCAGTTCTAAAAAAAGAATACCTTGATATGCTGCCTGAATTTCATGGCGAACGTGAATTATTACCTCGTTTTATTGATATTTGTGAAAAACTTGTAAACAAATTTTATATTGTCGCCGACCCAACAGATTTCCAAAATGAATATCTGATGAATAGTATAATAACAAAAATTAAGGGCGACGCTGCAATTAATATTGCAAGTTGTACGGTCAAAACATGGGACGATTTAAAAGAAGCATTATTGAACGCGTTCGCAGATAAACGCGATTGGTTTACATTAAATATTGAAATGACCGATCTTAAGCAAAATTCAAATGAAACTGTTTTCGATTTTTACGGAAGATTGCAGCACATTTTCAATTTACAAATTTCTTATATTTCAACTCATGCTACAGCTGCCGTAGCTCTTGTCATGAATGATTATTTTCAAAACTATGCTCTACGCATATTGCTACGCGGTTTGAAGGAACCTATCGGTCAGCTTATGAGAGCAAAAAATCCTTCAGATTTAAATTCCGCGCTAGGCATGTTAGCGAACGACTTTCAATTTGAACATATCTCCAAACCATCTAAGAGCATTAACTCAAACAATTTCAAACCAAATCACAAACCACCTACACACAACATAAAGCATTTCTCTCCTAGACCAACATATTATACAAATCCTTTTCCTAATAATTCCAACCCATATAACAGAGCTCCAGTACGTCCTAATAATCAACAAATGATTACACCACGAAATAATATTCCACACAATAACCAAGGCCCATCTACCAGCCAAAATTATCCAAAACCTACTCCAATGAGTATTTCCACCCGAAACACTCAACAATCCCGTTCTCAACCGAATCCGTTTCACCAGAGACAAAATCAGTTTGGACAAAGGCCCTTCGGACAAAACCAATTCAGATCAAATTTACCTAAGTACGTAGCAGAAGAACTATTTAATATTGAAGACATAGAACAAGCTAATAATTTAGAAAATTTTGATTGTGACGAACAAGAACAACTTACTGACCAAAACGAAATAAATAACGATAATATTCCTGATCAATCCGCTAACTGTTTTTTAGGAGAAACAGCCTCGGACATCGACCCTTTCCAACAATCGAACTATTAAATCTTACTAACCACCAAAGCAAACTTCCTTTCATTATAACACCCGAGCATAATTTAAAAATTCTCGTTGACACTGGAAGTACTAAATCCTTCATTAAACCAGATATAGCACATAAATATTACAAGAATTCCATTCACAATGACCCGTTTCAAATTACCACTGCTCACGGCACGTCCACTGAGCTACACAGTACAAGAGTTCCCATTTCAAAGATATTTAATAACAAAGATAAGAAATTGTCACATCTTAAGTATCATCTTTTTAACTTTCATGAACAATTCGACTTACTTTTAGGCATGGATAATCTAAAATTATTAAAAATTCTAATTGATACACATAACGATTTAATTATAACACCCAATGCAAAAATCAAAATACAATTTCATAAATCATTAAATGATTCTAATGTAAATAATATATCTGTTATAAATAACAATATCGTGGAACCAAATTCTGAAAAGATTATAAAAATTAAAGTAGATATAGAACAAGGAACTGTATTAATACCACAAATAAAAACGACACATTTGAGAATACCAGAGTGCATTACGGTCGCAGATAACTACCACGCATTATGTTCAATTGTTAACACTTCTGACCAGGCAATAAATTTTAATCTCTTAAAACCAATTATCGCAGAAAAAATTGATAATTATGAAACTTATACCGGTCCAAATTTAAACATGACACACGTTGAGAAAACTCATTTTGATTTTTCCAAAATAAGAACAGCACATATGAACTCTGAAGAACGAAATGCTGTGTTAAATTTACTTAAAGACTATCCCGACATATTTTATTCTGATGATCAAAAATTGACTCTTACCAACCAAATAAAACACAGTATTAAAACTCAAGATGAAATTCCAATTTACACCAAATCATATCGATACCCCAACGTACATAGGGAAGAAGTAAGAAATCAGGTAAACAAAATGTTAGAACAAAACATCATCAAGCCTTCCAACTCCCCGTGGTCCTCCCCTATTTGGGTAGTTCCCAAAAAGATTGATGCATCCGGTAAAAGAAAATGGCGCATAGTCATAGACTACCGAAAATTAAACGAAAAGACCATAGATGACAAATACCCACTTCCAAACATTACTGACCTCTTAGACAAACTCGGACGTTGTCAATATTTCACTACACTCGACTTGGCATCGGGCTTCCATCAAATAGAAATGGACAAACAAGACATACCTAAAACTGCATTTAATACTGAAGACGGACACTACGAATTCTTGCGAATGCCGTTTGGTCTAAAAAACGCACCAGCGACATTTCAGCGAGTTATGGACAACATTTTACGCGTTTAGCACTAGCCTTCAAGAACATTTGCTTAACTTAAAATTAGTATTCGATCGACTTAGAAAATCTAATTTCAAAATTCAAGTTGACAAGTCGGAATTTTTAAAAAAAGAAGTAGCTTACCTCGGGCACATCGTTACACCCGAAGGCGTGAGACCGAATCCAGATAAAATATCAGCCATCTTAAATTATCCTATACCGAAAACTAGTAAACAAATTAAAGGTTTTTTGGGACTTTTAGGCTATTATCGGAAGTTTATTAAAGACTTTGCAAAATTAACCAAACCTCTCACAAAAAAAAGGACGCAATTATTGACATAAACAACCCTGAATACAGACAATGTTTTGAACTTTGCAAAAATTTACTGACTAATGAACCCTTACTCCAATACCCAGATTTCGAGAAAGAATTTAATCTGACGACTGACGCAAGCAACGTAGCGTTAGGTACCGTGTTATCACAAGGCAGCCTTGGCAATGACCTTCCTGTAGCTTACGCCAGCAGAACACTCAACGAGACCGAGACAAACTACTCAACAATAGAAAAAGAACTTTTAGCTATTGTTTGGGCGACCCAATACTTCAGACCATACCTTTTCGGACGCAAATTCAAAATTTACACAGACCATAGACCGTTACAATGGCTAATGTCACTAAAACAGTGCAGTCAAAAACTAATTCGGTGGCGCCTCAAACTTGAGGAGTACGATTATGAAATAGTATATAAAAAAGGCAAACTCAACACCAATGCCGATGCACTTAGCCGCATCCCACCAAAAGACGACGACGTAACCCAAAACACACCAAAAATTTTCGATAACGATTCACCTTTAATTATATATCAGGATTACTTAAATAATAAAAATCAAAATTCTAAAAATATCATTATAGAAGTAACAGGTGATTTATTTAATGCACCACCCGATTCTAGTCTAGCTCATTGTGTAAGTAAAGACTTACAAATTAAATCTGGAATAGCAGAAAAATTCAAAATTAAATTTAGTAACTCCAAGCACAAAAACCACAACTTCATAATCTAGTCTATTTAAAATATCAAAATAGATATTTAATTTATTTAATAACAAAAGAAAGATATTTCAACAAACCTACTAAACAAGGTTTATTTTATACACTTTTAAAATTAAAAGAATTCTGTCTAAATAAAAAAATAAAAAATTTGAGCATTCCTAAAATTGCTTGTGGCTTGGACGAATTAAATTGGCATGAAGTTAAATCAATGATAGAGTACATTTTCCAAAATACTGATATAATGATAACAGTTTTCGAACTTCCTGAAATTTCTCGAATCCAATTAAATATAAATGAATCAGATAACATTGAACAATTAAACAAATATATGGAAAATTATTATAAGGAATTAGAAAAGACTAAAAACAGGAATAACGATGACGATGCACAATCCCTAGCAGTTGAAGTAGGTGACGCGCAATCTACTCAGATAAACGATGACGACACTCCAAGCGAAAGCGATATCACAGTACACTCTAACAGAGAAAACCCCATTATCGGAATCCCGATTGTAGAATGCCCAGTTAATTATGGGAAAAATCAAATAATAATATCAGAAGTCGAATATAACCCTAAACCCCCTAAAATACTTAAATTATATAATCAAACAAAACAAAGGATTCTAGTTGAATTTTCAAAAAACAATTGCAAAAACGAAATGATAACATTTCTTAAAGAATACATTGTTCCTAAGGTAAAATATCACATTTATTTCAAAAATGAATTATATGTAAAACTAAGCTTAATACTTGAAAATTACTTTAAAAATTCTGAGATAAAACTTGTTAAATGCACTCAATATCTAACTGACGTAATCGACGAAGAAGAAATCATACAAATTATAACAAATCACCATCTCAGTAAAACTAATCACCGGGGAATCGACGAAACAGAAAACCGTATAAAACAACAATACTACTGGCCTAAATTAAGGAAATCTATACAAACATTTATTAATAGCTGCGAAACGTGTCAAATAACAAAGTACGACAGAAAACCATTAAAATTAAAATTTAACATCACACCCACAGCTACTAAACCTTTCCAAATTTTGCATATCGACAGCATTACATTAGAACACGTCAAATTCCTAATTATAATAGACTCATTTTCCAAATACGCACAAGCCTATAAATTAAACTCCGGACAAGGTATAGAAGTCGTTAATAATTTAGTTAAATATTTCACACACCATTGTATAGCAGAACAAATCATTTCGGACAACGGATTAGAATTTAAAAACTCTGTCGTTAAGGAACTATTACAACTACATAAAATTGACATCCATTTTATAAGTTCGCAGCATCCTGATTCTAATGGTACGATTGAACGTTTTCATTCTACCCTCATCGAACACGTTAGATTGTTTAATAATCAAAACGAATATAAAACCGAACCCATTGAATCCAAAGTAAATTACGCCCTTTTGGCGTATAACAACACAAATCACTCAGTCACAAAACTCAAACCATGTGAAATCATTACCGGTCACCTAGATACAGAATCACCCTTTAATATCGATTTAAATAAACAGCTTATAAATAATTATATATAAAATCATAAAAATAAAACAAAATTACTTTACGGAACAATTAACGATAAATTAAAAGAGAACAAGGAAAAAGTGATTGGTAAATTTAATGAAATTAGGGAAAATTTACCCGAGATATCGGATACAGTATATGTCAAAAATAAACAAAAACAGCAAAAAACCAGAAATAAATTCAAACGCGAAACATTATCTAAATTAAATAAAACACTCAAAACTGGCAAATTAAAGCCAACTCATGGTAATACAGTAGAAAAAATACATCTTTCTAACATAAAACGACCTCGACACAAAACTTATCAATTTGAATCACTTCCAGGCTGTTCGCATGCGGGCGAGGAACAATCATAAGAAACATAACAGAAAACATTGGAATCCTTCCCATCAACCTAGGTCCTGCCAAGCTTGAAAAAACTACACACACATTCATACACTACTATAATCTCAAACCTCTTCTAGATCAGTATGATAGTCTAAACACACAATACAAAACACTAAAATCAACAATTTCCAACAACACGCAGTATCTCCATGAACTAAATAATTACGATAAAATGTTAGAATTCATCCGAACCAGCATAGACACTAAAATTACAAACATCGGATTACACGCTAGTCACCGAAATAAACGTGGCCTCATAGATGGATTGGGAACTATTTTCAAATCCTTAACCGGAAATTTGGACGCCGAAGACGGTAAAAGATATAATGACATGTTAGCACATATGCAAGAAAATGAGCATAATTTAGAAAATCAAATTAAACAAGCGTATTCAGTAAACCACCAAATTATCACAAATTTTAATAAAACAGTTATTGACATTCAACATAATGAAGAAATATTAAAATCTAAAATTTTACAACTTTCAGAAATAATAAATAATATGCATATCCAAGACATTCTTTATGCCAAAAATATTTACGACCAACTAATTATACTATATAACTCGGTGCTCAATATCCTACAAGATGTTGAGAACTCTATTTACCTTCTGTAAATTAAGAACCCTACACCCGAGTATAATACACCCTCTTGAATTATTGTCAGAACTTAATAAAATATCTAAATTCTATCATGCACAACTGCCATTCGAACCTAGACAAGAAAATTTACTTGATTTTGAATCCTTATTAAAAATTAACTGTAAAGTGAAACCTACACAAATAATTTATTTTATTTCCAGCCCAATCAACTTTGAAAAAAATTTCGAATTATTTTATTTATATCCTATTTCAACAAAATATGGTTCAGATTTTGTTACAATCATTCCAAATACAAAATATCTTCTAAAATCGGATAAGGAAATTATTCCTTTAAGTGACGTGTGTACGAGCAAAAATATTCCAATGTCCTAATAAATATCATGCCCCCTTTTTTTCAACCTGCGAGGAAGAAATATTCCAAGAGCAGACATCAAACCACTGCTATTACACAAAAATAAATTTAATAAAAAACCACATTGAAGTGATTCCAGAACTCAACAAATACCTAGTCGTCTTCCCTAAGGAAGAAAATGTAGTAATTAAATGCCTACAAGAAACTAGCATCAAACCATTAGTGGGAATCTACCTAATAAACAATGAGGATAATTGTGAAATTTACTTTAAAGAACAAAAATTGGTATTTTCAAATCAAATTCAAGGACGACCATTACTACTACCTAAATTAAACTTGAAAATTCAAACACAACATATTACAAACTGCTCCATTAACCTAAATCCATTAAAACTTAATGATATCTCCTTTAACCCAATGGTCCCTATAAAAGAAGAATCCATCAACATTCATATTCCCAGTATTTGGTCTCTGCTGCTGTATATCATGATTGCAATCACGGCCGGCTACTTTTCCATAAAATGGATAAGAACAAAAAGAGCTGCACGATCCTGCTCAAGAAGGACATCGCCCGAAATTCAGCCAGAGGACATCGAACTTCAACTTCCAGGGGGAGCCCAATTCTAAGGAGGGAGGAGTTATAGTGTTCCACTCATCACCAAACTGCTGACATAGACACCTTCCCCCGAACGTGACATTAGTAATATGTAAAGTTATTTAGTATGTAGATGTAATAATGTTAGTCAGTTCAGTTTCAGACTTAGAAGTAGAAACACATGTAATTGTAATACTTAAATAAATCTTTTTTTAAAACTAAGTTGGTGGTTTGAGAAAGTTAAGTTATATATATATATATATATATACAGGTGTTAATTAAAAATCTGGCCATAGGCGTTTAACATGGGAAATCAGTTTTTCCTTGCGCGTTGCTTCCCAATTGATTTTAGACAAAAATGCTTCAAATAAAAGTTGTCAAGCTTAAAATTCTGCATGTAAACCACTAATCAGATTTTATTTGTGGCATTTCATAACCGAGAAAATAAATTTTAAAGATTTTTGAAAATTGCTTATTTGTAGCGATAGCCATGGAACTCAAACAAAATTACAAGCAATTGTATGACATTGTAACTGTCAAAAAAAAGTTTGTGTTTTGTGATTTTCGTTTAAAAACAAATATTTTTGAAAGTATGGAACAGTTTTCTCATGAAGAAAAGCTTCAGATCATAAAATGGTGCTACTCTGGACAAAGCTACAGAAAAATACGTGATTTAATAAGTGTAGTCTGGACACATCGACGAATTCCAAGTAAAACCACAATAGAAACTTTTATTAAAAAATTTGAAAAGACTGGAACATTCAATTTTAAGAATCAAGAAATTAATCATGTGTCTAATAATAATGAAGAAAATGTCTTGGCCATAATTGAAGCAAACCCTACCCTTAGTTTAAGGGAAATCGCTACCGAAGTCGGAATTAGCCATGTATCAGTATACAATATTTTTAAGAAATATAAATACTATCCATACAAATTCCACTGCCATCAGGAACTTCTTCCAAATGATTATGAAAATCGTGCCAACTTTTGCGAAATTATTATGGAAAAGGCAAATGAGAATAGAAATTTTATAAAATATATTTGTTTTACGGACGAATGTACGTTTACTTTAAACAAAAAGCCAAATCTACATAATTGTCGGTATTGGTCACAGCATAATCCGCACAACATCTTAGAAACTAATTGTCAGTACATACAAAGGGTAAATGTGTGGGCTGGTATACTTGGTAGCCATATAATTGGACCGTTTTTTATTGAAAAAATCAATTCTGACAAATACTTAGAACTTCTTATCGAGAAGGTGGGACCAGAGATTGCTACTTTAAATTTGGAAAATGTGTGGTTTCAACATGATGGATGTCCTGCACATAATGCTCATGCAGTACGACAGTATTTAAATGATACATTCCCGAACAGTTGGATTGGCAGAGGAGGAACAATTAATTGGCCTGCACGGTCACCCGATTTAACACCGTGCGACTTTTTTTTGTGGGGACACTTGAAAAATGTTGTAAACAAAGAAAGATTTGAAAATATTGAACAACTTAAAGATGCAATTTCCAATGAATTTAGAAAAATAAATGCCAGACAGCTGCATAATGTTAGAGACGGCTTTTATAATAGACTTGGGTACTGTTTAGCGAAAAATGGAGGGTTATTCGAACATTTAATATAAAATTATATGCATCCTTGTTTTCTGTTTATTAAATAAATACATTATTCTTGTCTTCATTTCTGTTTTATTTTGTATGTGTTGAGAGCTTTGTAGGTATTCTAAAATTAAAACAATGTATTTAGGAAACAGATTTGTTTTATACGTAGGTACATCAATTGAGTTGGGCATAAAAATTTAAATTATAATTCTTTGTAAACATTCGATTTGCCCTTATTTATTTACACTAAATTTTAATTTTTGGCTGTATAACTGGCCATAATTCAATTTAAGTGTCTGCATATTTAACTTCTATTAAACGAAAATCACAAAACACAAACTTTTTTTTGACAGTTACAATGTCATACAATTGCTTGTAATTTTGTTTGAGTTCCATGGCTATCGCTACAAATAAGCAATTTTCAAAAATCTTTAAAATTTATTTTCTCGGTTATGAAATGCCACAAATAAAATCTGATTAGTGGTTTACATGCAGAATTTTAAGCTTGACAACTTTTATTTGAAGCATTTTTGTCTAAAATCAATTGGGAAGCAACGCGCAAGGAAAAACTGATTTCCCATGTTAAACGCCTATGGCCAGATTTTTAATTAACACCCTGTATATATACATATATATATATATATATATATATATATATATATATATATATATATATATATATATATATATATATATATATATATATATGAGTATGAACAGCCAACGTGCTTGCTTAACTTAATTCAAATTTTGAGTGAAACCTATTTTTATATATATATATATATATATATATATATATATATATATATATATATATATATATATATATATATATATATATATATATATATGAGTATGAACAGCCAACGTGCTTGCTTAACTTAATTCAAATTTTGAGTGAAACCTATTTTTATTTTTTGCTGTTTTCTTCGTTATTTTTCGCTACTTCTAAACGCGAGACGATCGTGACACCATCACCACGATGATCACTGCATCTTTGACGCGATTAAGTGCAAATAAAGAGTTTGTAGAGCTAATTGTAAAAGATGTAACGGCAGCCGTGACAGAAGTGTTTGCGGACAAATTTAAAATATTGAACGATGAACTACAAATTCTTAAACAAGAAAATAGTGTTATGAAAGAGTCGTGTGTGTCATATGAAAAATCTCTGTCGCAATAATTTAAGGATAGAAATTTCAAAAAATGACATCGACCGCTGCCATCGAATATTAAATAATAATAATAATATAACTTTATTGACAGCCAGTCAATGGCGAGGTTCAGCTAAAAGCTAAAAAAAATATTTCTACAAAATATTTTTTATATACTACATAAAAATTATAACAATCTTAATAATAAATTAAAAATAAAACATCAATAAAATTAACAATTTAAAAGAAAAACAAGTTCCAGTTGAAACGAATTATACATCACAAGATGGCTGGTTTCTTAACCTCACGACTACTCCAATACCCCCGGATATTAAACAATTCCTATCTATGGGACAAAAATTCAGCGTACCTCTCAAAAACAATGAAATTCCGATTTTCGATCTTATTACTGACGTAGAATTTGGTTTAGCAAATATCAAAGATACAGAAGTCAAAAACAATGTACGTGCAGAATTCACTAATATTGTAACTAATCATTAAAAAAACCGGAAAATTCACACATAAAGAAGAACAATCAATTAAATTATACAACAAAACTAAAATATTTTTAAAACAAAACACGGATATTATGATAATAAAAGCAGATAAAACTAATAAAACAATAGCAATAACAAAACAAGATTACAAGGACAAAATGAATCAGCTGTTAAATGACATTCATACCTATCAACTTTTACCGAATGATATTACTATAAAAATTCAAAATAAAAATAATAACAGTTAAAAAAAAGTATAATGACAAATATATTAATGAATCAATTAAAAAACAACTAATAATCGAAAATTCTGTGCCTCCAAAGATATATGGTTTAATTAAAGTGCATAAAACAGGTTATCCGATGCGTCCTATAGTGTCAGGAATAAATTCCCCAACTTACAATTCATCAAAATATTTAAGTCAAGTTCTCAGTAATATGGAAAATGATGATTATTATGTAAAAAGTTCAATAGACCTTATTAACACCATTTCATCTATAAAAATTCCGGATAATCATATATTAATATCATTAGATGTAGTATCCCTATGCACTAATATTCCATTAGAATTAATAGTAGAAGTAATTAAATTAAAGTGGAACATCATTAGCTTAAAAACCAATATACAATATTTTTAGAATTTACAGAATTTTGGTACAACAATAGCTATTTCGTATATGACGACAAAGTATACAAACAACAATTTGGTACAACAATGGGGTCTCCACTATCACCAGTAGTAGCAAATCTTGTGATGGATCATGCGGTTTCTTCCATACTACAAAAGCTACCATTTAAAATCACTTTAAAAAAAAAAAATATGTAGATGATATATTAACAATTATACCTGCTAATAAAATTAAATTAGTAGAAGGTATTTTCAATAGTTTTCACAAAAATATACAATTTACGTCATAATTAGAAACCAACAATCAAATTCCGTTCCTAGACATCTTAATAATACATAACAATGATAACACTATCTCCACTAAATGGTACAAAAAACCCACATCATCAACAAGATATTTAAATTACAATTCAAATCATCCACTTCATCAAAAACTTAATATTGCCACTAACTTAAAAAATCGAGCGCTTCAACTCACATCCAGTATTTATCACTCAGAAATAAATAACACAGTTAAAAATTTATTAAAAGCTAATAACTTTCCTAATAAAACAATAAATAAAATTTTAAATAATACAAAAACAGAGTCCGGTGACAAGAAATAATAAAAGTGAAATAAAATACATATCGATGCCATATATATATTCAACGTTTAACTCCTAAAATTAAAAAACTATTTAAAGAAAAATGTGAATTAACCATAGCCTACAAACAATATAAAACAATTAATGATTTATATAGCAAAATCAAGGATAAAACTAAAAAAGAATTTAATTCAAACTTAATTTATAAAATACCGTGTTCACAATGCGACAAACAATATACAGGCCAAACAAAAAGATATTTAAAAATTAGACTAACAGAACATAAAAGAAATTGTGAAAACAAAAATAAAACTATAAAATGTGTCTTAGTGGAACACCCAAAAACTAACAACCATCAGTTCGACTTCGACAACACTAAAATATTAAAAAATGAGAAAATTTTAAATAAAAGATTAATTTTAGAGATGTTATATATTAAGTCGGATAAAAATTATCATTTATGATACATTCAATTTGTTGAAAAATTATAATTGTTAACGAAACTGGATATAATTTACAATAATATAGACCTGGTAAATTTAATGTTGGAATCGCATTCCAACTCAATCGTGCAGTTCCCGGATTCATAAATACAGGTTCAGAATGAATAGGACAAACTCGCTTCGTTTTATTAACATGTAAGGGTTCTTGTAAACAAGGTAATGGTATGTTCAATATTTCCAACCACTGTAAATATCGACCCATATCAGATTTCGGATTAGGAAATCTATGACGAGTTGTACCTACAGAAAAATCAAAGAAATATGAATATTAAACGATATTAAATATTATAAACCTATGAAAGAAACTATTGGTTCAAAATTATGTAGAATTTTGTTAAAAGTTTAACGTTAAGACTAAAAATATTTGTCTATAAATAAAAGCATTTGGGATGATCGATTTTTGCAGATTAAGCTATGCAACTTATATACTACGGAACCAAAATTTTTCTTTTATATAATATGAATAATGAATTCTTTTTCTCAATTATTCATTAAGTTTAATACAATATTAATTAAATAATGATTGGTAACTGCAGTTAATTAAGAAATCACTCGAGAAATGAATAAATAAAATGAAAACAACAAAAACGAACAACAAATTAACCAAGAAACAATAATAAAAAACAACCAAGTAGTAATAACCGGTCAAGAAATAATAACTAGAGTTGCAACGAATATTAGGCAACTATTCGGTATTCTGCTTATTTGGCAGCTGTTTCACTATTCGGCCGAATACCGAATAGTTTGACATAACACATCGTCGGTTCCGCGCCAAAACCACGAATGTGTTTTTTTAAATTTTACAGGACAGGAGATTATAAAGTTTAACTGATCTCTAAAAATCCAAATTATCTTCGATTTACGTCATTTTTTTGGTGTAATTATATTAAACTCTTTTAATTTTTCTAACTTATTTAAAAACCAATTTTCAGAAAATTTTTCAAAGAAACGCACATTCGTTATTTTGGTGTTGGACAAAATTAGATTAATGTATATTCGTGTGCTAACAATATAATAAAAATAAACGCTGCAAATCAAAGAACAAGTTTATTTTGATGTAACGTAAACACAAAAATTATATAAACAAATAAAACTTTTAGAAATTCATTCAAATGACGTGTCTGGTTCAGATTCGTCTTCATATGATTCAGGTAAGAGCATCACGTAAGTCTTTGTTTGTCTTCAAAGAGTTATAAAAGTAATGATACGATTTTTTGATTGTGTCATCCTTGCACATAGTTTGATAATTTGTAATTTTTTTCCTGTAATCGGAAGAATTGATTTGTACGCTTTCAAAAGAGTTAGCTTTTTAGGACGACCCTTGTTTTTCTTTACAGAAACTTTTGAAAATTCTTCATGCTGAAAATCAGTTTTATAAAAAATAGTATCCGGATTTTTTTTCTCGTAGTGCAGCCAACAAATAGATCGAAAAGGAAGGCTGTTCTTATCAATTATGCTTTTTGATAATATCTTATAATCATAAATGTCGTCAAAAGTGATTGGACGCACGTTATACGGAGCTGGATTTCTACGTGAATCTCTTATAAGCTGAGCCCAACCCTCGGGAACATAGACGGGAACATGCTTTGCTTTTTGTTCAATTTTTGAATGAATTGAATCACACTCCATTTCGGTGTGTCCTGGCTCAAAAAATATGTGATCAATAACTTGCAAATTAGGATGTTCCATCAGAAGCTTTAAACACGCACTTGCAAAAATACTGTTCCTTTGTTGCCCTCCGCAACCATCTGATATCATTCTTACTGCTGTTATGTTTGGATGATCTATCACATAATCAAAAATAAATGTAGATATTTCGTTAGAACCCCTTTTCCCTGCGTTTCATCCCATAGGTAACATTCTACTTCTTGTGTTGCAAGATTATAAACCGTGAAGTTATACACTGCCAATTTTCTTAGATAAAATATCTGACCGGCTTTGCCTTTCGGTGTATATAAAACGGCTTGCAAATCTGAATTAAATGCCAATACTGATGTGTCTGCTTTAGATAATTCCTTGTCGTCATCTCTAAGTTTTCGAGCAACCTCTTTTTTGTCAATATGATTTTGATGAGCTTCTTTATTTAATTCTTTTTCTTCTTCTGTCATGCTTGAATAAGACAAACATTTTTTGCATTGACCTTTTTGGGCTTAAAAAATCCTAAATTATATTCTTTAAAGACACTCCGGTATTTTTCGGCCGATACAGGATTTTTGTTTGCTGTCAAACACTTTTCCTTGTAGAGGCGATGCATGATCGAAATGTTTATGTTAGCATCCAGATATTTTCTTGAAGACGACTGTCGCAATAATGCGACTCTAGAGCCGGAAACGATAAAATATGATATGTCTAATTTATTGTGAGGTGGGTATTTCCTCCGTCTATCTTTTTCTAACACACCAATAGAATTAAATTTTTGTAAGCAACTCCTTATAAAGGCATCAGGAACGTTTAGACTTGCCATAAAAAATTTCCTGCACACAGAAATCCGGTTGCTCTCTACGGTTCGTATACTGCTTTCTGGAATTCTCAATATTTCTAGTAGTTCTTTTCTTAGGTTTTTTTTCAACATGAGTAACAATAAACTGGCGCTGATCGTCTACATTTTGAAACAATCTGAATTCGTTGTAAATTGCTTTTCTGTTGTCTTCGTTCACAAGATCAGAGCATTTGTGTTTTGACATTCCCACACAGTGAGAACGTAGCATAGGGCGACCAGGTTGTACCTTGTTTTTAAATCCAATGTATTCTTCTCCTTTTAATCTTTTTGCTTTTTTAACCTTCAAACGGACAATAGTCAAAACATCCACTACTGGACAACCGGGGTTCGGACAGGCCCCAGCCTAATATGCTAACAACGTATTTATTTTATTTATATTGAGGCATAAAATTATATTATTTTGGGAAATTTTATTCAATTAACTAATAACAAATTATAGTATTTATTAATTATATAATAGAAAGAAACACAAATAAAATAAACAATAAATAAAAAAAAATCCTTATAAGAATAAAATTTTATAAAATAGCAAACGAATAATTATTTGCAAATTGTACAAATAATAATAATGTTCAGGACAAACATGTATTTGACAATTAGAACATATTCTTTTTACTTTTCTGTTAGCAGATCTAGTGCATAGTTTACAACGCTGTTTTTTATTACTATTTGCTGCACTTGAGCTTCGTATTTGATCAATTTTATATCCGCGAGCCTCCAGGCCGTGTTTTGATTCTTTTTTATAATTATTATTTTTTAATTTCTCTTGTATGTGTTGATTTGTTAGATGGTTAGCTAAATCAATTAGAAAATATCGACGTTTACATTTGTCTTTTGGTCTCTAATAAGGATTGTTCTCCGAATATAAGATATAAACATGGTACATAGTTAATAATAAAATTAATGATTCTTGCGCAGATAAAAATTAGAATAAAAAAATAAGTTAAACACAGACGATTTAAAAAAATAAAATCAAAATCTAAGAAGGCGCCTCTTTAAAATATGCGAAAACCAAAAAAAAACATACATTATTAGAAAAAATTAGAATCGGTTAATCACAATCAAGAATTTCTTGTATAGTGTAGAAGCTACGACATACAGGATGGGGCAAAACAACCTCCCTAGTTTCAATAGAGAATTGTGAAGCGAACAGAGGTCGTAAAAGGGTGGGAATGGTGTGTATGGCGGGCAGGTAGATATGCCGTTTGCCTTACAACAAGTTTCGGTCGTAAACATATTGTGGACGACCGAGCAGCGCGCTTTTGTCGAGGAAGCATACATACGCGAAAACGAGTCTGTAATCGCCGCCCAGCGCGCGTTTCGTATTCGATTCCAAATTCGCCATCGTCAAGCAGTTCCGGGCCGAAAATCGATTACGTTGTGGGTCAAAAACTTTCGGGAAACAGGATCTGTTGTCAGGAAGAGAGGTGGGCGACTTCGAACACCCGGAAACATTCCCTCAGTCAGTCACTCAATTTTGCAGTCACCTAAACGCTCCGTTCGCAATCATGCGTCAATTCTGAGCGCTATGTGAATATGCTCCAGAATTTTTACGATACTCACATCTGGAATCCATCCCCCACGCATCGGGGTGGACACAGATGTCTCAAGTGTTTTGTTATGTAGTCTGACACTGTGGCACTGCAAATAACGCGAACATGAAATCTTGTTGGAATTCTAAGATTATTAACTATAACTGTCTCTTTTTATAATTTAATGCCCTATATTCGAAAACCAAAAAATCTCACACTCAGCCTTAATGGCACATGTGGTTACGAGTGTCAAATTACACGAAACCAATCTCACCTAAACGCAACATAACAACAATGAAATAGCTCATATTGTTACATCTCCCTAAGTCTGCTCGCGGCAGCCAGAACCTCACCCGTCTCGAGGAGAGGAAATTGTTCAATCCCTATCTCCTTGTGTATCCAATTCACCGGATAATTCGGCGGGAACAGGTGCTCGATGATCTTGTCGACTGTGTTCTCATCAAGAAGAGGTAGCGGTTCTCTTATATTCAGACTTCGGGCCACGATCTGGTAGCCGAGACCCCAAATGTCTTGGTCCAGATCACCACATAGTGTGTTCCATGACGCCTTCTTGGAACTTGCGATTGCGCTACGTAGGATCTTCCTTGCCTCCTTGGCCGTCTGTCGCTCGACCAGGCATGGTGAATCGGGGGTGTCTCTTTTATTCCGCAGGTATTGGCGCCTGGCGTGGAGAGCTGTCCTAAGTACCGCAATTTCGGCCGTTCGCCAGTACACTTGTGTCCTGTTGCTCCTTCTTCTGCGCGGCATTGATTTGTCGCATATTTGTTTTAGGTCGTAGGCCAGCTCAGTGCTGGTTAGCGTGTCAGCATTTATATACCGCTGGATTTCCCTGCACATTACCTCCTGATCAATATTCTTGGTGTGACGATGTTTGGTCGGACACAAGGAGTTTGACGTGGATTGCTCGGGCGCCAAACGGTAATGGATAGCTGTGTCGGGGTTGTGTCCAGGATACAGAAATAAAACAGCGGATGGCTTCAGATTTCAGATTTATTTCGTGGATCTTGATATACACTGACTTTCTCGTGTTTATCTTGGTAGCGGCCACTGGCTTGGTCTCCGGAACACCCCCTTGAGGACGTCCTGACATAAAACGGTGGGTTTCGGAAAACCGTGTGACGCCTTTTCGGGTAAAAACTTACCGTTCGAGAACGCCCACAAAAGTGACCGACGGATGTTAGTTGCACGAGCGGGTCGGGGTAAAGAGAGCGCCACCAAGTCTGAAATAATGGCTGAAAAAGAATCTAGTGACTTGGAACTAGATGGGAAGAAAGAGGAATACACACTAAATAAAAATGTACAATTTAATGAGAGCTGAATGGTGAATACAAAACTCAATGAGCTAAAGCGTAACATACAATCTTAGTAATGATGCAAAAAAATAATTTTATTTTATTCAATTAACTAATAACAAATTACAGTATTTATTAATTATATAATAGAAAGAAACACAAATAAAATAAACAATAAATAAAAAAAAATCCTTATAAGAATAAAATTTTATAAAATAGCAAACGAATAATTATTTGCAAATTGTACAAATAATAATAATGTTCAGGACAAACATGTATTTGACAATTAGAACATATTCTTTTTACTTTTCTGTTAGCAGATCTAGTGCATAGTTTACAACGCTGTTTTTTATTACTATTTGCTGCACTTGAGCTTCGTATTTGATCAATTTTATATCCGCGAGCCTCCAGGCCGTGTTTTGATTCTTTTTTATAATTATTATTTTTTAATTTCTCTTGTATGTGTTGATTTGTTAGATGGTTAGCTAAATCAATTAGAAAATATCGACGTTTACATTTGTCTTTTGGTCTCTAATAAGGATTGTTCTCCGAATATAAGATATAAACATGGTACATAGTTAATAATAAAATTAATGATTCTTGCGCAGATAAAAATTAGAATAAAAAAATAAGTTAAACACAGACGATTTAAAAAAATAAAATCAAAATCTAAGAAGGCGCCTCTTTAAAATATGCGAAAACCAAAAAAAAACATACATTATTAGAAAAAATTAGAATCGGTTAATCACAATCAAGAATTTCTTGTATAGTGTAGAAGCTACGACATACAGGATGGGGCAAAACAACCTCCCTAGTTTCAATAGAGAATTGTGAAGCGAACAGAGGTCGTAAAAGGGTGGGAATGGTGTGTATGGCGGGCAGGTAGATATGCCGTTTGCCTTACAACAAGTTTCGGTCGTAAACATATTGTGGACGACCGAGCAGCGCGCTTTTGTCGAGGAAGCATACATACGCGAAAACGAGTCTGTAATCGCCGCCCAGCGCGCGTTTCGTATTCGATTCCAAATTCGCCATCGTCAAGCAGTTCCGGGCCGAAAATCGATTACGTTGTGGGTCAAAAACTTTCGGGAAACAGGATCTGTTGTCAGGAAGAGAGGTGGGCGACTTCGAACACCCGGAAACATTCCCTCAGTCAGTCACTCAATTTTGCAGTCACCTAAACGCTCCGTTCGCAATCATGCGTCAATTCTGAGCGCTATGTGAATATGCTCCAGAATTTTTACGATACTCACATCTGGAATCCATCCCCCACGCATCGGGGTGGACACAGATGTCTCAAGTGTTTTGTTATGTAGTCTGACACTGTGGCACTGCAAATAACGCGAACATGAAATCTTGTTGGAATTCTAAGATTATTAACTATAACTGTCTCTTTTTATAATTTAATGCCCTATATTCGAAAACCAAAAAATCTCACACTCAGCCTTAATGGCACATGTGGTTACGAGTGTCAAATTACACGAAACCAATCTCACCTAAACGCAACATAACAACAATGAAATAGCTCATATTGTTACATCTCCCTAAGTCTGCTCGCGGCAGCCAGAACCTCACCCGTCTCGAGGAGAGGAAATTGTTCAATCCCTATCTCCTTGTGTATCCAATTCACCGGATAATTCGGCGGGAACAGGTGCTCGATGATCTTGTCGACTGTGTTCTCATCAAGAAGAGGTAGCGGTTCTCTTATATTCAGACTTCGGGCCACGATCTGGTAGCCGAGACCCCAAATGTCTTGGTCCAGATCACCACATAGTGTGTTCCATGACGCCTTCTTGGAACTTGCGATTGCGCTACGTAGGATCTTCCTTGCCTCCTTGGCCGTCTGTCGCTCGACCAGGCATGGTGAATCGGGGGTGTCTCTTTTATTCCGCAGGAATTGGAGCCTGGCGTGGAGAGCTGTCCTAAGTACCGCAATTTCGGCCGTTCGCCAGTACACTTGTGTCCTGTTGCTCCTTCTTCTGCGCGGCATTGATTTGTCGCATAGTTGTTTTAGGTCGTAGGCCAGCTCAGTGCTGGTTAGCGTGTCAGCATTTATATACCGCTGGATATCCCTGCACATTACCTCCTGATCAATATTCTTGGTGTGACGATGTTTGGTCGGACACAAGGAGTTTGACGTGGATTGCTCGGGCGCCAAACGGTAATGGATAGCTGTGTCGGGGTTGTGTCCAGGATACAGAAATAAAACAGCGGATGGCTTCAGATTTCAGATTTATTTCGTGGATCTTGATATACACTGACTTTCTCGTGTTTATCTTGGTAGCGGCCACTGGCTTGGTCTCCGGAACACCCCCTTGAGGACGTCCTGACATAAAACGGTGGGTTTCGGAAAACCGTGTGACGCCTTTTCGGGTAAAAACTTACCGTTCGAGAACGCCCACAAAAGTGACCGACGGATGTTAGTTGCACGAGCGGGTCGGGGTAAAGAGAGCGCCACCAAGTCTGAAATAATGGCTGAAAAAGAATCTAGTGACTTGGAACTAGATGGGAAGAAAGAGGAATACACACTAAATAAAAATGTACAATTTAATGAGAGCTGAATGGTGAATACAAAACTCAATGAGCTAAAGCGTAACATACAATCTTAGTAATGATGCAAAAAAATAATTAATAGAGCAAACAAAAAAATGAACTTACAGTTTGTGCAGCAAATTGTGTATGTAAAATAAAGCTAGCTAATAATCTTCTTGCTGGAGATTCAAGAGCTTCTGGGCGGTAAGCGGGGCTTCCTGGCTAACGTAGGTATACGGTCAGCACGGAGATTTCCTCGAGAAGACGTAAGACGGAAGGCAGGCGGTGTTGTAGTTGTCCGTAAGATTCAGCGTAATTCAGGCGTGAATTTCTGCCAGTGAGATAGTATTCAGCAGCTGATGAGTACGATCGACAGTCAGTGGCAGTCGACAGGATAGGTTTTCTTGGTGAATTCGAGGTAAACGTAGTCGTGCTATTGCAGGATCCAAGCCGCACGCGAATCACACCCAGAATCAGCTATCGTCTCAGCCTATGATCCCTTCTGGCTGGTATCAACGCTAAAACAGTACAACACAGCGCCAGTAACTAGTTCAAACAATATTGTGTAAATGATTTTAATACTAAACACAAAATGAAGCACAAATCTTTCTAAACAGCTAAACTATTTGAACTATGAGCTCTCAAAAGAAAAAATTACTTACAAAGAATACAAGTATGATTATAAACAAAGTTACAAATATATTGCGAATCTACTGTCAATGATTACAAAGCAAAATTTGAGAACTAACAAAATCTTTGATGGTGTTTACGCAAAGCAGGGAGGAAGAGAGGGAACAAAAAGGGTGATACGATGAAGGGGATTTGCAGAAAACGGACTTTCGCGACGGATGATGCGAGAGCATCAATAACACCAGAGCCCCAGAGTTTCAGTAACTAGTGTTGGCTGTGAATTATCCCAAACTAATTAACTATACTAAAAATTCAAGCCAACCAAACAAACTTATAACTAATACACTTAAACTACAGCGCTACTGAAACTCTACGTCTCACCAGGTCGTAAACTAACCTGCAAAAAGTGCTACGGCACAAGACTTACTCCGGGATCGTCCAAAAAGTCTAAGTCCAATCGTCTGTCACAGGCACACTCACATCCACTCGATGAATGATGACATTGAGATGAACAGAGCCGCCGTTAAGAAATGGAATCGCTGTCGATTACGGTGCTCACAATACAGATGATTTATAACCCAAATTTACAGATTTAATAACAAATTAACCCTCCCAAAATTTTAATCGGTGTAAAAATAATTATTTGCCGTGATAGGTGAGAATCCAAACAAAAAGAAATAAATTTAGAAACCGGAATACTAAAACGAAACTCACGCTACCAGTAACAAAAATTAGGCTATTGCTCCCAGACCGCGATGCCGGGTCCACGTGGGAAACGGATATCTGTTTTCACAGGCACGCTAACTAGATTGAGCATAAACAACCAAAAACGTTGTAATACGGTAAAATAAGCTAGAATACTACTTACTTAGGATGTTAGTTCAACGCAGAATAAGTAATCAACGATTATAAAATTTAAATGTCGTTCAAGTAAAGCAAATTCCACAGCGGTAACAGAAAACACGTGTAGCCTCATTCACGGTCTGCCAGCAAGAGAACCATGACCGCTTCCGCTGCGTAACGCCACACAGCGCGGAACGGCTGTCAGCACAAGTTGCACAAAAATGCGCGCGAAGAAGAATTGAACGTTACAACCGACGCCCGCCGTCCGGTGGGCGGCGGTGTGTCGGACGGGTCTTTGGCGGGTCCCTGAGTCGACCCTGAGAAGCGCGGAACGTTCTGGTGACTCGTGTTGAAACGACGCCTGGCGTTGCAACGTTACTAAGTCTCTCGGTCTTCCCGAGGATGGCGGAGCCGATTCCCGCGTAGTGAAAATTAAAAACGGCCGTAACTCGGAAACGACGCTCGGCGTCGGTCTCTAACAACTGCTGACAGTGGCTAGGATGGGATCCTGATGCTAACTCAAGTTCGACGCCCGGCGTCGCGACGACTGATTTCTAGTATGTTTGTCGGGAGTGCGTCTCGATGTCGGTGGCAGTCGCGGTTCCGGTGTGTGGAGCGTCGTTCGGCCGGAACGTCGTAAAACGCGAAGCTGACGTCACAGCGGGTGACATCACGGTGGGCGGATCTGTGTTATACGACCTGGTGCTCTCGAGTTCACTACCTCGAGGATAGTGGCAGAGATACGGAAAGGATGGAGACGGATTGTTCTCTCCAGTCGTCAGACTCGAGGAAGAAAGGTGAGGAGTGCGGGGAGCTTGGGGACCTGGTGCTGGTGTTTTACTGCGGACCCGCGTTGTGACCTGGATTAACCCTGCCGAGTCGAGGATTCTCTCCAGCCCGGGGACTCGAGGATGACGGCGCTCTCTAAGGGTACCTCTAGGTCTCAAAGCAGACGGTATCGTACTCCCAACTGTGGAGTCGCGGATGCTGCAAGCACACGGTGAAGTAGCCGACGTTGTGACTTGGGATCCCCTGAACAGGGTGACTCTCAAACTCTTGCGAGTCAAAGATTCTCTCCAGCCCGTGGGCTCGAGGATGACGGCGTTCTCAGTCAGGGCCTCCAAGTCGCAATGTTGGTTTGAAGCTAGGTAGCCTGAGGGGCTTGGAACGGACGGGGAACGGTAAAGCGGTAAACTAGACGGTAACTCTTACCCTGGTGAATTTCGCTGGACGGCTTCTTCTCGGATTATCACGGGGGCACTCTCTCATCAAGATGAGGATAAAACTGTGTCTTTTGCCTCGCGGATCCCGGCTTATATACAAAAAGTTAATGAATTGGGTTCGGGCGGGTTGTCAGTAGTCGCTACCATGTATTTACATAGGGGTAACTTACAGTGCTGTGGTTGAAGGGCTTCTCGTGTCCTTACGAAGTTCATACTAGCGTCAATCGGTAGCCCTGTAATTATGCTGCTAGGAAAGTATAACTTTATTTTAATCGGTTACTTATAGCCGGAGTTATTAACAGAAAACCGGAGTTGCTCTTATTTCCGGAGAAACGAGAGCAGTTTACGATTCACCGTTGTTTCGGACGTCTCCGGACATCGGTGAGTCTAAACTGCGAGTGACGAAAGACATTTCGTCACATTGATATTCCAACCCGTTGTGGTATGGACCGTAGTAGGTATAGGGAGGGTTGAGACGCCCCCCTCCACAACCACATGAAGTGTCACCTCTCTATCCCCTCTCTCTCCCCTCTCTCCACTGTCTCTCTCACCCCTCTCTCTCCCTTTCTCACCCCTCTCTCGTCCCTCTCTCCCTCTCTCACCCCTCTCTCTCTATCCCTCTCTCACCCCTCTCTATCTATCCCTCTTTCACCTCCTCTCTCCCCCTCTCCCCCCTCACCGCGTTGCCTTTACATGTCAAGTTCTCGCTTATGCCGATGACATAAAACTTTTTGTCAGTGTATCTTCATTGGATGACATTAACTTCCTAGAAAGTAATATAGACCGTTTAGTCTCCTGGTGTAAGCTTAATAAACTTCCTTTGAATATTGATAAATGTTGTGTTGTTACTTATACACGTAAATCTAATTATATTACACATCAGTATGACATGCGTGGTATAAATATTTCGAGGTCATCTACATTTAAAGATTTGGGAGTAACATTCACATCTACATTTAATTTCAATAATCATATTATGAATATTTGTACATCTGCCAGTAAAACTGTAGGCTTTATAATCAGAATTTGTATAAAATTTTATGACCCATCTGTTCTTAAATCTCTCTATTTTGCTTTTGTCTTAAGTAAACTTGAATACGCTTGTTTAATTTGGTATCCTTTTTATGCCAGCTAATGTTCATATTTAGACCGCATTCACCGTAGGTTTTTAAAATATCTATCTTTCAAGCTAGACAACATTTATCTAACTAGAGGTGTAGATATTAACTTCCTTCTTGAGCGCCATTCATTACCCTCATTATGTTATAGACGTGATAATTTCAGCGCAAGATTCCTATGGATGTTGGTCCACAACAAAATTAATGTACCATTCCTTCTATCAAGAGTGCTATTCCGCGTTCCCAGACTGGCATCGAGATGCACTAGAACATTCCATCTTCCTACTGCACATTCAAATGTTCTGAAGCGCTCACCAATTCACATAATGTGTTCAAATGCTAATTTATTGTTTGAAGATATTTTTCGTTAATTTATGTGTTGTTCCTCAACTATTTAATTTTATTTAATATTATTTTGTATACTTGCATAAAAATATTTATATTGTATTATTATTTACCATGTAACTGGTTTCCTTTTGGGTAATAAAGTCATTATTATTATTATTATTATTATTATAAAACTATAATATCGAAGGCGATTATAAAAACCCAAACGAACAAGAACCAATTTCAGAAACAGAAAATTTTGATGAATTATTTTTAGAAATAGAAACAGACAATCTAACAACTACGTAATGTCCTCTATAACTAACAAATTACCAGTACTTAAACAAGGCCCATTTACTACATTATTTGATACAGGATCGTCAATAAACTTCGTACATCCTAACTTAATAAAACATTTACAATTAAAAACATATCAAGAAAAATTTACGTTCAAAACAGTTAATGGAAAATCTACATGTTATGAATTTACAAAGATAACAGATACAGAAACAGCCAATAAAACGCCATATTTTTAAGTTTCATAAAAATTATAACTTACTGTTTGGAATAGAAGCATTTAAAAAATTAGAGATCTAATTAAATTTCAAAAATAATTCTGTACAAATTCAAAATAAAAATTCTCTACTTCAAGAAGAAATTAAACAAAAATCAAAACTAGATGTTGCAGACAATAGAAATTATTTATTTATTTATTTATTAAGCTCTCTACAGGACAATGTCCCAATTACAGAGGGCATATGAAAAAACAATACAAAAAATAACAACAAAACATACGTTACCATATATAACAAAACAAGTAAAAATTAATTAATCAAAAAAGTATGAAGCTGTGATATAACAAATTTAACAACTATTTGTGTTCCATATCAAAGAGAAAAATCCTAAATAATTTGTCCTTAAATACACGCAAAGTATCACAAAATATATCTATATTATACAATTGTAGGTTTATTTGATTGAAAGTAGCAAACATATACCTAACAGGGCTCCTTGCCTCATAATTAGTTCTGGCAGTACTCACAGCGAACGTTACTATCTGTCTCGGGTAGCAATTACGTGGTACATTAATACAAATTAATGATAACAGGTAAGAGGCATCGATAGCATTATTTAATAGTTTATAAAGAAAGTTACAAGTCAGAATGCTACGACGACTCTCAAGTGATATAATTTTGAACTCGAGTGGAAAAAATCAGATAGATATGCTAGTTTAGAAAATTTGAACCAACAATGACGTAAAAGTTTTCTTTGTAATTAAAATCATAAACAAGTTTATCTACTAGGATTTGATGATTAACTTTATCAAAAGCTTTAGCAAAATCAGTGTATATGACATCTATTTGTGAATTGTTTCGCAGGGAGTTAGTCAAGAATTCTGTAAAGTGGGCAAGGTTGGTAACAGTCGATCTTCCTTGCATAAAGCCATGCTGATCGTCAGAAATTTTGTGACGTACGTTTGTATACATAAAGTTGTATAAAAGTTTTTCAAATACTTTGGAGATATTAGAGATAATGGCTATGGGACGGTAATTTGCTATATTTGCACTATCACCAGATTTGAAAACAGGGGTGATAAAAGTAGTTTTTAGAGTAGACGGAAAAGAATTAGTAGACAAAGAGAGGTTAAATAAAACATGTAAGGGTTTCACAAATATGTCACAACAGCCTTTAAGCATAAAACTAGGTAGGTAATCAGGACCAGGATTGCGAGAGGATTTAAGACTATTTATAGCTGAACGAATGTCCGTTTCTGATATGACGTTTATGGAAATAAAGTCAGAAGAAGTATCATTAGAGTGGGGTGGAGCAGGGGAAGGAGGCAGGGGGTCATGTACATAAACAGAAGAGAAATAAGTAGCAAAAGCTTGAACAATAGATGGCGTAGAGTCGAAGTAATTATCATCTAAATATAGTATGGAATACGAGAGGTATTTGATTTAGAATTAACATGAGACCAGAATGTAGAAGGTTCATCGGAGATATTAGCCTGTATAGAGTTTAAATATTTCTGATGCGCAGATTTTATGTCACTCTTAATTTTAGAGCGAAGTGCTTTAAAGTGGGTGTAATATAAAATGAATATGGTTTTTGTATACAACTTATGATATTTATCTTTTAGTTTAATATCTGAAATAATTGATTTAGTAAACCAAGGAGGGTATTTGGAGGTTTTTCTAATAGATTTAGGAATGCATTGGTTCATGATATTATATAATATAGTGTAAAATGTAGAGTAAGCATCATCAACTTGATCATATTCGGATAAAACACTCCAATCAGTTGAATTCAAAAGGTTATAGAGAAGTAAATAGTTCGCCAACCGGAAATTGTAGTTAGGAATCGAGGTGTCAAATGAGGAATTAGGAATGGAAGGAGAAATTTGAACAGTGACATTAAGGGCAGGATGATAATTATCTTCATTTAATAAAGGACACAGATCACGTGATACAGAACAGCATATATTGGACAAAACAATATCTAATAGCCCATTGTCAAGGTTGCGGACAAAATTATACTGTGAGGCATTCAAAAAATTATATCATTTGAATCATAAAGAAAAAGTATGTTAAACGAAATAATGAAACAATACGATTGCTTATTTCCAAAAACCGGTGAAAAATTATCACATACAAGTGTACTAAAACAAAATTATTTTATCAGATAACACCCCAATCCATACAAAACAATATAGACTATCCCAAATTTATGAATCTGATATAGAAAAATATGTAAAAATATTATTAGAAGAAAAAATTATAAAAAAGTCTTACTCCCCTTGGTCCAGTCTCATATGGATAGTACCAAAGAAAGAAGACGCTTCAAATAAGCGAAAAACGAGAATGGTACTCGATTTCAGAAAATTAAACTCTTTAACTAAAGACGATACATTTCCAATGCCCAATATTGACAGTTTGCTTGATCACATCGGTTACTCCAAATATTTCACAACCCTAGACTTACACTCAGGATTTCCCCAAATAGAAATGAAACCCGACGATATAGAAAAAACTGCGGTCTCCACACCATCCCGTCGTTACGAATTCACTAGAATGCCCTTTGGATTAAAATATGTCTCCGCCACCTTCCAAAGAATGATTAATATAACCTTGGGAGAATTGGTAAATACAATATGTCTAGAATACTTAGACGATATTATAATTTTTGGAAATACAGTCGAGGAACACTTAGATGATATAAAATTAGTTTTTAATAAATTAAAACAAGCAAATCTAAAAATTCAAATAGATAAATCTGAATTTTTACAAAATCAAACAAAATATTTGGGCTATATCATAACTCAAGAGGACATACGAACAAAGCTTTCTAAGGTAGAAAAAATAAGAAACTAAACCATACCAAAAACAAAAAAGGAAATCAAATCTTTCCTAGGAACTATGGCTGGTACAGAAAATTCATACCCGATTTTGCAAATATTACCAAACCATTCACCTTATGTTTAAAAAACGGACAACAAATTTATATATTTAATGAAGAATTTCAATTTTTTTTAATAAATGCAAAAACATACTAAGTGAAACGCCTATATTACAATTCCCAAACTTTAATAAAGACTCCGTACTCACTACAGATGCTCAGATTTCGCTATAGGTTCAGTTTTATTGCAGAAAAATTAATCAGGAAAAGAAATGCCTATAGTTTATTTTTTAAAATATTAAACATTTCAGAACAAAATTAAAGTACAATCGAAAAAGAACTACTGTCGATAGTATAATCAATTAAACATTACAGGCCATATCTTTACGGTAGAAACTTCCTGATCAACACAGATCACAAACCATTAGTCTGGTTATTCAACATGAAAAACCCAAACCTAAAATTAAGGCGCTGTAAATTAGAGAACGAATACAATTTTGTCATAGAATAACTACAGGGAAAAATTAACATTCTTGCAGATAATTTATCCCGACAAAAACCAAAAACACTATGAAATATGTGATATCACACTCAAAAATATTTGCACATTGTGTATCAAGAGACCTAGTAATGAGAACAGAATTGGCCAAACAAATAAAAAAAAAAATTAGATAGCAAAAAATATTGTAAAAACCAAAGTTCAAACAGAAACATAATAATTCAGAAATTAAATAACCAAACGATTATTCAATTAATCACGAAAGAAAAATATTGCGTTTTACCAACCCTTAAAAGTTTCGACAAGCCATTGATGGGATTTAGATATTATTTTAAATGAAATTTCTAAATTAAATATACCCCAAATAGGTTGTGGATTACATAGACTAGAATGGGATAAAGTAAAGACAAGTTAGAAACAATTTTTTAAGACGCGAACATACAAATAAAACTTTACACATTGCCAGAAAACAACCAGTTAGAAAGCTCAGAAAGCGACATTAATATCAGACTCAGATCCTGAAAACTTAGTGAACGGAATAAAAACAAAGAATAATTTGTAAATTCAAAAAACAAACCATTCAGAAAGATGTATTCATTCATTCATTTTTATAAAATTACTTATTACCTAAAATAAGAAATTTAGCGCTATTTAAAAATTAAAACCTAGATTTAGAAATTTCAAAAATAATTTTAAAAAAATTGCATATAATACCATAAACATAATAGCATGCAATAAAATAGTCGAAGATATAGAAAATCAAGAAGAACAATTAGAAATAATTATGGAAATTCTATCAAGGAATTACAATTCATAGAGGAATATTTACTACAATAAATATGTTAAAAGAAATATATTTTTGGCCCAAACTAATACCTCAGACTTTATAAATAGATGCGAGCTTTGTAAACTTAATAAACACAACAGAAAATCGATACATGCCATAGATAATTTAACCCGGACACTAACTAAACCATTTCATATTTTAAATTTAGATGTATTATCATTGGATAAAAATCTTTTTCTGACAATATATGATCAGTTTTTAAATATGTTACAAATACGCTCCTTGAAAGAGAAAAATGCAAAAACTATATCATATTTGATCCAATATTTACAAACGTATAAGATAAAATAATAACTGATGGAGGATCCGAATTAAAAAACGAACTGAACTACTAAAAGTTCATAATAGCAAAAGCCACATAACTTGCATAAATAATCCAAAAAGTAACAGTATAGAAAGTGTCCATTCAACAATTATAAAACATCTGAGATTAATAAATCAAAATGAAAACTTCAAAAATAAAGACATATTTGAAAAAGCAAACTTGGCCGTCTTAGCTTTTAGGAACACTAAACACAGTACAACTAAACTGCCGCCGAATGAAATTCAATATTATTCCACTCGTAAAAGAAGAAATTATAGAAAGATATATTAAAGAACAAAATTAATTATAGGATATCATTAAAGATAGATTAGAGGAAGAAAAATTAGATAGGAATAAAGAAAATAACAACCCATTAATAATTAAACCAAAAGTCTTTATAAAAGAAGATACTCGGCGAATAGGGATATTCAAAAACCCACTATTTAAGAAAAATTTCAGTAAAAAATTATGACCCACTATTGGGAAATATAATATCAAAGATACGCAGGGTTATAATAATGTATGAATAAATAAACTGAAACAGTAAAATAATCAATCTGTTTCAAATGTATTTACGGTAAACTCAAGACATCTCAATTAATAATGGAATTCTCTTAATAGAATTAAGAAAATGTCAAATTAAAGAGAATGAAAAATTGGTTTACTTCAATTACGACATTACCCAGCTATTAGCACAATTTAACCAAATCGAAAAATTTAAATTCATATTAAACGAAAATACACAAAAAACAAAACACATATTCCATAACCAAATTAATACCCTACATTTTAATTTCGATGATTTAAAGGAACAAATAAGTAAAATATTTATTAAAACAAGAACAAAAAGAGGATTAAGAAGTATAATTAAACCAATTTCGGGAAATTTAGACGAATCCGATAATGAAAAATATATGAAAATATTTGAACAAATAAAAATTAATCAGAATATCTTGCGAGATAATTCTATAAAAACCCTTTATTACCTTAAAACGTAACAAGTCACTTCAACACACAATTACAAAAAATTAAAAATCATAAAAACTCCCTTAATGAACAATTACGATATATAAAAATAATGTTAAAAGAAAACGCAGGATGGAAAGAAGTTATAGAAGTGAATCAAAAATTCGAAGAAATCAGTCTATTAATTTCTAATTTAAATAACGTAGTTAAACAACTAGAAAATAGCATGACTACACAAGTTCGACCCAACAATTATCTCACTTAAAAGCCTAAAGAACATAGAAATGACGCAGAATATTTGGAACGTACAAGAACTGTTCAACACACACTGCAATCTTAACCAGAACATACTTCACATAATAATAACACTACCAATATTTAATCAAAACGAATAAAATATTTTTCAAATAACTCCTAGCCCAACTTATAGGAAAAACATTAGTCATCATTAATGAACCCCAGGAATTGTATTTTGACCAAAATAACAATAAATACCTATACAAAAATGTATAGTTTCAAAACAAAAATATTTTTGTACTACGCAATATTTTCCAATGCGTAAATAATTTAATCAAATCACAGAAAATAAATAATTGTAAATATCACGAATTAAAAATAGAAAATAGTTTCGAGATAATTGAAAACACGAACGATTTGATTATAATAAGGCCCGAAATACAAAAAATCCAAATTAATTGCAAAAATAAAATAATACATGAAGAAATCCAAGGAATATATAAGATCAAACTTGAAGAAGGAATCACAAATTTGGTCCCACTTTTTTTCAGATACAATTTTGAATATAATTATGGAATAAACAAATCAGCACATACAAAAAAAAACAAGTTCATTTTCAACGAGAAAGAGATGCTAAAGAGACCGATTTATTGAAAATCAAGGCGTTCGTTGGACTTAATCGCCTGTATCTTAACGAATTGTGGGATAAAAATGGTACAGTAGTAGAGCTATTTCGACTTACGATGTCTCTACAAAGATTTCGTTTCCTTTTGAAATATATAAGGTATGATGATTCAACTACAAGTGACACACCCATATAAGAAGTATTTGATAATTTCATCAACAATTGTAAAACTGCATACTTTCCATTTGAATACGTTACTATTGACGAAAAACTCTAGGGATTTCGCGGGCGGTATAATTTCCGTCAATACATACACAACAAAGCCTCTAGATATAGCATAAAGATGTTTGCATTAGCCAATTCAAAAAGATTTTATACGAACAATTTGGAAATGTATGTTGGTCGGCAACCTGAGGACTTTTTCGAAGTGAATAATTCGCCGAACTATGTTGTTCAAAGACTTTGTGAAACAATAACAGGATCTAGCATAAATGTTACAGATGATAATTGGTTTACTAGTATGACGCTCCTTGAAAATTTGCAGAAAATTTTCAACTTGACTTTTCTGGATACCATAAAACAAAACAAAAGAGAACTGCCCCCAGAATTTGCTCGTCTTTCAATTCGTCCCACATCTAGCATGTTTGCTTTTCAAAAAAATGCAACATTGGTTTCTTATATTCCGAAGAATAACAAAAATGTTTTATTGGTATCGGGTATTCATTTTGACAGCAAAATCGATGAAAACAAAAATAAGCCGGAAATAATTATGGAATACAATCAGACCAAAGGAGGCGTCGACTGTGTTGATAAGCTGTGTGCGGCTTAAGATGTTTAAGAAACAATCGAAGGTGGCCCATGGTAGTCTTTTATTCGTTGTTGAATGTTGCTGGAATTAATTCTTTTGTCATATATGCAACAAATAATTCGAAATGGAACATGCAAAGTATTTTTACGAACGTTATGTTTTCAACTAATTGAAGGCCATCTTCGTCGCTGTGCAATTTTGAATATTCCAAATATCATGGAAGTTCGAATAAGAGGGATTTTAGTATTAGAATAACCTCTATAGTATGTTCAAAGATATTCCGTTATGGCTTTAACTTACTAAGCCTGTGTTGAACCGCACACAGTAAGAGATTCTACCTGTTGGCGCTCAGGGTAGGATTGCAAAATATTTAAATTCGGAAATCTCTAATCTCTGTGCGGATTACGTATTTCAGATTTACTTGAAATAATAATTAATTCGCAAAATTAAACGCTAAAAATGTGTATTTAGATTATCATGACAATATGTGCGCTGATATTTTTGAGACGTGGTTTTGTGATATTTTACTGCCGAATTTGCCGCAAAATAGCGTTATTGTTATGGATAATGCCAGTTACCATTCGCGGCTAAGCGCGAAAATACCATCTAATTCCATGAAGAAGGCCGAAATTCAGGAATATTTAATTAACAACGATCTGTACTTCGAAGAATCATATAATAAAAAACAATTGTTAGAAGTTGTTCAAATTAAACCCCCTGTGAAACAGTATGTGTGTGACAACTTAGCAAAACAATTTGGACACGATGTACTTCGATTGCCTCCTTATTAATGTATTTTTAATCCAATTGAATTAATTTGGGGCCAATTAAAATGCAATATAAGACGGAACAATGCATCACCGACTGTAAGTGACGATGTTATCGAATTAATATTCGTAATAAGAGAAATGAACAATATAACACCAGAAAATTGGGCTAACAGTGTGCGTCATGTGATTGATTTAGAAAATCAATATATTGATATTAATAATATTACTAAAGACTTTATTATAAATATTCAAGACTCAAGTGACGATAGTGAAATAGATTGTGATAGTGACAATGATATTGTCGAATAATTACATATGTATAGCAGTGTAATATTTTGTATTTATTGTTATGTATGACGCTATTGTTTATTTGCATTATTTAACTAAATGACGAATTGTTATACAATGATACTTTCATGTAACATTTTTTTTTGTTTCATTATCAATAATAATATTTGTACAAAATTCTCTGTTTCATTATTATAATATATATAAAAATAAAATTAAATTGGGAAATACTGAATACATACCTGTCCTTGCACCCCTATAAATCAAGCTTAAATCCCTAACATTAGACCCGCTGAGAGGGCCATAACGGATTATCTTTGAACATAGTATACATCCTCCGATTTGAGATAATGCTCGTGGTCGTTGTGCCTATTGTGATCAAAGAAAAAAAAAAAGAACACGATTTTCATGTGTAAAATCTGAAAAATTTGTATGCTTGGAACATTCACTGAATTTGTCGTAATTGTTCTGTTCTTGGAAATGAGAGCGAATGAAATTATATTTTCTATATTATTGAAAGTTTCTGAGTTTTATTTTGTATATTAGAAGTATTATTCTTATTTTTTAATATAAATACATTATGAATGAAAGTTTTTGAAGTACTATGATATTATTAATTTCAAAAATGAATTAATTATAGCAAATTTTCAGCGGACCGAGAGTTCGCACGCGACCTTTCTTGTCTCAAAACTAAGTGCGACCTACAAAAGGTTAAAGTCGTCTTTTCAACTAAATATCGTATAGAAAGTGCAACATTTTTTATTTTGAAGTTTAAAAAGTTAGAAAATCAGTGAAAAAGAGTAAAAATAATGAAACAATAGCAAAAAATACTACACTGAGAAAAAGAGTTCTATTATTAAACGAATACATTTATTTGGATATTATTTCTTTGAAATTAACTATATATTTGTAATGTAGAAAATACATTTTAAATAAAAATAAATTAATAAATGTTATACTTTTATATTACAAAAACTATTTGTTCGATGTTGAATAGTTAAATTCAAATTATTATATTACTTTGTAATGAATTATAATGTTACCTCTGAAATAACAAACGCGAACATTTAAAATTAATATACTGTTTTTCTGTACTAATAGTGATTAGTTTATTATCATTAAAGTTATTCTTTTGATATAAAGCACAGGTCGTTAATATTTAAAAATGATTAGTTAACAGTTAACGAAGTTTTCCTGAAATAAATTGTGATAAATAAAAATATTTCAATATTTAATGTTACACTTTCTTGTTTAATAGTAAATAAACTTAGATTATATTAAATTTAGCTCTATTTACCAATAATATAGATTTGAAGACTGGTATTCCCGCTCGAGCCAGCGCACGGAACAGACGTGCGAGCTCGTGCTAATCAATTAGGTAACTTCTAACCAAATAATAAAATAATCTTCCATCATAAAACAAACCAAGTGTCAAACAAAGTGTTAAACAATGTATTAAGCAAAGTGTTAAACAAAGTGCTAAACTTACAAACACTTACTGGCGTCAAACAACATGGAAGGGGCCGGGGCGACGCCCCTGCCAGCCTCACCCACAATTATGACAATGGACATCACCAATATACTCAATCCCAACAACGAAACCGAAAACATGACAGGAGAGGAAAAATCATCAAACTCCGATGAAGGTAATAAACCTCAATTCCGTACTGAAAATCCCAAAAAAAGTAAATCCCGCTTGAGGATTGATAACCACAGCCAAAAATACCAAGCACAATTCCCAGTCCTCACCCAAAATCGCTATGCTATCCTAAGAAACTATATGGACGACCCAAGCACATCATCCAATCAAAACCAAACATCATCATCCAATCAAAACCAAACAATCAAAATTCCCCCTATATTCCTAAACGAAGTTAACAATTATCAAGAAATCCTCAAAGATGTAAAATCCTTACTATCAAATGAATTTACAACAAAACAAAATGGCCCTAACGGAATAAAAATAAATACTACAACCATAAAAGACTTCAGAATCCTAACGAGATATTATGACTCACAAAAACTTAAATTTTATACCTTCAAAGCACACGATAAAAATAAATAAATAAATAAATATATCATCACGCCTTTTACCCATCACTGAGTGTGGCACTCTGCCTAAGCATATCTCGGTAAGTGATATATTTTTTCGCGTGAAGTGCGGTTACCAGCCGTCAAATCACGGCCTCCAAAGATATTAGTGGTGGAGGAGCCACAGGGGTAGATTTTTTAAAATTGGTGAAAATTGTTTGTCGGCTGTGGGGATCGAACCAGGGTTCTCAAGATCCACAGGCCGACTCGATACCACTGAGCACACGATGGCCAACAATTATCAGTTGTTATCAAAAATATACCAGTTTCATTAACAGAGAACGAAATCAGAGAAGAACTAATAAACCTATCATACTCAGTATTAAAAGTCGTTAGACTAATAAATAAATTTAAAGACCCTATCCCAGTTTGCGTAGTCGAACTAAAAAAATGCGACACCTCTTCAGAAATCTTCAATTTAAATAAGTTGTTTCATGCTATCGTTACAGTTGAAATAAGACGTAACAGCAAAGACATTCCGCAATGCACGAACTGTCAATTATACGGTCATACCAAAAACTTCTGCAGAATGGATCCCAAATGCCACAAATGTGCTGGAAATCATCACTTTAGTAAATGCCTAAAACTTAAAAGCGAACCTGTCTTATGCGTTAACTGCGGGGAAAACAATCCCGCTAACTATAAAGGATGCAGATATTACAAAGAAATCAAAGAAAAGGCACTCAAACGAAAAAACTATCACAACAAAACAAACCAATCCCCCTTCAATATCCCCCAAACAAATGAAAGTCCTTCCCAAAACCAACAAAAAAGACATACAAGTACAAACACACAGCCACAAGCATCCGCCTCAAAATCCTATTCCTCGCCCTTCAAAAATAATTCCCCTGAAATGCAATCCACCGTACCCCCAGAAAATCCCCCAAAGACATCAGAATTAATCCCTACATTACTAGGACTCCTATTTGACTTAATAAAACCATACGCTCAACAAATAAAATCTTTTCTCACCACACTAATATCGTCACTAATTTAATCCAATGCCAACAACACACAGATTACATAACCTCAAAATAATGAACTGGAATGCCGACGGAATTAAAATGCAACGGGCCACACTAATTGACTTCTTACAAAGACATAACATAGACATAGCTTGTATAAGCGAAACTCACCTAATACCGGATGAAACATTTAAAATTCCACGATACAAGATACCCAGATACGACAGAAACGCTCAATGGGCCTCAGGCGGAGCAGCAATACTCATAAAAAATAACATAACTTACAATGAACTTGCCTTACCCAAACTGAACACCATGGAAGCCGTCGCAATAGAAATTACTCTACAAAACAAAAACACAATAAAAATCATATCAGCCTACCAACAACCCAGCCGACGAATTCAAGAAGAAGACATTGCCGCAATTTTCTGCAATGACACTCCCACCCTTCTTATAGGTGATATAAACAGCAAAAACACACAATGGGGCTGCACTGCAAACAACCCAAATGGAAAACGGCTCGAAATTATCATCAACAAACACCACATACAAATCTCCACGCCTAACGAACCAACCCATTTTCCTTATCGTACAGACCACACACCAGACATTCTTGATATAATCCTTCACAAAAACCTCACACTTCCCATTAACCAAAACGTCATGTGTGAACTTGACTCAGATCACCTACCCGTTATAGCATCATTCGCAAACGAGGCCGAACTAATCATTCCTCCAACCAAAATACCACGTGGACAAATTAATTGGCAAGTGTTTGCAGACGAAATAAATAATACATTAAACCCACTTCAAAAATTACGCAACAAGGAAGACATAGACAACGCCATTATTCATCTGACCGAAACATTAACAAACTCAACAATAACCGCAACCACAAAGAAACTCCCAGTAAAACGCAATACCCCTACAACACCACTTCACATCCTAAATCTAATTAAACAGAAAAATAAAGCCAGGCGACTCTGGCAAAGAACACATGACAAAAACTATAAACGAGAACAAAACAAGCTGACACACGAAGTAAGAAAACAACTGGAGAATTACCGCGTAAACAACTACCAAAAATATCTTCAAAACATAAACCCAGGAGACTCACAGATGTGGCAAGCAACAAAGCAAATCCTAAAAACTCCAACGGTCATTCCACCAATTGTTATAGATGATATAACATTCAGTAGGGATGAAGAAAAATGCAATGCATTCGCTACCTACTACGAAACTGTATTTCAAAATAACATCCTAAACCTAAATCAAAACAACATAGAAAACTCAATCAACCCAAATAACGATCCAACCCTAATCCCATCACAAATGACACCCACATCTCCAGCCGAGCTCAAGGGCTACTTCAATAAATTAAAAAACAGAAAAGCACCTGGCCAGGACGAAATTTCAAACCTAATCCTGAAAAATCTCCCACGCAAAGCGCTAAGCTTCCTCAGCTCCATAATTAATTCCTGTCTAGCTAACGGATACTTCCCCACAAAATGGAAACATGGTAAAATTATAGTCTTTCACAAGCCAGGCAAAATAAAAAACTTACCATCGAGCTATAGACCAATAAGCCTACTCTCAATCCTATCAAAAATCCTAGAAAAAGTCACCGATTAGATATATTCCTAGAAACAAACAACATCATCCCAGCCTTCCAATTCGGGTTCCGAAGAGGCCACTCAACAAATCACCAACTCTTAAGACTAAACGAATTGATAGTCAAAGGATTTTAAAGAAAGCAGAGCACCGTCATCGCCTTCCTGGACGTACAACAAGCATTTGACAAAGTATGGCACACGGGACTTATCTACAAATTGAAACAACTCAAATTACCACCTTACATTTTCCAAATTCTACGTTCATTCCCAGAAAATAGAACCTTTCAAGTAAACATCAATAATCACACATCATCAATAAGAAATATCCATGCAGGAGTACCCCAGGGCTCAATCCTAGGGCCAACGCTATACAATATCTACATGAATGACATCCCAGTCGCCCAAAACTCAACACTAGACATGTACGCTGACGATACCGCCATCATAGCGCAACACTGTAATATCAACATAGCCAGAAACCGCGTTCAAAACGCAATCAACACACTAAATCAATGGTTGGATAAATGGAAAATAACTTTAAATGCAAATAAATGCGAAGCAAAAATATTCTCGCTAAAAAGAAATAACGACCCACAAAACATTACCATCGATAAAACAAGCATAGAATGGAATCCGCAAAACTCAGCCGTCTACATCCGCACCGACGCCTCACATGGAGAAATCATATAACACAAAAACTCAAAGAAGGAAAACAGAGATTAGGAATGTTATACCAGATAATAAACCTCACTAATACGACCATTGATAATGTACGCTTGCCCTATTTGGGGCACAGCCTCTAAAACTCTTTTATGCAAAATACAAAAATTTCAAAACAAAATCCTCAGAATAGCGGTCAATGCGCCTTGGTTCATCCGGAACACACAATTACATCGCGAACTACAAATTGAAACGATACAACAAGTCATTAAGAAACAAGCTGTAAACTTCCTCACAAACATTTCTCTTTGCCCAAGCGCAAATCATTACAACCTTGGAAACAAATCGAAGAAATGCCGACTAAAAAGACGTCTTCCGCAGGACTAACTACTCAGCACAGACACTGAAGAAATCTCAGATTAATCATACAATTTAACGCAACTCCATGCTATAAAATCCACCACAAACTACTGTAACTGCCCGGGGAACAGAATTCCCCATCAATGCCATGTAAATACATCATCCATACCATGTATAACAATGTGAATGTTGATCTGATAATAAATTATTATTCACAAAAAAAAAAGATTTGAAGGCTAGTTAGGACAAATAATATGTTTATTCGCTATGTACTGTCCAAGAATTAAAAGGCGTACTCGTTTCGTAGTGTCCGTGTACAATTTGAATATGGAAGAAACAACAAAGTCTCTGTTAACTGAATGGGACTTTAGCTCCTTAGGTAATATATTTGAAGGTAAGTTAAATTACAATATAAATAAGTACAATTTTTAAAATAAGAAGTAGTAGATTTTATAAAAGAGACATAAATCTCTTTAATTCTCAATCATATTTAACCGCAGTGGCCTTAATATTTAAAAAACAATAAATTTTAATTTTTTCGTCGTAGAAAAAGAGATTGGAATCGACGAACTAAAAAAATTAGATGAGAAATATCTTGCTGAATTAATGCCAAAAATTGGATAGAGAATGAAAAAAAAAAGATAATAAAAAATCATTTTTGAAAAGAGGTATATTATACTTACGTTATTTTTATAATTACTATATTCAATTATCAAAATTGGCATAATATTATATGTGTAGAAATGTAGATTGCATGTGGGTACATGTTAAGATTATTAGTTTTGTTTTATACGTTATTTATTCGAATCCGAATAGTGATTATATTATACTAAGTTTGTATTTAAAAATTGTATAGTTAACGAATAAACTTTTGATGAACTAAACTGAAATATATAATATTGTTTTAATATTAAAAGTTACACTTTAGATTAGTATTTTGTTTCCGTCATAGTTTTGTGCACAATGTCATAGATTAAAAATGTTTGGCGAATATTTAACAAGTTCTTGCTTTCGTGGGATTGGAAGATGTAGTGTGATGTAATTTGTGAAATGGGTATGCAGAACAAAACAAGTTTATTGTTCAAAAAAGTTCATGCATTATAATTTCCGTTTAGGATTGAAAGAACATCCATTTTCGATTTTAGTACAATGTTTATATGTACCCGGTTTATTCCGTCATTTGCATAAATATATTTACAAAATGATTTGTGATTGAAATAGTTTCAGATATATCTAAAAATGCGGATGTTATATGGTTTAAAATAACATTAAGCCGTGGAATAATATAACTGAACATTGGGATAAAACATATTGCCTTAGACAAACATCCTTGAAACGTGACGTCAGCATCAGTGATATTTACATTGACTGGCCAATATTGGCAAACAGTTTGGGATATACTTTAGTAAGATGTGAATATTTTTAAAAATTTTGTTTTGGAAGCCTACACACCAGAAAAGTAGAGAAGGAGTGATATGTCGTGTGGAGATATGTTATTTCATTATCTAATTAAAATAAATGAGTACTTATATCCTAGAAAAACTTATACAAAAATCAGAAAAAAATAAGACAACTGCAAACCTATGCAAAAATAACATTTGTGCATTTTTTTAACATTTTTTACGTATATCATAAAAATGGTAAAAGATACCAAAAAATCAGTCGAGTTGTGTAAAATTAAATGCTTGTTAAAAATATATTTTTCACGACTTTAAATTAATATGTGAAAAGCAGCTCGATTGGCAACTCTGATAAACGTGAGTGTCATTTGATTACTATCTAACTGTCTAAAAATCTAACATGCTTATTTAAATAAATCATCTTTAACCATTACCATCCATTCATAATATATACTCAAAAATTTAAATATGGCAGTCATTTATTGAGAAAACCAAATATGGTTGTTGAATCATAACTTTAATTTATGTGGACTTTTAATATGTTGTACAGAAGCTTGTAACAAGCAAATATGCAAAAGTTCCCAGTTGTTTTAAAGATTCAAAACATTATTTTTCTGGGCTATTGTGAAAAAACTTCATGTGGTAGCACATTACCTTCCAACAGTTGCATGGGTATGTGTATGTCACTCGCACGTACAAATTTGAAACGGTTTGGTAACAGTTTCCATGCTTTGATTTAAAATTTGTTACATTTTATCTTAAATTTTTATAAACATGAAATATAGTTATTTAAATTTCTAACATTTAATTTACAGATCTCGGCTACTATACATGAAACTATTCAAAAGAAGAAAGAAAAATTTGAGAAACTGGGACAGACTGTGCAACCCTTCATGATAGTGGAAGTGAAGAACAACACAATCCTTAACAACATATGCGTAATTGTCTTGCATATATAAAGTGCCATCAGTGCTGTATCTTTGCTATAAATTTTTTCACGTTCTGAACCTGCAATATCTTGTAGAAGCTGAACATTTGTGAATATTTATTCAATTAAGCATTTATGTAATAGAAACCAAATTTGATAATAATTATTATTATTGCCAAACAAATAATAAATTATATATGACATTATAAATAAACTATACATTTTTTATAAATACATGTCTTTTTATTATTAATGTGATCTTGTTTAACTAATACTAAATAATATTCTACAAACAAAACAATATTTATTATTTGTAAATAAACATTATATTTTTTACTAAAACTATAACATATTTTAGGTTGAAAATAATAGTATTTGATTAACAAAAAAAATTAAAATTAATTTTAAATATATTGTTTAACAGTAAACGAAGTATTTTGCATTGAAAATAATATGTAAGATTATTCTAAATATTACTTGTTAATATTTGGAATCGATCTAATAACAATTAATGAATTTATTTGAATAATACATCATGTCTAATATCAAATATAACACTGGTAAATTAGATACAAACGATGCTCATTTAATTATTTTGAAGCTATCTTGACATAACTGCAAAGCTACGTAAGTTGGGCAATATTTGACATAATTTTTTATGAACTAGTAATAAGTATCATTTATGGCAAATAAACCTTTCTCTCAGTGTATAAATTCATTGATTTAATTTTACAATTTTTATTTTTATCTCCTTAGTGATCATTTAAAATTGCCCAACATAATTGTTGAATGTTTGACGTTTATTTGAATATCCCGCCAATAATTTTTAAGAAATATGAAATGTTTAATTTTTGTGTAGTTGGCTTTTTAAAATTAATAATAATAATAATATCATGTCTGTTTTGAGTAGAGTGTTTTCGCCGTTCCTGCAGCAGCCACTGGTGGCTCGATTTGACCTTGGCTGTTTTTTAATCAAGTTATGCATGTATGGGGGTCAAGGTCGCAATATGCATCAGGTATTGCGTCAGATACTGGTTTTGTTAATTACTTTCGAAAGTTGTTTTGTTTAACGTTACGAAATATATCATTTAACCTGACCAAACAGTATTATTTTGTTGAATATTTCATTATTTGATAGCTCATACTTGTGCTTATTAATGAAGCATGATTTTATTGAAAGAAAGTGTTTATTATTAACCAATACGAATTAACGTTATTTTAACCAATTACAACGCACCATGAAAATGAATAAATACACGATGAAGATTAAAATGTAAACATAGTATTGAACTGTTTTCTGTGTGATATACCACGTTCGCCGACGACGCGCAACATAGCTATATAGATACCACTCTGTAAGTATGCGTGTATATATTTTATATGTAGTTATATATTTATTATTTTTATTTATTTGTTTTAGATGAACATGTCACGTAAACACAACTTACGAAACAATGTTGTTGAAGTGCCAACAGACCTGGTGCCAGCTACACTCGACATTGGTGCGTTCACTGAACAAGATTTTAAATTTGATTTTATTGAAAACCGTGCAGATTTAGCATATAAAGAAGATTTTCTTTTATTATCCACTAATTAGTTTTAAAAAATATACTAAGTGATTTCTGTTGGTTTAAGTGTAATTAGAAACTTCACACCTGTAATGGAATTTACAAATAGTAAACCAGACAACGCCGGCATGCATTCAGTTTGATACGTTGCAGTTGAAAGAATTTTTGACGTTTAAAGAAGTAATTTTAAATTATTTACAAAATGGTTCTGAAATGATGTATCAAAATTTACCGTACGATATTGGTATAGTGCTGAATAATGTAAATGGAAAAAAATTATTAACTCTCTCCTGGTATCGTAATGAGTATAGATTTCTTATGGACGCTTTATCTGCACAAACAATGTTTAACATATTCGATGTATTTATTCACAAACTGCATATGCTGAAAAATTTAAATTTTAAAGAATATTATGAAAAAATTATATCTTTAGCTCATGATTATGCCACATTAAATCCAAATATTGATGACTATAAATGTATTGAATTTATGTAGGATAAGGATTTGAATATGAATGTTTTAACATTTAAGGAGTTGTTGTTTATATATAAAGGAAAGAAAATGTATAATGATATGAATAATAAAAAACATATTAATTATATACTATTTTTCTTTATTTATTTTATAGCTTGTACAGAGTTATTCATTGTTCGAAAAGAGAATATTCAACCAGTTTCAAATAACACACACGTTTCTTAGTGCACACAGAAACGGTGCAGAATGATCAAAGCAGGAAAAATGTATTACATTTGTGTTTTTCAACGATGGATACTGTACTAAATCAATTACAGGCACACTCAATCTTAATTGATTCTCTAAATATTTCTTCTTTTTTACTCCTTTCACGTAAATTTGCGACGCTGAAGCCAAAATACGTTTTACACTAGCAACCGTTTCTTTAAACTCACTACTACCAGAATTCCAATATAATCCGTGATAATGATTTAATAACCACTGCGCTTCTTTCTTGCGTTCCTTGTTTAAACGCTTCCAAGGAAACGGAGGTTTCAGCGTATAATGTTGTATTTTATCACCATTTTTTGATGTTATGGCTATTTCCTTTCGAATTAATTCACACTGTCATTCCCATTGAAACTCTGTATATCCACAACGAGTTCCATCGTTTAACTAAATCTGCAATCTGTTAAACAAGCTTTTTAACCGCACTTGTTGTGGGATAATACTCAACAATGCGATCGTGAATAAGGAGGCAATAAGCAGTAGTGCTTGCAGGAAAGTTTTCATTTGATTCAAATTCTAGACGCAGGCCCGACGAGAGGGGTGGGGTAGGGGGGGAATACCCAGGGCCCGTGGAATTCAAAGAGCCCAGATGTGATGCTATTTTATAAATTGATTTTAATTTTCTACTATTTCTCCAATTTTTTATAATCTATACTAAAACATGTATAACGAAATGTCTGATACACGTTTTCAACAATTTATTACATTGTATAAAGTACTAAATGACGAAATGCTTGATCAAGGGCCCCAGTTGCAAATTTTAAATAAATTTATACACTATTAAAAAGTACATTATTACATTGTTGCATTTTTGTTTCTTATATTACTACATTGTATCCAACACACATAGGCAAAGGCTCTATACATTTGTGCGTAGTGCTGTTTTGGTATCCCCTGCATTTATCGAATCTGCAACTAGATATTAGATAGTCATACAGTGAGCATACAATACACATCGCTGCACCAATTAACTCTTACCGAACTGTTACCATATTTTAGCCTCGATTTTAGTGCGCACAATAAATTTTAAATTTGAAGACTTCAGTACTACGAAGGAGTATTTATAACATACATATATGAAGGTAATTAATAGTTCTTTGTAAATGAATATAAAGTTTTATAAAACATCTGTTTCTAACAGTATTAATACTTTTTAACTCTTTTCGTAGATTCTGCCCTTACATACTTATGCAGACATAAATTTGTAGCAAATAACAAAAAATACATTTTAAACATTAAAAATGAGTTACCGTCATAAATCAGGTGTTTTAAAACGAAAAGAAAAATCTGCAAGGGAAGAAAACCAAGCAAGAGGTCAAAAAACTCTTGATAATATTGGTTTCACATTAATTAGTAAAACTCCTACTTCTGGAAATATTACCGAAGAAAAAACTAAAACTGCGGACAGCAATGAAATTGAAATAATCAAAGAAGTATATAGTAATTCTCCAACTGATATTGCTGAAAATATTAACATTGCATTGAATGAAAATGTTCCTCAAGCAAGTCACTGCAATAAATATTTACATGAAAAATAAATTCAAGTTAACGTTAACACCAGTGAGCAATCCGAAGATACGAATAATCCGACTGATATTAATTTCCGGATAGTCAAAATGAATTTATTCAATGCTGTGCTCAAAATGTGACAAATGCTATACTGAAAGAATCTGAAAATTCTAAATATTATTCTATTATTGTTGACGCAACACCAGGTTCAGCGAATATAGAACAAACAGTATTTATTTTGAGATACGTCAGTTTAAATGACGAAATAAATAAGTTTGAGATTCACGAACGATTTCTAAAATTTGTAGATTGTATTAAAAAAACGGGAGAAATGATTGCTGAACTAATTTTAAATACTCTAGAAAAACACAATATTCCTATTAATAACTGTCGCGATCAGGGTTACGATAATGGCAGTAATATGAGTGGTTGCTATAAAGGAGCGCAAAGTTATATATTGAAGAAAAAGTATTTGGCTACATTTTCTCCATGTGCTTGTCACAGTTTGAATCTGTGTGGTGTACATGCAGCTGAATGTTGCCCAGAAGTTATAACATTTTTTTGTATAATTCAAAAACTATATAACATATTTAGCTCCAGCCCCCAAAGATGGGAAATTTTAAAGAAAAATGTAGGTTGTTCTCTTCACAATTTATCCAACACACGTTGGTCTGCTTTGCAGCTCATCTTCCAGGATTAAAAAAAGCAATTGAGCAACGTTTCGAATTAAATTTGACTCCAGAAACTCTTTCAGATTTAAATGGAATTTTATTAAATATTAATTCATTTCCATGTATTGTGTTAGCGTCTACTTGGTTCAAAATTTTTACGGCTATCAATTATAGGAATGCTGTTCTACAGGCTAGAAATACAACAATTGAAGTAGAAGTAGTGAATATTCAAAGCCTTTTAACAGATTTAAACAAATGAAGAGAAAACTGGGATCAAATTTTAACTGAAAGTAGACTTGTGGCTGAAAATTTTGATATAGAATCTTCAATCATAATGCCGGAAAAAAGACGTAGAATACGGAAACGTTTTGTAGATGAACCAGAGACTGCAGAAGTTGTCTATTCAAATTTTGAAAATAAATGTGAAGTATTTTATAAAATTCTAGATTGTGTTATTGGTAAATGACAAGGCGTTATGATTCAGTGAAAGAACTGGATATGACTTTTGGATTTTTATGGAAATATTCCAATTTAAATCCCACATATTTACAGGATAAAGCTAATAAATTTGTAAAAAAAGTATAATAAAGGCGTCTCTGAAAACTTGATACAAGAAATTAATTGCCTCAAAGCAATACATTCAAGCAATTTTGAACAACCACTTCTTTCACCTCTAAAATTATTAAATAAAATTCATGAGCAGCAGCTTTTCACCTTATTACCAAATATTTCTGTTGCGTTAAGAATTTTTTGTACACTTCCTGTAACTGTTGCTCAAGCCGAAAGATCATTTAGTACACTAGCAAAAATTAAAAATGTCCTAAGGTCAACTATGTGCCAAAATAGACTAACGAGTTTAGGAACTCTTGCTATTGAAGCATCTTTGGCAAGAAAATTGGACTTTAATGTTATAATAGAAACTTTCGCGAAACAGAAAGCTAGAAAAGCTTTAATATGTTTCATTTATAAATATAGTTTTTCTATTTTTTTTTTTTATTATCAGAATTTTGTATTTAATTTTATTTATATTGTTATAACTTTATTTAGATATTAATAATTCTTAATGTTGTCATACATATATTTATAAATATATATATTTTTTTTTGTACCTTATATTTAATTAATAAATATTCTAAGTTAAAGGGGGTCCGATTTTTTCCCGGGGCCCGCTTTTCCTCTCGGCGCCCCTGTCTAGACGTACATCTACAGGAGCATTTCGAAGTGTTTCTATTTGGTTTGAACAATCCAAAAATACGAGTGGAGCTTTTGTTTTAAAATCATTCTTATTTAAGAGTGGTTCTGGTTTATCTTCTTTGTAATATACTTTTTTAAACTTTGCATACATTTCGTAGAGCATTGCGAAATTATTGTTTTTAATATTTAAATTTTCATAAGGATAACTTCGTGAATTCAAGAAGAGTTTAACATTAGAGATATCACAATGATCAAATTCACTTGCATTTTTCCCATGTTGGTTTTTACGGTTAGTCTGGAAGGCTAAAATTATAAATCGCGGTTTCTCCATCTGTGACGATGTTTAAATACGCCACGTTAGTTTTAGTGCTATTGGTAGAATTGGATATTCACAAAGTTCCCATGAACGGAACGCCATGAGAACAGGCTTAGTTTTTTCTTGTCGTTTAAGGAATCGAAGTTTTTCCTTGTCAGAAACAAAAATGTACGGCATACGTCAAGAAATTTGTGAAATATTTATTTTAAGTTCCTCAACGCTAACATGTGAGTTGGAATCGACCTTTGACCTTATGAGAACAAGCTCATGTTGAATATTCAACAGAACTCTCTCATAAAGTTCTGCAAAACCAAGAATCATATTTAAAGGTATTACCACATTAAATCTTCCTTCATCATCAGTCACAAACTGGGGATTCCACCCACCATTCTCAAGCTTTCCACTTTGTACTGCATTTAATGAAACATAACCTTTCATTGTGGTTGTAATGCCGACATTTTTACATTTATCAATTTCAATGCCGTTTAATTCATAACGTATTTCGTCAAATAAATGTAGTATACCGTTTGTTGTAAATTTTGATGCAGCTGGTGGTTTTGTTCCATCCTTTTTTAACAATTTACCCTCGATCACGATGTCACTGTCACTGGCTTCCGTGAGGATATGCTGTTTCTGTATTGGAATTCGAATTTCATCGTGCTACCACCTAGCTCTAATTTCCCCGTTAGAGACGGTCGGACCTCGGCCAGCTATGCAGTGGAGAAAGGGGGGGGTTCAAGTACCTAAATACCTGTAGCAATTCCCTAGGGCATAGTCCTACGATGTTCCAAATATGTTGGGCGCCAGTTAGCCTTCAGGGCCAGTCCAACCAAAAGGTCGGCCAACTTACCTACGAGTGAGGGTGGTTTACGAAAAGAAGGGTGGACCAAGAGCTCGTAATAACTAATCACGTTTATTGACAAGAAACAATAATTACAAGGACTTTGTAGAGTGAAGCTCATTAAATATAAATACAAGAATCATTAATTTAGTGTGATCCCCGGTGTTTCGGCTCTCAACGCGAGCGAAGTGACTGAATGTAGCGCGAGGGGTATTGGGCGCGGACGTAGAGTCGTGAATCGTCGGTGACAACAACTGTCTCGCTGAAATATGAGCGTGAATATCGCAGAGTTCGTAGAGGTACCTGTACGTTGTTTGCGACGCTGTCAATGACAGTCTGATTAGAACCAAAATTAAGACGCCGGTGATCCACTTAACAACGGTAAGTATTAACTGTACTAACATATGACTAAATATTACAGAACCTAAACATATCCTCGTTTGGAACTGGAGGTACAAAATCAAAAATAACCAAAATAAATGCGTATCTTCTGATGGCTTCTCGATCGCTGACAGATGGCGTCCGGTGATAGCGAATCCGGCGCGTGCGCAGTTGAATGAAGCCACGCTGCTGACAGACACCAGTGGCGGCGGTATGGAATTTGGCCACTGTCTATCGGATCTCCCAGGATAATGTTGTCACTTCCCGTGACCATGAGCCACCTCCAAGTGTACCAAGTGGATGGTACAATAAAATACGGTTCCACGTAATCGTAGCCCACAGATAACCCCGAATAGGAGTAGAATATAAATAATATGAACGTAAAATGTACGTAGAATAAACGTAAAATGTACGTAAAATAGAACGTAGAATAGAATAAAATAAAATAAAATGAAATGAAATAAAATAAAAGCCTTAAGATGTTGATCGGCTTCAAGTGTGTAAAATGATGTGTGGATCGACTTTATCCGGATTACTCCGATGAATTCCAATTCGTAGCAAGTTGCGAAACTTATTAATCCAGACTATGATCTGATAAGAAAACTATATACATATATATTTCCAAAACCAAGTTTTCACTCTCCAAGGTAACGCAACCGATCTCACGCACTTTACTCGACAATTTGACCGTTTTTTCCCTTCCTCACGACGAAATTCGATTTTTCAGGTGCAATCTCGCAATCTTTAAATCACAGCTCCAAGCGTGAAGAATATAAAAGAACCCGCCACAAGGCATTCCGAAGTGATGCTCCGACGACTGCTGAACCTAGGGGTTGGGTGGTTTGCCGGGCTCAAGGCGCATAAAAGCAGTGAGCTGCCGAAGAACGTAACAATCGTTGTTGTTGAACGTAGACGATATGTAAGGTTGAAGTGTGTGTATTTCCTTGGCAATTATTGATTCATCAAATAATACTTCATCATCAATGTTCAAAATTGATTCACTCATTTTACTTTTAAATTATAGCCTTGCGATTGAAGAAATTTGATATTTTTTGTTGTTAATCTCTTGCTGAACGGCATCTTAGTGATGTGGAATTTAGTAGTTGCTATTCTTTTATTACTAAAATTTATCCCCATTGATTCTTTTTAAGCGGAACCTAACTATAATAGTTTCTCCGCGAAAATTTATAATATCACTCTGTTAATCGACAATTTTCACTGTTATGTTGTTGATTAGGCCAACGCTCACAGGTAAGTAAATTACATTCGTTGGTACAAAAACATGTAATATATGTACAAAAGAAATGTTTACAGGTAAATCGGATTCATGTAATATGTTAGGTTCAAGAGTTCGTTTAGTAAATCCCAATAATGAACCAATACTATCATCATGTGTAAAATCGATTTTTTGTGAACATAAAATTTTACATTTGAAAGTGTTGGTATTCGGACGTAATAGAAACTCAAAATTCACCTTTCCATTCCGATGAGGTCCGTGGTATTAGGATCATGCGTCAGAGAACGTATATAATCACATAAATCTTCAATTTCGTATGATCCCACAGGAATGCTAATATGCTCAAGTTTATTCTTATTGTAATAATATAGTTTATTTTTACCCTCTACTATATTTGGAATAGAATTGTAACACTGCAAATCAACCAAACCAATAACCCAATCACCATTTGTAACATCTAATGGTGGTGAATAATCTGCATTTAACACCGATTCTGAACCTGGTAATGTGAAAGTTAACGACATTATGACTGAACTACCATTTACGTTTTAGTATTTGTTGGAGAACGCTTGCCGCAGATTTTAAACTCCGCGCGCTATTACGTTACTGCGCGTTTTTGCCGCTTCACGGCGCTCAGATCGTTGTTAGCTGTCACAGTTGTTTTTTGTAGCAAAAATAAAATATGTTGTGTTAATAATCTAAAAATGTATTATATATTTATATAGAACAATAAAAGTGTGTTCATCCATCAGGTTATGGGCCCAGTCTCGCGTGGACTGTGTTAGTGGGTTGTTTTTCTTTAAAAAGGAAAAAGTGTTGTGATACAACATGATGCAAGATAGCATAAAACAGAACATTACATTGTTGAACGGTGGCAATTACATTTTTTGGAAGACGAAATTCAAAGCAGTGCTTATTCGTGACGATTTGTGGGACATTGTCAGTGAGCCAAAGCCGGAAAAGGCCAGCAACGAATGGAAGAAGAAAAATAACAAAGCCATGGCTTGTATCACGCTAAGTGTTGAAGATGGTCAACTCATACATTTTGCACATTTGAATGACGCATACGATGCGTGGCAGGCTTTGTCCAAGAAGTACGAAAGGTCGACGTTTGGCAGCAGGTTATATTTGAGACGAAAATTGTATGGAATACAATATCGTGGTGGACCAATGAGCAGTCACATCGACGCCATAATGGAAGTGGTCGGTTTGCTGCGAGGATCAGGCAAAGCTCTCGAAGTCGAAGAGATCGTAGCAGTTTTGCTGGTTAGTTTCCCAGAATCGTACTCGGGACTTATCACGGCACTCGAGGGACGTGACGAAGCAAATTTGACAGTGGAATATGTGACAGGAAAAATACTCGACGAATACCAAAGGCGCACCGCAGCTAGTGAATCGGGAAATAGTGATACACAAGTGGCGCTGCAGTTAATAACAACAGGATCGAACAAGGTTAGTCACAATCTTAGAAACAAAGTCTCAAAAGGTAATAAAGTAAATAAAAGCCACAAAGAGACTCGGATATGTTATTATTGTCAAAAACCAAGCCATTTAAAGGCAGATTGTTACCGATTTAAAAGAGCTCAAGATCAACAAAAATCAACTGGTACAGAATCCGCTAAATCTTCGTCCGAGGTTAAAAGTAGCAAATGTAAGAGCTATGCAACATTTAAGGCACTGGATCAGACACGCACCGCTAGTGTCCAGGGATGGTGCGTAGATTCTCGAGCGACAAGTCACATGACAAATGACGGAAAGTTTTTCTCGTCGATTCGTGACACAACAGCTACAGTTAATCTCGCTGATGGTTCATCGGTACCAGCAGCAGGTGTAGGAGAAGGCCAAATTTACTGCAATTTGCCAGAAGGACGCAAACAAATACATTTGAAAAATGTATGCTACTAGACGCCGAACTCGACAACCGCTTCTGGGGAGAAGCAATACTGACGGCAATATTTGCAAAATCAATTGACGAGTAGAAGTGTCGACAAAACTCCAGTTGAGCTATTTACAGGTGTAAAGCCCGATCTAAGCCACATTAGAGTTTTTGGTTCAAAAGTTTTTTCGCTCAAACCCAAACAAAAACGAAGAAAGTGGGACGACAAGGCAGAAGAAGGTGTCTTGGTTGGATATGATGGTAATACCAAAGGATATAGAATTTTGAATCCGATGACAAACAAGATTTGAATCAGCAGATCAGTGCGCATCATCGAAAGAGATAGCAAACATCCAATTCCGGCAGATAGTACGTCGACAGAAGGGGTTGATAATCCAAGTTCTACAGCTTCAGTGGAAGATGTTCCAATCGAGATGAGTGTTGCTGACGAAGATGCGCAGAATACCAGAGATGTAGAAGAAGCAGAATGCAGTTCAGAAGAGCAAGTACGGCAGTGCACCAGAGATTACAGAAGTACCACAAATTAGAATATCGAATCGAAGTAACAAGAATGTACCTCCAGTGAGACTGACGTACAAGGTGCAAGCGAACCGTGTGAGAGAGCCAACGTCGTGGAACGAATAGCTGAAGATGACACATCGTGAACAAAATTTGTGGATTGCTGCGGCAAAAGAGGAAATGGTATCTCTGAAACAACACCGAGTATGGGAATTAGCAGAACTTCCACCAGGAAAGAAATCCATTTCATGCAAGTGGGTGTTCAAGGCGAAGTTGGATGGCGATGGTCATGTCCACACTTACAAGGCTCGTTTAGTAGCCAGAGGGTTTTCACAACGATTCGGAGAAGATAACGATGAAACGTTCGCGCCAGTCGTAAAACATGAGACTATTCGAATCTTATTCATCGTGGCTGCACAGAGAAATCTTCATGTTAGACACCTAGATGTTAGAAGCGCATATCTCAACGGTGAGCTGACCGAAGATATATATATATATATCGGGGTCACCAATGTAAAAACCAACTTATTGGTTTTTAATTCATTTATAATAAATAAATATAAATACAATTAGACAGAATAATAATTTTTATTTTCTTTTAAATCGTAACTAACAACCACAAAACATCTTTCTTTTCCCCAAGCCTACTTTTTCTTTTGTTTTTCAAATTAAAAATAACATTGAGCACTACATATATATATATATATATATATATATATATATATATATATATATATATATATATATATATATATATATATATATATATATATATATATATATATATCGCAACACCTGAGAGACGCGAAAAATCAACACCGGGTTCACAAGTAAGACGCGCATCGGAAAATTGCTAATTAAACTAGATCAGCACGGACCGGGTAGTCCAGTTTCCGTTTATAACCAATCCGCCCTATATGTTAACATAGGACGGACAAACTTTGACACCCTAGGACCCGTTTAATTAACAAAACAGTATATAAACCGCGCTGCCGAGACAGCCAAGACAGTCAGATTTCACCTGTAAATAAATCGACATCTCCGCTACCGTCTTCCAGTCACCAGGCCACACCGACTTCTAGGTAAGAAAAGCACTCCTGTTTATTTACCGTACCGTACTGTGCTTCCTCGAGGTTTCGTGCCACTTTCCGTTTTAGGAACTCTTGTGCGACCACCGAACAAATCACTTTGGCGTCTGTCGTGAGCGAATCCGAGACGTTACAGTGAGACGTTTTGCGTGTACGGCCGGAGTTCACACCGTAACTTCGCGACTTCGTCGCGTGCAACTTTCCGTTTTAGGAACTCTTGTGCGACCACCGAACAAATCACTTTTGCGTCTGTCGTGAGCGAATCCGAGACGTTACAGTGAGGCGTTTTGCGTGCACGGCCGGAGTTCACACCGTAACTTCGCGACTTCGTCGCGTGCCACCTTCCGTTTTAGGAACTCTTGTGCGACCACCGAACAAATCACTTTGGCGTCTGTCGTGAGCGAATCCGAGACGTTACGGTGAGGAGTTTTGCGTGTACGGCCGGAGTTCACCACGTCGAATTCCGCGAGACGCGTCGCGGAATCGTTTCCGACACACCAGCCGTCGTCCAGGGAACCCCATCGTCGCGACGCCCGGCGTCGATTTTCCGGAAAAGTGAAAAACCACTCATCGCGATCATTACGAGTCGACCAGCCGCTATTACGGGAACCCCAACGCCGCGACGCCCGGCGTCGATTTGTGACCAAGCCGCGATTTCGCCGGTTCCGAACCTGCAGGCCTACACCGCGGGCCCCGACCATCGCTCCGGACATACCGGCGTCCCGACGCCAGGCGTCGTTTCCCCAAAAACGTCACCTCTGTATTCCCCGATCCCGCCTCAGTATATCCTACACCTGCTGTTAATCAACGACATTTCTGTAGTGACACCAGTGCTTAATAATAACTCAATTCGTCATTTTTTACCAACTTTGTGTTTCTTTCTGAAAACCCTATTGTCTCCGAAACCGCTATCCGACCGTTGGCGCCCGAGCAATCTCACGCCAACATTTTGTCGACGAGTCCGCCATAACTCGTCACAATATATATATATATATATATGGAGCAACCACAGGGTTTCGAGGAACCGGGCCAGGAAAACAAGGTGCTGAAATTGCGGAAAAGCCTATACGGTTTGAAACAATCTGCACGCGTCTGGAATCAGAGAGCAAGAGAAGTATTCTTAGAGCTGGGATTTCAACAGGGAAATGCAGATCAATGTCTCTACTTGAGGAAGGAGGACAATGGAAGATTCACATACGTCTTGTTGTACGTAGACGATCTTCTGTTAGCTGGTCAATCTGAAAAAGTAACTGAGAAAGTAAGCAAAGAATTTCAGAATTATTTTGACGTTAAGGATTTGGGTCTTGTACGGCATTATTTAGGGATTCAAGTCGAACGTCAAAAGGATGGATCATTTTTGCTTAACCAAAGAGCAAAAATCACGAAGATGTTGGAAAACTACGGTTTGACAGAACCAAGACCTGCAGCTACTCCAATGGAAACTGGTTTTATGTCTGCAGAAACGACCGACAGTACCGAGTTAGGAAACATGTCATACAGAAAAGAAATAGGATCATTGCTGTATATCGCTACAGTGTCTAGACCACACATTGCAGTTGCAGTTAGTCTACTTAGTCGTCGTGTGGAAAAGCCTACCCAAAATGACTGGAACGCTGTAAAGCGAGTGATGCGTTATCTCGCATCCACAGTTGATAAGAAACTTCGTTTATCTTCGAACGAATGTTTGCTGTTGAAATGTTTCGTTGATGCAGACTGGGCTGGGTACAAGACTGATCGAAAATCAACGAGTGGCTACGTTTTCTTGCTTGGAGAAGGAACAGTAGCTTGGTCAAGTCGTAAGCAAGAATCAGTTGCGATGTCTTCCACCGAGGTCGAATACATCGCTGCGTCGTTTGCTAGTCGAGAGTTATTGTGGATCAGACAGCTCCTCGTGGATATGTGCATACCAGTCGATTGCCCAACAACAATGTATGAAGATAACCAAGGATGCATTCGACTGATTGAATCGAGTAGTTCCGGGGCTCGAACTAAACATATTGATATATGTTATCATCAACTTCGAGATCTGCGTGAGAAGGGGATCATTGATGTGCTGTACTGCCAATCTAGCGACATGTTAGCTGATCTATTCACGAAGTCGCTAGCAAGGGAGCCGTTCCGAAGGATATTGGATCTACTGGGACTTCAATAATTAAAAATCTGCAACAGCGAAAAGGGGTGTTGGAGAACGCTTGCCGCAGATTTTAAACTCCGCGCGCTATTATGTTACTGCGCGTTTTTGCCGCTTCACGGTGCTCAGATCGTTGTTAGCTGTCACAGTTGTTTTTTGTAGCAAAAATAAAATATGTTGTGTTCATAATCTAAAAATGTATTATATATTTATATAGAACAATAAAAGTGTGTTCATCCATCAGTATTTGTTAAGAATTTTACGCATAGATGACCGCATTCATATGAATTAAAAATTTGATGTCTGTGATAGTTATATTTAACCTTGACTTTATCGCCAAAATAATTAAGTAACTCGTTTGGCGGCTTCAGGTTTCCAAAGCCATCAAAATAATGAACTAATTTACCTCGTTTTTTGTAACATACCCAGTATGTTCCGGGTCCATTTTTATCATCGAGATTTACAATAGCTGATTCATTAATGAGCGGTCCTGATTTTGGAAGAGCGTTACGCATATAGATCCCGCGAAAGTATGGCACATTGTTTACAAACTTTTTCAGATCTATATCAGTCAACGCTCTCAACGGAAGTTTTTTGGTTGCGGTGGTTTAAGAAATAACCCTAATCCTTTTCGATATGGTTTTAAGTATAATCCATCGCCACGCTTTCCAAGTGCGATTGCTTCCATTGATTTATTATGTCTTTGAGCTTCAAGCAACTGTTGTTTTGCACTTGACGCGTCATTAACAGCTTTCGCTATTCCTGCAGCACCTCCGGCTAAACCTTCAACAGATGATAATCCAGCAAATAATAGAATAATAAATGGTAAAATTCCTCCAGTTTTAGGAATAGGTATCACTCTCGGAGATGTAAGAGAATCATTGTCGCCATTACGACGTTTTTTAACAGTTTGTTGGGCAGCTTTCAAAGCAGCACTTATAATAATATTTTTATCTGCGTACGATGCTTGTTTTAATGCAGCCTCTCTGGCATTTCTTATAGCCGCTCGAAGTATTGTACTTTTTTTTTACTTTTTCTCTCCGTTGCTTTTGCTGCTCCATACTATGTAATGCTTTAATGATTGCAGTTCAAGCAACACTGAAACCATAAATAGGCGTGCACATTATTTATTCATTACATAAATATTTGTGAGATGAAGTTTGAAACACAAAAGTGCATCTTAGAAGTGAAATATATTGACCAACACCAAAAAAGTTTTAGTAAACATGGCGAGCTCTTTCCCAATAATATGCGTTGTATTATTTGCGGTCCATCAAATTGTGGAAAAACCAATTTAATGATAACTTTACTTACAAATCAAAAAGGTTAAGATTTGAAAATGTTTATGTATATTCAAAATCGTTGTATCAAGATAAATATAGGTTTTAAATGCAATATTTCATGTAATGCCCATCCTGAGTCTCGTTCTTGAAACTCCTCCAAGTCCCGTAAAATAGGTATTAGTACATTTTCCTCATACCACTGTTTAATGTTTGTTGATTGATCAATAACTTTATTCATAGTATTAAAGCCTTTTACTTCAATTTTACCCGTGCTGGGTAGAATAAAATCACCCGAAAATATTACATTTACTTTTAAAACGCTTGATTTTAATGCATTTTTTATTTTGTTTTTAAATATATTTAAGCATTTTGTTAAAAATATATTAGGATCTTTATACCCACATTTATTTATAATAGCACCTGTTTTAATTCTATTATTAAATACGGATTTGATGTCCTGCCAAATTAGGCAGTTAGATTGTTTATTATTATTATTTAAACCTGCACCAGTTTTAACTTTAAAATGTTTTAATTTTTCGCGGTACGTTTTAAGAATAGTAAGATTCCCCTCTAACTTAAACAAATTTTCACTTTTGTTTTTATTTTTAATGGCTTTATTTATTATTATTATTATTTTATTTATATCTTTACGACAACGCTCTGCCTCCTTAGGTGTTTTAATTAAAGTTAGTGCACAACGAATGTTTTTAACGACACTATCACTCAAAACACTCACTGTACTTGGCGACGACGACGACGACGACGACGATGATGACGACATTTTTAGCAGTTTATAGTTTAACAAAGTAATTTAAACTAATACAAAACTGGTGTTTATCTGTATTTATTTATAATTTTGCTTATCGCACGCGCTTGATGATAAAAGAACTCATAGGCGTAGGAGTAGCATGGGTTTTAGTGCGGCTATCACAATGATGAAATACCGGGCGATGACACGTTAATCGCGCATAAAAAACATATTTGCGGTAATTTGCGTTATACAACCCAGGATGGGACGCCGCTGTGTAACGCGTCATCATTTATGTAGTAGTACATGTTAAATTTTTAATAAATCTTTTTTATTTATCCATGAATTATGTGTTTTATTAAAACCCAACCATTTAACTAACACTTTTGTGCCTTTTGTTTGAATTACTTTTTCTACTAAATAAATATCTTTATTTTGTGTTTTTTGCAATTCTTGTTCATAAAACCCACCCTCAATAGGATTGTTATGTAAATCTTTTAGTTTATACGTAACTGGATTTGTATATTGAATTTTTGTGATTATAAATAGTTCACAAGTCCAAGAAGGCTCGTAACTTTTTGAAAATACATGCTTATATTTACTAATTCGCACATAATCACCTATTTGATATTTGGCTTTACCACTTATTTTTATATTGTTATATACAGTATTTAATAGTGTTTTTTCATTTTTTTTTGACACTTCTATTGGTTTCATTTTAATTGTTCTATGATATTTATTATTATAATTGTTTAGTAACTTTTTAAGTATATTTAACCAATTATGAGTTCCCTGGTTACTAAATTCACGTCACATATTTGATTTTAACGTTCTATTAAATCGTTCACATATACTCGCTTTTAAATTACTATAAGTTGAATAATGATTTATACTATATTTTTGCATTAATTGTTTAAAATCATTATTGTAAAATTCTTTTCCATTGTCGGATTGTAAATTTTTTGGAATACGTCCATTGTTGAAAATTTGTTTCATAGCATTAGTCACATTAATTCCTGATTTACTTTTTATGGGTTCAACCCACGCAAATTTTGAAAATGTATCAATAACAGTAAGCAAATATTTATATCCTTTATTTTGAGAAGCATATGGAATCATTTCTACTAAATCACACTGCCACAAATCATCAACGCCACGCATAATTACACGACGACGAGGATAATTTCGTCTAGCTAGTTTATGTATCTCGTTTACAACTTCAAGTTTAGACATGATTGTCTAATGAATGATTGTTAGGAAATGATAAGGTACTTTAAAATAAATACTTTATATATGCATACAAACATTAGTTTTTATTTTATATATTATTTACATTTTTGTTGTTGTTGTTTAAATACATTTTTATTTTATAAGCATTTCTAAGTGCACACATTTTTCTAGAGTCAACATGAAACATACATTTATCAGCATTTTGTATATTAAAATATTCACTTCTAAGTGATGGCATTTCAGTTAAATCAACAATATTTTCAACTGGTAAATATCGTTTTAAAAAACTTCTTTTTCTATCACCTTTTACATACACTGTAGTAGTATACCGCATCATTTTTGGAATATATCGAATAAAATCTTCATATGCTATTAAACTATCACACCAATGAAAATCATGATAATGTCTAAGTAGCCATGCAGCTTCTCTTTTATTTTTTCTTGGTAATTCACTCCATTGATATGGTGGTTTTATTAACAAGTGTTCACTTGTTTTACCGTCTAGTGAAATAATAGCAAACTCTTTTACTACAAATTCACCATAGCCACCAGTTATACCTTGAATGTCAACAATACACCGCATTGTATAAAGTATTGTTACAAAGTGATTTAAAATATGCAAAAAATATTTACTTTATACTTTTTAGTTTACTTCCCCCTCTCTCTCTTTACAGCATTACAACTTTTAATAAATAATTTTTGCTTCACGTAATTCCTCAACAATAGATAATATTTCATTATCATGATTTGTATTTCCTGCTTGTTTTGAAGCCCACAATAAACGTAATCGGTCTACTAATTCATTAGGATCATCCCAGTATGTATAATTATTTTTTTGATTTAATAATTTCATGTGTGTTGGTAAAATTCCTGCACCTAATCGACTACTACTACTAGTTGACTGTGATCTTAATTTATGTGGGTTATTACGATAATGTAAAGCAGGCTTAATAATATTTATATATTTCCAGTTTTGTGAACCTTTTACTTGTGAACCAACGGTATTATTTCTTAAATGAAGATTGGTTTGTAGCGCAATATCTAAATAAGCTTGTTTATCGTCTTCAGTAACTAAAGCAATATTTGTTTTTTTTTTTTAAATAGCAATTCATATAAACCACGCGTTCCCCCATACTCGGAATCGTTTACAAAAATATCATTATGCTCAATAGTAATAGGTGTATTACCAATTAAAAATTTATTATTTCGCTCATTGTATTTTACACCATATATGTTGTCAACATCTTTACCGCCAGTTAAAAAAAATTCCATATATTCAGTAGCAATATTACCAAAATTTTTGGTGTGTTTTAAATTTTCCATTTCTTGTCGACCTTCAGGTGTTCCAATAAAATCAAGAACTTGAGGTTGTAAAGGTGGTATGTCAACATTTTCTGCTATAAATTCCTCACGTAAAAATTGTGGTTCATGTTTAGTTTTAAACTGGGGTGATTGTCCCAATACATTTGATGTTGTAATTATTTGTTTTTTAGGTGTAATAAAATCATTGTTTAACGAAAAATTATTCGCGTTTATTGGCAATGATGATGATGATGATGATGATGGTGGTAACGATGAGTTTGAAACAAGTTGTTTTAAAGGTATCGTTATAGGTTTAAACGTTTCATCTAAATTATGCTCAGTTTCAATTTTACCTCGTTTAAAACTATCATACTTTTTACGTATAATATTTCTAGTTTCTATAATTTGTTTTAAGGTTTCACTTGAATTATTCATTATTTTCGCTACTACTACTTTCAGTTTCAACCGCCGTATTATTATTATTATTATGATTATTATTATTATTATTATTATTGTTTATTAAATGCTTTAATGCAATATATGATATTTGTAAACAGTCAGCAATTTGTCTGCACGCTGTATGAGCAACTTGTAAACAGCTCACAATGTGTTCACAACCTGCTTGTGTAAAAGCAACAAATCGATTATATATACTTTGAGTAAAATTTAATTGCTTTAAATTTTTACTAGATGCAGATGACATGTTATCTAAATGATGGACAACATTTAAATGAATTATTTAACTATATAACGTTATATATATATATATTATTATTATTATTAGCTAAATAAAAAATTAACAATCCATTTTTAAACAGCTAAATAAATAAATAAACAAACATGTTAAACAAACAAACAGGTAAACATACAGGTAAACATACAGGTAAAACAGGTAAAACAGGTAAAACAGGTCTGTCTGTCTGTTTACCTGTATTTTACCTGTTTGTTTACCTGTTTGTTTACCTGTATGTTTACCTGTATGTTTACCTGTTTGTTTGTTTTGTTTAACCTGTTATATACTAAATTTATTTGTTTATTTGTGAAATAACTTATTTAGTCCAATTTAAATAATTGTCAAATCCCATACGATATCGTCCATCCACATAACTATCTTTATCAATAACTGCAAATCCATATTTATCCCGCCAACATTCACAGCAAAATTGCTTAAATAATTCAAATGGCATGTCTGTGTTAACATGATCATCGTAAACATGTTTTAAATTTAAATAGTCTTGTTTAAATAAAACAAGTAAATTCGCATTGTCTCTGATGAGATGTTTTGGTATACGAGTGTATGTTTGACACAAATAAAATGAGTCTATTAAATTGTGACGACCCATGCTAAAATAATCACGCATACAATCCTGTTTGTCGCACGCCACATCATCGAAAATAAATATAGAATTTGGTTTTGCATTACAAGGTTTTACTATTTTCTCATTGTCACTAAATGGGAAATATCCCATGCCTTTTATCCCCGTTACACATTCCTTTAAAAACATGTATTTTGGTTGATTTAATGACTTAGAGTATAAGTAGATATTTTTAAATCGTAAACCATTTTCGTGTGTCAATAGACTTAAAATAGCGTTTGTTTTTCCACAATTCGATGGACCACAAATAATAGATCTAATTGAATCAGGCAATAAATCACCATGTTTTTTCTCTTTACTACCACAGCCATTTTCATTATTAACAATATTATCAAAATTGTTAATATTAATATTACGTTGTTGCTTTGTAAACATCATATTGATAACTAATATAAAATAAATAAATTGTTTACTTTTATATCATTCCACATTCAACCGTCAATGATTCAACATCACGAAGGTGCAGGCTTTCTAAATTCTGCAATTAATTCGTTACCTGTTGAATTACACATACCCGGATACAATTTTTGTGGCCCCGGTACAAAACTTAAGAAAAGATTGGCACGAGGAGATTCTGGTATTAATCCTTTGGATGAAGCGTGTAAAGTACACGACATTGCTTATTCTTTAAATTCTGAAAATTTATTAGAACGTCATAAAGCTGATAAAGTGTTACAAGAAAAAGCTGAGCAACGTGTTCAAGCAAAAGACGCATCTTTTGGTGAAAAAACTGCTGCAGTAATTGTTTCAAAAGCTATGGCTATAAAAAGAAAAATTGGAATGGGTGTTAGAAGAAAACAAACAAAAAATAAAAAACAAACGCGAAAAATTAAAACTCCTCGAAAAATTGGTGGTATTTTACCGCTTATTCCAATTTTAGCAGGAGTACTGGGGGCTATTGGCAGTACGGCGGGTGGCGCTGCGGCTATAACAAGTGCTGTTCATAAAAAACAATTTCAAAATAAAGTTCTTCAAGAAACGTTGCGACATAATAAGGCAATGGAGGGTAAAGGATTATATTTAGCACCATATAAAAGGGGTGCCGGTATTAAAAAAAAAAACCTCAAACGCAAAAACAAAAAATAATCAAACAATTACCTAATAGAGCATTAACAAACACTGATTTATTAGCACATGCAAAACACATTCCGCATTTTCGCGGTGTTTATATGCGTGATACTTTGCCTTTAAAACCTAAAAAATATGAGTGTGCAATAGTAAATTTAGATAACAACTCGGGTCCGGGAACACATTGGGTTGCGTATAAAAAAATAAATAATTTAATTAATTACTATGATAGTTTTGGTAATTTACCCCCACCACTTGAGTTAATAAATTAATTTGGTAATAATGCAGAAATTAAGTATAATTATAAGCAAAATCAAAGTTTTAATTCATTTAAGTGTGGGCATTTATGTCTACAATTTCTTAACAACAATCGCTCATAATGTCTTTAACATTTACAATTACTGGTACATCGGAAAATTTAAGTAGTAACTATTTTCCACCAATTAAATTAGACGCAAATCACTCATATGAAATTGGATTAATAAATTTTCAAACATACAATTCTATTCCAAATATAGATGAAACAAATAATAAATTTTATTATGATAATGGCAAAGTTATTACACTACCCGTAGGAGCATACGAACTTGCCGACATTGCAAAATATATTTATAAACAGTTGGGTTATGATGAGCTGTGGAAGACTTGTGAAGAATATGAATTACATAACATTACCGATGATTTCTATGAGGAAAACGAACAAAAAATTGTACTTTATGCAAACAATAATACGTTGAAATGTGAAATTGCTAGTACATTTGAAATTGACTTCACACCCGATGATAGTATAGGTAAAGTATTAGGCTTTACACAACAAAAATTAAAACCACATACATTGCATATTTCTAATAATCCTGTTAACATTACAAACATAAATTCAATGCTAATTGATTGTAATATTGCGGCTGGATCATACATAAATAGTGATTCAGCGCATGTTATTTATGAATGCTATCCGATGGTTCCACCGGGCTATAAAATAGTTGAAACTCCTACAAATATTATTTATTTACCTGTTAGCGTTCAAACAATACATAATATAACTTTGCGTATTTTAAATCAAAATTGCGAATTAATTAATTTTATGAATGAAGAAATATCAGTTCATTTACACGTACGAAAAGTTTTAAAATAAATACAACACCCACAGTCAAAATACTATCAGTTAATTATTAAGAGGCTACTATTCCGACTTACTAGTTTCACAGGGGTGCCAGCGTGCGGTGGCCGGTAGCCAGTGGGCTGACCCAACCCCCACTACGTTAGTAACTAGATTGACAGTGATTGGTTACCCCACTACTAAATATTGAATGTTAAAGTTACCGTACGAAATACAAACTGTATGTATTCGAATATTTCTTTTCCGATATTTACATTACATTCTAGGTATAGAAATAGTAAATTTTTTTTTTTTGGAACAAAAATTATAATTCATTTTCTTGTCTTTTTATTCTTAGATAGACATAATATCACTAACACACACATAATATATATATATATATATATATATTTATCAATATCACTTTCTACTATCTGAGATATTTCCTCGTCAGTGTTCAAATTATCTTCCTCAACAATAGAAAATAGTTCGCGTTTACATTCTGTTGATCGCACATTTACATTGTTAGAGTTACCTTCTGTTTCATCTTTTTTGAATAAATGTTTCGCGAGAAGTTTTTTACTTTTTCTTCCAGCCGAAAGTTTTAAAGATTTCTTAATGCAATGTTTTCCCATTGTAGGGATGTATATAATTGCTACAATAAAAACAAATGATATTTATCTATATTTTTATATATAGAGGTTATCGATTCTTTGTTCCAGTAATCTATCTGATTCCTAATAGTTAAAATCATCAACTCGCATTGTCGATACAGATACAGATTAAAAAAAACCATATAGTAATTATTCGTTGAATTAGAAATATGAAGAATATTTAATTATAAAATTATATACAAAAATTATGAATAAGTGACTTAAATTTATTACCAATATTTTCAGACCCATGCTAGATTACAACAATAAAAAATAAAAATACTATACTTTGGTTGTTGGGACGTTATATCTGTTTTGATGATATTTTTTGCTCCTCATAAATGTAAAAATGGTCATTTGCATTCTGTAAGTTGTAATTTTTTTTTGTATCAGGTATATTAAAAAAACAAGATATATACTGGTACAAAGATCTGAAATATTTGTAAAATTTGACTTACCAAAATCGTATATATATATATACAGGGTGTTTCACAACTTAGAGCAAAAAATTAAAGGGTATATTCTGTACGACGTGATGATCATGAAACAAAAAGATTTTTTTTTAAATTCGAAAAATTAAGGGTTGTTAACCTAAAAAAATTTTGTAGTATTGCACTGAATTCGCTTTCCTATTAAACAGAAACAATGAAGTAGGTATCAACTATTAGCAGTTATTTATAATAGAATTTTATTTAATTAATAACGTTAATATAATCATCCACCCAGTGGCAGTGGCAACAAAAAATTTTTGACTGGGAAACATGGAAAATAGTTTTGCGATTTAAAAAAAAAATCATTTTGTTTCATGATCAGCACGTCGTACAGAATATACCCTTTAATTTTTTGCTTTAAGTTGTGAAACATCCTGTATATATATATACTTATAAATAGTGTGTAAAATATCAACAGCAAAAATAAAAAAAAACTCAAATACAATGCAACGAAACAATAATAAATATAAACTTCAACAAAACATGAAAAATCCAAAATAAACAAATTTAACAACAATATTTAACAATAAAACACGAGCGTATGAGCAAAGAGAAATAACGAAGTAATCGAATTCACAATTCTGACAACAAATGCAGCAAGTTCGCTCCCAACATCAATTCAGGCAACGATAACCGCAAGTTAACTCCTCCCACTGTGAAAATCTCAACTTTTGCGCCTGTAAAGTAGGCAAGGTGTATTCAAAAAGCGATCATTTTCTGGAACAAACTACAGCGACAAGAATGAACCTATATGCTTGAAATTTGCTATAGTTATAAATAAAGGTTACCTACAGGCCGCTATCTCACTATTATATCAAAATTTTCCTTTTTTTTGTGGTTAATTTACTATCAAAAATAGGTGATTTTCCAACGCAAATACAAAAAATTTCCAGGAATGAAAAATTAAAAAATCGGAGTTAGCGCACTATTTCCATCCTTTATTTACATAATAGTGAAAAAATTAATAAAATATGTGCTGTTATACAGTCAGCATTTGTTCCAGAAAAATAGCTTATTTTTCGTACCGGATAATATCCTCTTAACTACATACTAGTAAACTTCATAAAATATTACATTTTAATTATGGGCATTTATTTTGGTATAAATGAGCAATTTAGTTCAAATAATATCAGTTAATTATTGACTACATACCGGTTAACACCACAAAACATCGCATTTCTTAATTCAATTGGTTTCCAAATTCAAAATGAATACAGAACTAAACGTAATTAATCCAATACAATATAACAATTCAGTTCAACGAGAAGAGTGGCATTCTTATGAACCACATTCTGGAACTGCATACGGTAATAATGATGAAATACGAATACCTATACATCATGAAGACATTTACACGACACCGCATGATAGTAAAATAGTGATCGAGGGAAGTTTTGTAAAAAAAGATGGAACTCCATTAATTGCTGGTACTGGTGCAAACAAAATTCTAACAAATAATGGATTCGCATTTTTATTCGATGAAATTCGTTATGAACTATTTGGGCAAGAAATTGATAAGTGTAAAAATGTTGGTATCACAAGTATAATGAAAGGTTATGTTTCACTAAAATCATACGAACTAGCAACATATAACAGTTGTGGTTGGCATAATCAAGATGTTATTAATGAAACAGGACAATTTAAATGTACTATTCCTCTGAAATTACTACTCGGTTTTGCTGAAGATTATCAAAAAGCTATCATTAATGCAAAACAAGAATTAATAATTATTAGAGCTCGAAGTGATACAAATTCATACGTTCACACGGAAGAATTAAAAGTTCAAATAACAAAAATTCAGTGGCGAATTAAACATATTTTCCCCAATGATGCTGTAAAATTAATGTTATTAGATACTATTAACAAACAAATACCATTACAAATAGCGTTTCGTTGTTGGTCTTTATATACAAATCCATTTGTATTAAATACTACAGATCATAGCTGGTCTATAAAAACATCTTCTAACTTGGAAAAACCTCGCTATATAATTCTTGGATTTCAAACTGATATTAATAATAAAATTGATAAAAATAGTAGTAAATTTAATCATTGTGATATTAGAAACGTTATGGTTTATTTAAATTCACAGCGTTTCCCATATGAGCGTCAAAATGAAAATTTCACTCAAAATAAATACGAATGTTTCTATAACATGTATTGTATGTTTCAAACTTTATACTACGGAAATTATTCTATTGCAAGTCCTATATTAAATTGGAGTGATTATAAAAAAATTGCACCATTATTTGTGATTGACTGTTCAAAACAAGTGGAAACGTTAAAAACTGGCTCAGTAGATATTAAAATTGAATATGAAGCTCATTTAAATATTCCTAACAATACACAAGCGTTTTGTTTAATAATTCATGATAAAGCATTCGAATACACGCCTTTAAACGGTATAGTAAGCCCTATAACTAATGTGTAACGTATTTTTATTTTGTTTATATGTAAACTATATATTTTTAGTATAATTGCAATTATTTTTATTGTTTGTTTACTACTTAAGCTGTAAACATGAATAACATAATATTTTTCTTGTTTTATTTTTATTTAGCGTATGCTAATAATTTTACTAAAAGAGAAATAATAGCCGACGGTATATCCTTGATTTTTTTATTAGCTTTACAAGACTTATTTAAAAACACTAAAAATATGTAATTGTGTAATAATTTTTTTATTTAAATAAAATATATATATATATGTTTAATAAATTATTTTGTTTTATTTAAATATTACCAAAAAAACTTTTTTAATTTTACAGTGATTGTGTGCGCGTATTTTATTATATCCGTTTAATTGTGGGTTTTTCCCATTTAAAACCGTTATACCAATTCCAAAATAAAAACAGAGTAAGGCTGCCTATTTTGCAGTATTTTAAGGGGGGAGAAAACACGGGCCCCCTTGAGTTGTTCCCAAATTGCTCGCCATTTTGGTAATACGTTATTTTAATAAAAGCGGATATGACGTTTATCTGCTTAGTATAATAGATAAAAATTTTGTATATAAAAAAATAACGTTGGCATATTATATCATTCTAACTGTGAAACAAATTAAAGTCACACGCATATTATTATTATTAAAAGTGCTGTGTAAAAACTGGTAAGTTTACTTTTAAATATTTTTTTTTAATAATTTTTTACTAATAATATATTGTTTGTTTTTTGTTTATTAGCAAGCATGGATAAATTAAACAATCTTGGTAAAAGCAATTACAAAAATATTATTAAATTAAATAATATTGAAGTTAATACAAAATTTTTAATTAGCGATGCTAAAATTATTAATGGAAAATACGGAGAATCAATTATGTTGGAATTAGAAGATTTTATAACTTTTCTACCGAAACGCTTCAATGTATTAACAGAAGAAGATATTAAAAAAGAACTCAAAAACAGCTACATAACCGTTGTACCGCATGATGATGACTCAAAGCGAAGAAATATTATTTTCTCTAAAATTTAAACAATTTATTTAATTTTTGCTTAACAGCATCTCATACATAAACATGTCATCTGAAATTATTCATTATTTAAATGTGCATGATGCAATTAACATTTTATTGTATGATTATGTATATTTAGACTATGATTGTAATACAAAAAGTATAGATATTTACTGTGAATTGTTAGAAAAATATTTTATTACAGTAGAAAACATAGATGAAAATGTTCAGTATTTAACTATTGCTTGTAATGAGACTAGTAAACTATTTAATGTTAGAAAATTTAAATTAAATTGGATGCATAATAAATTACAATTTTGTGAAATATTTTGTCTAAGTTCAAACATGTTTGAAACAATACTGTATAATTCTGGATTTGACATAGATGATTATTATAATTACATTCAAATGTTACAAAAACGTGAACAATATTTGTTTACTGTATAATAAAAATGTATGTAATATATATAATAATAATAATAAGTTTATTTGTATTTCAAGCGTAGCTTATTACAAAGTAGATTGGTACATATTTTTTAATTATAATTTGATATATATATATATATATATTTTACATGCTTAAGTGAATCTTTATAAGATTTACAGGTACAGGGGTAATTATTAATTTTATAATGTATTGTGGCCAGTTCTTAGTTGTAGGTCCTCTGGTGGATTTCTTTATGGAGATCTGGTTATAACTTTTACTATTACACTACTCGAATCTCTTACGAAGAAACGAGTTAAACAGGCCATTCGCGATCACTTTTCACTGGTGTTTCACATGATTTTATCTGATTTAGTTAGTTGTTTATTATGAAATATTTTAGTCTTAAAGCTGAGGTTACAAAGTTGTAGATCGCGTACATTTTATTTATTGTTAAGGTAGATATTAAATTTATGTGTCTGGAATCATCGACTTGTTCTAAATAGTCTCGAAAAAGTTCATCTCTTAGAGGTTTGAAAATAGGGCATCTGTATAAGAAATGGCTTAACGTATCTTCTTCGTAGCTGTTACACAAGGTGCAAATCTCATTGCAGGAAAATTTGTAGAGAATGCCTTTCAAATAGAGCTGGCTGTTTTTGGTGTTCGTGGTACGTATTTGCATTATTGTTCTTATAACGTTTAGTGGTATTTCTAAGAGTAGAAAGTTGGTAGATATGTTAAAAGTTTTGTAATCGTCATTGTATGATGAGAGGATTATTCTACGGGAATCTATTTCGTACTGCAAGTGGCTATATGAAATTACGATATTGTTTAGTTCTTGTTTTAGCTTCCAAGGGTTTTGCTCGTTCCATATCCACTCGAAATTTGCCTTTTGTAGTATTATTTGGATTGGTCTGACCCAGTTATACTTCTTCTGTTTTTCTGCTGTATATCTTCCCGTCGTTTTAGAATTGAGTTCTATTAATTTGTTATAACAAACTTTTACATATCTGGAATCTGGCATCATAAGAATCTTATACCACCAATTTAATAATTTCTTTACTACTGCCACTTCTAGTTTCTCTATGCCGTACTCTCTTCTTATAATATAGTTAGGTGTAGTTCTTTGTAAATGGTGGAACGCTTTGAAGAAGACCATTTGACATTTTTCTATGTTGTCAGCACAATTTATTGCCCATATTTCAGATGCAAAGAGTATTGAAGGGAGCAATAGGGAATTGAACAGTTTCATACAAGTATTCCAATTATATACTTTGCTTTTTGCGGTCGTTGTTTTTATAGCCCCTGTGATAGAGTTCGCCTTGTTAGCTGTTTGTTTGGCGTGTGCATTATATAGTCCCGATGCTGATAAGGTCACTCCTAGGTAAGTATATTGAGGGTTAAGTTTTATTTCGTTATTTTGACAAGTATAAGTGAATCTTAATTTTGTAGGGCGCCCTGTATGAAAATGGACGATTTGTGTTTTATTTGGATTTATTTCTAGCTTTAAATTGTTGCAGTATTCTTCCAGAGCATTTAATTTTTTCTGAATGTCGCTTTGTGATCTTGCAAGGATGACCAAATCATCAGCATATTGAAGCGATAAAATATCTTGCTGTGGATTTATGAAAATTCCCTCTAGATTGCTTTCCCTAAAATATTTTTCTAGATCGTTGATGTACAGGGCAAATAATATTGGGCTCGTACACTCCCCTTGCAGCACTCCTTTAGTAATAGGTATGGGTTCAGATACTTCGTTATTTATTCGTATTCGTAGGGTTGCGTAGTCATATATGTTCTTCAGTAATCTAACAATTTTCCCCGATATTCCCAGTGAGTAAATTTTGATCCAAAGTTTTTCATGGTTTACTGCATCAAAAGCTTTTCGGAAATCAACGAATATACAAAATGTTCCCTCTTGGTGCGTAATCATGCGAGATCTTATTATTGAATCGATAACGAATAAATTGTCAGAACATGATCGCTGTTTCCTAAATCCCGACTGAGCCTCGGGGAGGATGTTGTTTTCTTCTGCCCATGTTTGTATTCTGTTGTTTATTATAAATGTTAGCAGTTTAGTCAAGGAGTTTACCAATGCAATGCCTCTATAATTGTTCACGTCTGTTCTGTCGCCCTTTTTGTGTAATAGTGTCAGATTAATTTTTTTCATATCGCCTGCTATATCTTCTGATGATAAGAATTTGTTTAGCATTTTTAAGAGGTATTCCTTCCAAATTTCTGGTAATACTTTTAGTTGTTCGTTGATTAGGCCATCACAACCGGGGCTTTTATTTCTTTTTAGTTTCTGAATAGCATAGTTAAATTCTTCCGTAGATATTTCTGCGTCTAGATAGGGATGTCGGGCGTCTATGAAGCTGCAATATCTGTATATTTTTTCACCAAACCAATTATAATAGTATCGCTCCCAGGTTTTTAAATCTATTGCATTTTGTTGTTGTTGTTTTCTTGGATAGAAGAGTTTTAATGTGTTCCAAAAGTCTTTAGTATTTGTTATGCTATTCAGTTTGTGTTGTATGTCTTCTTTATATTCTTTCTTCTTAAGTTCTAGGGTTTTTCGGTATTCTTTCTTGGCTTGATTATAGTTTTGCAGGCTGGTTTTATCGTAGCCTTTGCTTCTGCACTGTCTAAGAGATTTTTTAACTTTTATTTTTAGGGTATACAGTGTGTTATTGTACCAGGGTTTACTCTTGTTAATGTATGTTTTTCTTGGATGACTGATAGTTTTTTCTGTAGTTAATCCAAGACTATCTGAGGCAAGATTAATTTCATTTATTAGTTTTTGGTACATTTCTTCCATGGTATCGTTTTCTGTTATAATTGTCATACGTTTGTTCATTTCGTTGGCGAAATCTGTTTCTTTGTTATTATCCCAGTTTAGTTTTTTAATAATCTCGATTTTTCCTGGTTCTTTTACTTTGTTTTTATAGTTGTTGCTTATGTTGTGTAGAGATACTGAGCAGATCAAATGGTCTGATACCGTTACGTTAGTTGTTATTGCAAGGTCTAGCAGTATTTGTAAGGCGTTAAGGTTAATCCAGACTAAATCTATGATGCTTGTACCGTTTGATCCGACGTAGGTTGCGTTCGCTGGGGTGTCGCTTGCTGTTCTGCCATTTAGTAGTATGAGGTTTTCTGATTCCATTATCTCAATTAGCTCCTTACCTTTCTTGTTAATTTTGTCATCTGTTGTTGTTCTTGTGCTACTGATAGTCGAATATTGTACTAAAATTTCTTCTACCTGGTTTAGTTCTCCAACTCTCGCATTAAAATCGCCTCCTAATAGTATAGCATGGCTCGCGTAGATATCAGTTAAATTTTGCAGAGTAATTTTGTAAAGCTCAAGCAGTGTTGTGTATTCGTAGCTGTGGGAGAAGTACACCAGTCCGATTAAGAGATTTGTTTTGGCGGTTTTGATCTCCAAAAAAATCCAATGTAGGTCTTGGTCTATTATTTTTGTTCTTGTTATATCATTTTTAATGTATATTGCGAGTCCGCCAATAGATCGTCCAGTTTTTTTTTCTTTTATTGCTTTTTGTTGGTGACAGTTATAGTGAGTCAAGAAGTGTGGGTGCTCTGTGATTTCGAAATTTGCCCATGTTTCTGTAAGTGCGACAATATCATACTTTAGTATAATTGTTTCTTCTTCTTTGGTTAAGTTATATATGTTCTTGAGTCCGTTTATGTTCCAGAATATTACTTTGGTATCTGTGGGTCGTCTGCTGTTTCGTTTTTTGAGACCGAATTAGAGCGAGTGGATCTCTTGAAGTGACTATCTAAGGGTCCCTTGATTACCAGATTTTGTTTTTCTGTTGGTTGTTTAGATTTAACAGACTTTTTGTTGTTAGCATGTTCGTTTGTTTTATGTTCTTGTGTATCTAACTTGCGTGACTGTCTGTTTTCTTGTGATCCGGTTGCTTTGTTTAAGTTTGCATTTTTTTGTTTGCTTACAGAATGTGAATTTGTTTCTTTTTCTATATTGTCGGCTTCTTTATCTGAGCTAGATGAGTTGGGATTCATGACTGGTAAAGAGGTGGACAATCTTCTGTTGGTATTTGTTTCATATATATAAGGGATGTTGTCAGTATATTCTTCGTGACTAAGATCCTGGGCAGAGTAAGCATTGCCGTTAACTATGAGTGAGTTATATCTCAGTTGAACTTTATATCCCAGTTCTTTAGCCTTCTTTAGGTGTTTTTTAAGCAATTTTCTTTCTTCAATTATTTTTGGAGGGTAGTCTTCATCAATAGCAAGTCCAGAGTTTCGCAGATATTTGACATTGTTAAAAATCTCTTTTTTCACACGTTTGGAATTAAATTCGACTAATATTGCTCTGGGTTTTGCATTTCCTGAGTTTCTTCCTAATCGTCTTATGTTTTCAATATTTTCGGTTGTAACCCAGTTAATTTGTAAGTTGCTATTTATTAAGTTTAATATTTTCGCTTCTAAATTTTCATTTCTGTCTTCCGGAATGCCATATACAATTAAGTTTTTCTCTCTTATTTTTCTTTCTAGGGTTTGAATCCTAGTTTCTTTATCCTCTATATCCTTTTCCAAGAGCTCACACCGTTCTTTATTTTCTTGTGATATCTTATTAAATTTATTTATTGACTCTTTGAGTTCCGTAAATTGCTTATTAACTTGATTATTTATTGAAAGGGTTTGTGATTCTAGTAGTTTTTTAATTTCGTCGATACTAGCCATATTTAAGTTAGGTTTTAGAATTTGTTTTTGCCACAGTTGGCAACACTTGTAATTATGAGTAGCTGTACGTGAATTAGTGGTGACCTTGGTTTGTAGATGTTTAATGTTTTGTTTAAAATTAAGTTATTTTATATGATTTCAAGAGTTATTTTTTATTAAATTTTAAATCTGATTATTTAAGTACTACTTTAAAGAGAAATGAATAATTTATAAATTGTTTTTTACCTTAATTTAGCTCTTCTGCACTAAGACATTTATCGAAACAACTTTGTTATTCAAGCACTCGTACCAATATATAATGTAATATATATATATATATATGTATATAATTATTTGTTAATAAATGTATGTCTATTCAATGTATTTCATGTATTTTTATTTTTTTCTTCCACTGCCGCCCTCGTCCTCGTCCTCGCCCTCGCCCTCTCCCTCTCCCCATCCCCCAACCCCCAAGTCTAGTCTAGGCTAGTTTTGTGCATTGGGGATTTTTTGAGTAGTTTTGATTTTGTTTTTTTTTTCACCAAGTTCAAATTTTTAACACTGCGCATGCGTGAGCTGTCGGCCATTTTTTATTTCAAATTTTAAAATTTTCCCCTGCTACAAATGACGATGCCACACCCAAAATTCAAATTTTTAAATTTTCGCGGGTTTATTCAGACGCCATTTTGAATTGTGACGTCACATTTTAAAATTTAAATTTTCGCGCTATTTTTTTAATTTTCGCGGGTTTTTTTCCGGCGCCATTTTAAATTGTGACGTCACATGGCCTCCATTTTTTTTATCACATCCGGTTTTTTGTTTATCACATTATCTTATTTGGCGCATCCTGTTTCCTGTTGTCTATGATAAGAATTTTTTGTTTGTGACGTCATATCTCGTTCGGGGCAGTCCCGATTCGGCACATGCGACGAGTGACCTTGAATTGGTCTAGAACCGGCATTGTATCACTACTAATACAAAATATGGATTCGTTTTTATTAACAGGGATAATGATTTTCATAATGGACGCTACAAAAAAGGCTTCGATAAATTTTTAAAAAGTATATAAATAGTTATATCTATAATTTGATAGCAGCATTCTTATTCTCAACTTGATGAATGACGAGTCAGACTAACACATTGCGAGATATAGTGAAGACAAGAGAAATAATCAAAAATAAACTTATGAATCTTAAACGTGGAAGATATGTAACCGAACAATTATTAAGTGAAACATTCAAACCAATTGTTACGCCATTGACTAATCTATCTGAAACATTAATGAAAATAAATAAAGAAGGTAATATATTACCCATTAAAACGAAAGCTAAATATGAAAGAGAAACAGAAAAAGAAGAAAAACAAGAACACCTGAGATAAAAAAGATTAAAAAATTTAATCCATTGCAAAAAAAAGCGAAACAGCAACAACATCAACGCCAATACAAGCATGCCGGCAAAGCAGAAACGAAGAATTTCCAACAGAAGAATTTATTTCAGAACCACCATTTACCCCAAAATTATTAATAAAGCAGCAAATTTAAACCGAAGATGATTTAAACGAATTAGAAGCGTCTTCACAAGAAATATTAGGAAACATAGCTGGAAAATATATGGCTATGTATGAGTTATACATATCAAAATTCAAACATGACTTCATATCACAAGAACATGCAGGAATGAGCTGACCTAGCACTCAGAGTTTATAAAAGAGAAACCATCATTGTTATCAGTAATCAGTCCGTCTTGTAAGTTGTCTGTATAAACTAGCTTGTAAATATAAATAAATAAATAAATATATCATCACGCCTTTAACCCTTCACTGGGTGTGGCACTCTGCCTAAGCAGATCTCGGTAAGTGATATATTTTTTCGCGTGAAGTGCGGTTACCAGCCGTCAAATCACGGCTTGTAATTGAAAAAATAAATGTTTTTTAAAAATTATACTTTTATTTCAAATTGTATAAGTGTCGCAGTCGGATCGGATTTCGGAAACGTGTTAATTGTCGAAATTACTCGAAAAAGTAATAAATTCGTTAAAACAAAAACACGGTCGTTTCAACGTTAATTCCGGAAACGAACAGCAACGTGAAGAATCCCAGAGAGCCAGCAGCGCTAGAGCCGAGATCTTCGCTACCCCAAATTCCACCCAAGCTACAGACTTCAAGCTACGCTACTGATTCCGGCACACAGAGTCCGCAGAGCGAGAACCCGTATCGTGACCGACGTCGAGGCAGCACATCAAAACCACGTCATCGCAGAATCTTCAGATGAAGATCGCAGTTTTAAACACCGCAGTTTATAGAGACCGTGCGCGAAATGAGCGCCAGCGCCAAATTCGGCTCTAGCGGCGACAACACCACTAAGCGACGAGAGACCTGCCGCGCGGATAGCATTACAATTGTATTGGAGTGGAGTGTTTCGGGAAATGATTTCTAATTATTCTACGTGAAAGAGGAGAGAAATGGACTACAAAATAATTAAATGTGGATTTAGAAATATATTTTATGATAAATTACCGCAATCAAGTTTAAAGAAAGTCAAAAACCTTTTTGAAAGCGGTCATGTTTTGAACGTAATTGAAAATGTTAGTTCGCATGAAACATTTATTACATCAAATATAATCAGACAAACATCAATAAACTAAGCACCGTATATTGTAAAATTATATGTAAGTATTATTATTGTTATTAGGTTTATTTGAACTGAAAACAAAACATCTTTTTGTAAACCTTGATTTAATTGCTCTGACACATCAAGACAAAATTACCGGCGTCGCGTGAGCGTAGACTTTGTTGAAAATAATTTTATTTTACCCTTAATAGTATTTGTGAACCAAATCGAATATTTATATTTACGATTATTAATTAATTTTTTGGGTACGCACTTCAAATATTAATCAATAATTATGAAATACTTTTGATTTAGCAATATATTACGATAATACTTCTTTTTTAGTTGAATCAAGGGAGAGTAGTAAATAATGTCACGTGTAATTGGAGCAGTATGCAAACATATCGCAGCTTTGTTTATGTATATTAATTATGATCCCATAACATCGAAAACTGATAAACCATGCGAATGGAAGAAGCCAGCAAGTTATATCAAAGAAAAATATTCCAAAGGCAAAAGATTTCAGGATCTTTTTCCAAAAATTACTTCGCCGAAAGTGGGACAGTAAGGTGTCAGATGTTTTTAGCATTTTATATAAAGATATAAACTGCGATTTAAAAAAGTTCTTCAGGAAGATGCGAAAACAGAAGCTGACAGATTTGCAAGCCGCTGTGTAAATGAAATTGTTAATAGTGTATTTAGTATTGTTAACAGATATCAAATTGAATATATTTTAAGTTACATGATTGAAAATGTGAGTCAAAATATGATACATTATACAGCTAATAATATAATATGTATTTGGTTGGAATCCACGGTGTACCATCTAAGCATTGCGTAAACAAAAACATAAAAAAGTAAATTAATACTTTATGAAAATGTTGGTATATTATTTAATTATTAATATATGTACGTACGACTATTGATTTTATAAAATTTTGTAACAAAATTTAAACAGTTACTTACTTTTGGCGTTTTACAGTAGCAATCCATTGTTGACGTCTAATGTTTCCTACATTATTATTAGGTGGAAATTTATAAAAACTAACACCGCTTGTCGTATTACCATAGGTATTACTACACCCGACAACGCAACAATTACTATTTCCTTTTCTATTATCTTTGGTTGCCATAATGAATACGCTTTCTTTTGCACGGTAGATTCGCGGACTCCCGCTGTTACTTAGAAAACTGCCGTTGCGCAGCGCTAGTTGTTCTCGCGCACGGTCCCTATATACTTCTATTGTGAGTTGTATTTTTAATTATATATTAACGACTGTACGAATCACTGTAAAATAAATTACCGTAGGTTCGAATCACTGTAATTACTTTTATATTAATAATACTATTAAGTATATATTTTATCCAAACTGGATAATTTGTTAGATATTATAAACGAAATAGAAAATAATATTAATTTTAACGATTTAGCAATGGCTGAACGTACAAGTAAAATAAATTTCGCACTCAATTCAGTCCCAACTTATAATGGGGATCCAAATAAACTGAGTATTTTTATAAATGCAGTTAATCTAGTTCAAAACTTACTTGGCACACTAAATCCTCCACATGATGAATTCGATAAAGCAGTTTCATTTTTAAATATTAAAAGTAACATAACCGATAAAGCTCTAGATAGCATAAAAGATTTAGAGTTTCAAAATTGGGATGATCTCAAAACGCACTTGACTCAAAAGTTTAAAGATAAAACGAACTCGACTACAATCATTAATGAATTACTAAAAATTCAAAATAAAAACCCATATAAACTACTCGAGATTACCAAAGAAAGATTCCTAGCTTTTAAATCAAGATTGAGCGTAGAAGAAGAAAACGCAAATAGAAAAATGGTTATTATACAATTTACTGAAAAATTAATCGTAAACAATTTTATATCCACCGTAAGAGATCCTTACAGAAATAATTTATCTAAGCGAAATCAAAAAAATATAAATGAAATTGAAACTTTACTATCAAACGACTTTCAGTATCTTAAAAACAATCAACCTTCATTTAAACCCGTAATTAATAATCAAAGATTACCAAATATCACACTGAGACAATTCACCGGAAATAATTTCCCAACCGGTCCTATTAACTTCAAAACCACTCAACAACCCGTCCGAAACTTTGCTCCTCGCATGCAAATAAAAAATGCGCAAGGAATAAAACCAACACCCATGTCAACCCAGACAAGACAAACTTGGCAACCGCAAAAACTCACTAACCAACCCAATAATTATTTCACTCAGCAAAATAATAAATTACAAAGTCACAGACCATCTAACTATGTTGTCGAAGAATTAAATAACACCGAACTCCAACAAACTAACGATATTGATAACACTGAAACTTTTGAAAATTTTGAAAATGCGGAACGTCACTACGAAGAAGAATGTAACGAAATCGATAACAATTCTGTTTTAGAAAGCCTTAGTAATCCTTGGATAGTGGAATAAATTAACAATTTAGATTCATTTAACTTTATTGGACGTTTCGAACGTTAAAACACGTTCATCTTCAGCTGTAGAGATATATACAATGTTAAAATACAATAAAATTATTTTTCTACAAAATCACTCACCATAAATACATGTAGCTACGTAATATTAAATAAAAATCCGATTAATAAATTAGACACTGAATGCAAAAAATATGTCAAACAGATAAATAAACCTGAATTGGCAATTAACAATCCAAGAATAGGCAGAATGTACATGAATCCAAAAATACATAAAGACGGCGTTCCTCTGAGGCAGATCACTTCGACTATCGATACACCAACGTACAATTTATCTAAATATTTAAACGATGTATTATCAAGAGTAACTTCTACATCAGAATATGTCGCCCGGAGCTCTTTCGATCTTGCAGCCGACATTTCTAAAATTAATTTGTTACCACATTATTCTATCTGTAGTCTCGATATAGTAGCTCTATACCCTAGCATCCCGCAGGATCTAGTTCTAGAATGTATTAGAGACCGTTGGACAGAAATCGAAGTATTTACAGACCTTGACATTGAACAATTTTTACAAGGCATTAAATTATGTTTTCAAAGTTCGGTTTTTAGCCACAATGGCACCATATATAAGCAAATTGATGGATCACCAATGGGTTCTAGCATTTCCAGCTCTTTAGCAGATCTTATCATACAAAAATTAGAAAAAGTTATTATTCCTGACGCCAAATTTGGTATCACATTGTACAAACGATATGTTGACGACTGTTTAATGCTGGCACCCACGGATGAAATTGATAACATTTTTGCAGCTTTTAATAGTTTCCATCCAAGAATTAATTTCACTCTTGAACTAGAAAATAATGGCAGAATTAATTATCTTGGCATGACTCTAATTAGAACAGGGAATAAAATAATAACTGATTAGTATCAATAACAAACTGCAAGCGGAAGATATCTTAATTTTTATTCTTTCACTAATATACAATATAAAATCAGTGTTGTTAATTCGTTAGTTGACAGAGCTTTCTTTCTTTCACATCATAGTTTCCATAAACAGAATTTCGATCATATTTTTACCTTATTGACTAACAACGGTTATCCGTTAGCATTTCTATTAAAACATTTCAAACGACGGATTCAACAGTTGAAACATCGTAGTAACGAACATAACGCACAAGATCAGATACTGGAAAATAACAACAATTAGGTTATTTACGCTAAAATCCCTTATGACAATATAATTAATTCTGCTGTAAATAAGATTTTAAAACATAACAACATAAAACTAGCAAATACCTCGATTTCGACAACTAAAAGTTTATTTTCAAACCTAAAAGATGAGATCCCTACAGAAAACCAAAAAAATTTAATTTACAAGATCGAATGTGGCTCTTGCGGCAAATTTTACATCGGTGAAACAAAACAACCTTTAAAAAGCGCATTTATCAGCATGAATACCATTGCAAAGCGTTAAACCCGAATCATAGTGCTCTGACTCAACATTCTGTCGACACTGGACATAAATTCAAATTCAAAAGTCCTGAAATTTTAGATTCTGAAACACTTTATAATAATAGACTTATAAAAGAAACTTTTTATATAAACTTAGACAAAACAAACAATTTAAATTCACAAACTGACTATAAGAATAATTTAAAATACATCAATAATTTTATTGACACATATAAACAATTTTGAATTTTGTTTTTCATTTTAATTAATTGGTTTTTGATACATTTTGTGTTGGTGTCACTGGTTGTTGAACTTTGTTGCTTCCGACGGATGTCGTTGATATCAGAAATGTACCGAACTCCATAGAATGCACTTCACAATCCCTTGTTGAAGTTTGTAAAAATTAATAATAATTTTTTCGCCTCAGTGATGGTTGTTTAAAATATTTAAACCAGTCAACTGTTATTACGTAGCTACATGTATTTATGGTGAGTGATTTTGTAGAAAAATAATTTTATTGTATTTTAACATTGTATATATCTCTACAGCTGAAGATGAACGTGTTTTAACGTTCGAAACGTCCAATAAAGTTAAATGAATCTAAATTGTTAATTTATTCCACTATCCAAGGATTACTAAGGCCTACTTACCTATTTTCAAGAATTCTTTTGGATCCACATAACCTACAAAGTTCTTTTTTAGAGATAAATCCTATAAGTATAGAGGAGAAATTTTGAACATTATATGTAATTCCAATTTACCGTTCATAAAAGTACGCGATTATTTAATATTATTAGATTCAGGATCATCAATACATTTAATCAGTAAAAATTATGTTTACAATAATAAAGATAAATTTAAAATTTATAACGAAAAATTCACATTCACAACAGTTATCGGCGAACATACAGGAAACGAATATATTATTTTAAAAATTGAAAATATAGACATTAAATGTTACCTGCATAATTTCCACACACAGTTTAATGTATTACTATTAGGAATACCTGCCTTAATAAATTTGAAAATCAGTATTAACTTTGCAAAAAATAACGTTCAATTTATAAATAAAGAAATTAAACTTCAGTATTTTGATTCTAAAAATAATATTAACCTACAAGACGCTGATAAAATTCAAATTAGAACAGATCATTTAAATATAGACGAAAAAAATGCATTATTCAAAATTATTAAAGAATATGAATCAATATTTCCTAAACAAAATCAAAACTTATCACATACGAGTGTCATAAAACACGAAATCAAAACAACCGATGAAACTCCAATCTACACAAAATCTTATCGTCACCCAGAATGCTATAAAGAAGAAATTAACAATCAGATAGATAAACTTTTAAAAGAAAAAATAATCCAAGAATCCCATTCCCCCTGGTCCTCTCCTGTCTGGATGGTTCCGAAAAAAAAGGACGCCTCTGGAAAAAATAAATTTAGAATGGTAATAGATTACAGAAAACTAAATTCAAAAACTATCGATGACAAATATCCTATTCCAAATATTACGGAAGTTTTAGATAAATTGGGCAAAAATATTTATTTCACAACTTTAGACTTGACTTCAGGGTTTCATCAAATACAAATGCATGACAACAGTATACAAAAGACAGCATTTAACACCGACAAAGGACATTTCGAATTCTGTCGAATGCCATTTGGCCTAAAAAATGCACCTGCTACCTTCCAACGACTAATGAATTTCGTTTTACGCGATTATATAAACAAAATTTGTCTCGTCTATTTAGACGATATAATTATTTTAGGCACTTCACTTCAGGAACATATTGAAAACATTAGAAAACTATTTGCTAAATTAATAGAATATAATCTAAAGATCCAAATTGACAAATCTGAATTTTTAAGAAAGGAAGTAGCGTATTTGGGCCATGTTGTTTCACAAGATGGAGTTAAACCTAACCCCACAAAAATCCAAGCAGTAAAAAAATTTCCAATCCCAAAAACTCCAAAAGAAATAAAAACCTACGAGTATCTAGGATTATTAGGATACTACCGTAAATTCATACCTGATTTTTGCAAACTGACAAAACCTTTGACTAAATGTTTAAAAAAGGGAAGTAAAATAAATATAGACGATAAAGAATATATAGAATCATTTGAACATAGTAAAAACTTATTAATCAACGCACCAATCTTACAATACCCCGACTTTCAGAAACAATTCATTTTAAACACCGACGCTAGTAACTATGCCCTGGGTGCAGTCAAAACATAGACGGTAAAGATTTACCAATAGCCTACGCAAGTAGAACATTAAATACACATGAAATAAACTACAGTGAAACCGAAAAAGAATTATTAGGAATTGTATGGGCGACAAAATATTTCAGGCCTTATCTTTACGGCACAAAATTCAAAATTAGGACTGACCACCAACTCGTAACTTGGCTAATGAACCTAAAAAAACCTAATAGCAAACTAATGCGTTGGAAAATCAAACTCGACGAATATAATTTTGATATTGAGTATAAAAAAGGAAATCTAAATAGTAACGCAGACGTTCTTTCACGATAAGATCTAAATTCGAAATAAAGGAAACATTTGACGATATTTTTGACAAACCATGTAATATAGTACATTGTATTTCCGAAGATAAAAAACTAGGCAAAGGATTTGCGGAACAGATAAACTCAAAATCCCAAAGTAAAACTTATTTAGATAATCAGAAAAAAGATAAAGGAAATATTTTTATACAACCAATTTACAATAAAAATATATTATTTCATTTAGTGACTAAACCAGAATATTTCTCTAAACCAAATATACTAGATATTAAAAAATGTTTAATTAATTTACGTGATTATTGTATTCAAAATGATATTTTTGAGATACATATGCCTAAAATTTGCAATGGACATGATATAGTTGAAAATAAAATAAATTTTGAAATTGTTAAAAATGTAATTAATAAACTTTTTAAACACACTCATATCCAAATAATAGTTCACAAAATAAAATCAGAAATTTTTATTAATGATAACGAAAGTATAATAGTACAAGTTGATAATGAAGATTTGGAAACATGTCATTCTGCAGATGAAAACGAAGTGAACGGAATCACTTACAAAGAAGGTTGTATTAACATTGGAAAAAATGAAATAATAGTTAAAACACACAACGAACCGACCAAAGCAGAATTAAAAAAATTATTCGGACATACTAAACAGAGACTAATAATTTTCCTAAACAAAAATGACTTGAAGGAGGAAATATTTCAATTTATTAAAGATTATCTGGTACCTAAAGTTAATTATTACTGTTTCATAGAAAGAGATATAGTTTTAATAATAAACGAAATTTTGCAAAATAAATTCATTAAAGATTCATATCGACTGATACAATGCGAAGAAGTATTAGAAGATATTGAAAATATGAACGATCAATTAGAAATTATCATTTAGGAAAAACTAACCACAGAGGATTCTCAGAAACATACACAAGATTAAAACGTAAATACTACTGGCCAAGATTACACTATGACATTCAGAAGTTCATAAGCAACTGTGAATTATGTCAACAGAACAAGTAGGAACGAAAACCGTTTCAACTAAACGATAATTTAACGGAAATAAGTAAACATCCCTTTGACATAGTACATATAGATATTCTTACATTAGAAAAAAATAAATATTTGACAATTATTGACGCTTTTTCTAAATTTGCACAAATCTACTTTATGAAAACAATAGACGCTGTAAATATAACAGAAAACTTGTTAAACTATTTTAGTAAATATCAAATACCGAATAAAATAATATACGACAGCGGACTTGAATTTAATAACAATCTAGTAAAAGAATTACTCAAAATCTATAAAATAAGTATCCACATGACTTGTGTTGACAACCCAAAAAGCAATAGGCTAATTGAAAGGTTTCATTCTACGTTAATCGAACATCTTCGTTTAATTAATCAAAATAAACACTTTGAAAATACTAAATTCGAGAATAAATTAAAATTTGCTCTAATAGCCTATAATAATCGAACATGGTGACAAAAATATAAGGATAAATAAAATAAAAAAATAAAATAATAAAGGACCATTATTACAGACTATGCCACGGACAACTGACTGACATTTCCAAAAATAACGGATTCCACTTAATTGAGTTAGGCGAATGCCAGATAAAAGAGTCGGAACAACTAATATATTATAATTATGATATATTCCAAATTGAAACAGAATTTATTAAGGTTACAAATACTTTTAATAAAATGCAAAGTCAATTAGAGAATAAAACACATATCTTCCAAAATATTCTGAATATATTAGATTATAACTATGCTGATTTAAAAGACCAAATTACAAAATTATTCATGAGAGATAATAAAAGATCTAAACGCGGTTTAATTAATGGACTCGGCTCCATAATAAAATCAATTACTGGAAATTTAGATTCACAAGCGATGAGGATAGATATAATAAACTTTTTGAACAAATACAGAGTAACGAAATAACGCTACAAAAACAAAGCGATCTAAATTTTAAAATCTCAACAAATATTTCTAAACAATTTAATCAACAATTAGAAAACATAAAACATAATGAAGAACACCTTAAAGAAAATATAAGTATATAATAAAAATCAAAATTGGCAGAATATGATGGGAGTAAATAATCAAATATTAGAGTTAATTTTAATAATTAAAAACCTTAATGTATTTTGTAAACAAATAGAAGTAAGTCTAACTTTTTGTACTTTGCATAAGTTACACCCTACCATTATTAAATATGATAATTTAATAAAAAAAACACCCAAGATAAGGATATATGGAACTTCAACGAACTCATTGAAATCCATTGTAAATTTGAAAATAAACAAATTCACTTTATAATCACGATACCAAGCTTCTCAAAACAAACTTATCCATTATTCAAGTTTAGTCCCATTCCCACTTATAATGATGAACAGAAATTAATATTTGTCAATGAAAACCAAAAACTGTTTTTTAAAATAGGTAAAGAAAATTATGTACTTCATAATTGTATATTTATAGAAAATAAATATATGTGTATTACACAATACTTTTTACATTAAAAGTATTTGTACTTATTATATTTTTTAGGTTTTTCACGACATTTGCTTCCGAGCAAGGAGAACAATTTCTGTATTATCTAAATACAATTGATATTTTACATAAGATGATGAACGATGTTTGTATAACTGTCGTGTCATGCTGCTCGTGTCCAGAGCTCAGGTTGAATGTAGCTCTTGGTTATAAACATTGATGCCATAATTCCATGAAATATCTTCTGCTAGGTCAATGATGATTAGTATGGCGGACACACGAATTCACAATTTGGAGGAATATTTACTGTTGTGTTAATTAATTAATCGTTTAAATATTGTAAGCGGGATATTATCATGAAAAAGGTATGTCTCAAATGAGAATCTATGTAATATTTTCTTTATTTTCCGGTCTGCAAACTTTGTACATTTTCCAATTCATTTATTTGTTGTTGCAGGCACCTTTGCTTTTTACATTTATTTTCCAATAAACATTATTCTCTCACAAATAAAGAGTTTCTTTTCCAAAAACTGACTTTTATTTCACGATTTCACACAAAAAAAAGTGTCTCAGTCACAACATTTACTGTCACCTTCAATCAAACCAACCTATTTAACATCTTATAATTAAATTAATTTTCTATAATAACACAGTATTGCAGTCATTCAATTTTCACCAATTTAAAAATCTATCCCTGTGGCTCCCTCTCCACTAATATCTTTGAGGGCCGTGATTTGACGGCTGGTAACCGCATTTCACGCGACAAAATATATCACTTACCGAGATCTGCTTAGGCAGAGTGCCACACCCAGTAATGGGTAAAAGGCGTGATGATATATTTATTTTATTTTATTTTATTCATAAACATTGTATTTTCTATATTATATTATAGATTATACATTTTGTGAACGTGTATAAATTGTTCCTAAAGACGATGTGAGTTCGAAATAAAATTGAAAATAATAAATTATCTCAAAATAACGTAGTGATGTATTGCAAGTAGTTTCCCGATAGGATGAATTACGAAATCACAAGTTCATATTTTAAACTGCCATTACAAACACCAGGTCGTTTTTGCGTATGAAATTTTATTTGCTTTTAAAAGCTATTTGTATTGCTTTATTTGGATTTGTAAGTACAATAATACATTCTTATTTAGTGTTTGATCTTAATATCATCATAAAATTGTAAGTACATATAAATTTCACTATACATTGAATTTTTTTTCAATGCTTTATAATGGATTCTACATGCAGTATTTGTAAAAAAGTATTTTGTCGACCAAATGTTGCAAAATCACATGAAAAGAAGTGTATTACCTCAAAATAATTTATCTCTCGTTACAGATAAAACATGCTTTAATAACATAATATGTTTTGTAGGACAATGTTCACGTGATTTTTATCATATGAAATCGTTAATTCATCACTTGCAAATAGATCATAATTGTGATATTAAAATTTCCCAGCATCATTTTGACGTGCAAGAAGAATTTGAAACGTGGAAGACAGATGAAATGACTAGGACAATCTCTTATTTTTATAGGCAAACTCATATTAAAAGTTATGAGAATTATATACATTATATTTGCCAGTTTGATGATCGCTTAAAAAAACTAGAAAATAAAACTGATCGCGTTATTAAGAAAGGATGTGTAAAGACAGGAATTCGATGTCCAGCTCGTATTTTTGCAAAATTTCTTGAAAATGGTGTTGAAGTCACTTATATTCTAACTCATTCCCATGAATTAACCTTTGAGAATACAAAATTTCATAGAATTGCAGAGTCAACAAAATCAGATATTAAATCATTATTAGAAATGGACGTTCCGACCAGAAAAATTCATACAATAATTACGAAAGAAGCACTTAGTAGGGACGATCGCGATAAACTTGAGTTTAGGAAGGAAATGTTGTATCCAAAAAGGAATATCTCGGCATTGAAACGAAATATGTTAAATAAATCATATCTTTGTAGCGATGACGCAAATTCGGTGTTTTTGTCAATAAAAAAATTAAGAAAAGAAAAGTTCAATCCGATATTAATATATAAACCATGTAATGAAAACATTCAAATTGGTCCTATCAACGCGGATATTAATAACAATAGAAGCTTATTTTTATTAGGTATTCAAACAGAATATCAAATGAATCTGATGCAGAAAGGTGTTGATCGAATTTTATGTATTGATGTAACACATAAAACAAACCAGTACGATTATCAATTAGTTAATTTCGTGATCCCTGACAGTACTGGTCGCGGCCATCCAGTTGCTCATTTTATTACAGCTTGTTTAAATACTAATGCATTAACATATCTGTTTTCATCATTAAAATCCCGTTTTCCAAATTTAAACATAAATGCGGTTATGACTGATGATGATCCAGCTCTCATTAAAGCGGTAATAAATAATTTCGGGCCTACAAAACATTTGTTATGTCAATGGCACATTCAACGGGCGTGGCGCAAAAATTTGATATCAGTAAAAAAAAAGACTACGAAGAGAAACATGTATATTGCCCTAATGGCTATTTTATATGAAAGAAACAGCAATACATTAGATAATTTAATCAGCTCATTTTTTTCGATATTTAAAGATGAAGTATTATTTATAGAATATTTTCAAACAAATTACATGCATCGTATTAAACTATGGGCTACTGCATTTAGAAATTTTCCTCACGGTCATGTAAATACCAATGCTCTTGTAGAAAGTTTTCATAATAAGTTGAAAACTTCGTACTTTAATCGAGAATTTAATAAACGGATTGACAACTTATTATCAGTATTATTAAATATTGAAAAAATGATTTTATTTATACGAAACGTAAAGAACTATACAAATTAGGTAACGCAGAATTCAATGAAGGTAGACATAAAAAAGGAAATAATATTTCGGATGGCGATATTAATATTCTGAATGACCGTAGTTTTGAAGTTATTTCTCAAACAGATGCTTCTATTACATATACTGTCGCACGGATAAATGAAATATGCGAAGTTGATTTTTGTTTCGATAAATGCATTAATATGAAATGCAACAATTTATGTTCACATTTATATACTTGTAGTTGTGAAGATAGAGCTTCACTCTGTAAACATATACATAAAGTTCACATGCTACAATTGCGGAAAACCTGTAATGGAAACATTGGCGACAGCGAGGTACCTGTAAAGTTAGTTACTGAACCAAATAATCCAGCGTCAACAAAATCAGAAGTTAATGAACGGAAAATTCAAAATATTGAAGCAAACTACGGAATATTGCGTGATTACATAAACAATCCGTCTGTTGATCGTTTTCTATTAGATCATATCGAATATACATTAAATTCTTTAGTTTCTCAGTGTCGTGCGGTTGCAACTACTTCATCCGAATGTTCAACTATGGAATCCGCGGATAAATTGGCACCTAACAAAAAATTAGATAAACAAGTCGATCCAATGTTCAAGTATAGAAATAAACGTAAAATTAATACTGCGTTTAGCAACATATCTGCAGATGATATAAAGAAATTTAAAAGTAAATCTGACAGTGATAATAATATATTTAATGTTAACATGTTCAATTATGCTTCATTAGAGCTAGTAATTTTAAAGTTGAATAATAATAGCATTCATTTAAGAAGCACAGATTTTTTTACTTTAAAGAAACAATTTCACCGACAGATAGTTTGAAAATCAAATGTAGTTCCCCTTCTTTTAATATAGGTTGATTGACGGATTCTATTATAGATGCGTTCTTCTTTCGACTTGGCGAACAATATGATAATCTTTTAATCGGTGATACTATATTTTCGCAAATAATGTGCATACGCGATACACCAAGTAATCCCTGGAAAGATATGGATATTAGAATAAAAACTAGGTTTCTAATGCCCATGAATATAAGCGGTAATCTTTGGACCTTGCTATCGGTTAGTTTAGAAAACGGATTGGTAAATTATTTCGATCCATTAAGTAGTACAGTACAAAAAAATGTAATCGTAGTAATTAATAAAATATTGCAAGTTCTTCAACTGCATGTGCATAATATTAATTATACTCAAAAACAAGAACCTTATGTGAAACAACGAGACGGTTATAATTGCGGAGTATATGTATGTAAGCGTCGTGATTATTATGTAGACATGCAATGTAATATTTGTAACGGCAACAAAAATAAGGAAATGAATGCGGTATATTGTAGGGCGTGTAACCTATTTTACCATAAAAATTGCGTTAACATTACATCGGATACATTTGAATGCGTTTAATAATAATTTATTAGTTCTGGTATCTTTTGTTTCAAAGCGAGCGCGGTTCTTGCAACCGAAATCACTTGCCTAGATTTATTAGCTACTGAACTTTATGCGGTAAAATATTGCGGTATTTCAGTTATTGCGCTTACTTAAATAATTAATTTGCGGTAATTAAAATAAATTATTTTGTATATTATGATCAAAATTAGTATTTGCAATGTATAAACATAATTTCAATGTATGGTGTACTTACTATTTTCATTTCCATCATTTCATAATAACTTCATTCTCTGTATTTGTGTAGTTCCGATATCAGTACAACCTATAGATTCCCTGCACTATTTTTTAACATAAGTATCTACTTATTGGATTCCTTATCATTTTCTTTATATATTTATTTTGCATGCTGCATGACTTACTCAACGATCAGTGCCTTGACGTGGCGAGTAAGCTTACTTGATTATATAGTATTTTTATACATATATTACTTATTATTCGTATATACTTTCAAATATGAAAACAAAATATATCATACATTTAAGAAGTCAGAACTAATTAATTCTGTATAATAATGTAATCATAAAATTAACAAATTTCTAATCAGTTTTATAAAACTTTTGTTTTAATTATTACATGCACATTTTGAATTAATGAAAACACATTTTTTTTAATTACTATATTATCAAAACTAGATGTGATCAATAAAGGATACATCCGGTTAAATAAATATAAAGTAATGCCATTTTGAAAGATATTTTATTTTTATTTTTCCTAAAATCGACAGTACATGATTTCGACAAAAGGGAAAGTACGAGCAAACTTTTTATCATTAATAACAGAAAAATAAAATCACTTCCTAAAATGGTCATTGTATCAAATTTATATTTCTTATAATTACTCAAGATGCCAACAATGAATTTATGTACAATTAGCCACACCCAGTAATGGGTAAAAGGCGTGATGATGATATTTATATAATGTTTCAGATTTCCGATTCGATTATGGAAAAATCTGTAAGTAATGGTTATTTATAATATATATTTCTTAAATTATTATTAATCTCATTACAGACATTTTTGGGATACCAAATTGTTGGTGCTAGTAATATGGTACGGTTTTGTAGTACCGTATTAAAGTCGCGGCCCATCAAAAAACCTTAGTAAATAATGGTTGTGCTACAACCGATCTTTGTGTGTCTGGGCAGCGCATTCGAGGGTTGCAGGAGAGGCTACAAAAATTCAAACAAAAATTAGCCCGACATATCATCATTTGAATTGGGACCAATGATGTATTGCACGTAAGTCTTATATTCGTATTCGGGTTCTCAGATTTGATATTTTGACACTAAGTATTTACCCCATACGTAGTGATACATAACTAAATACATATTCTTATTTTAGATGAAATCAGTGAAAGGATTTAAGGTGGGATTACGTACCATCATGAAGACATTGCGTGGATACTGTTGGTATATTTTAATGTTTATATTGATCGTAGATTGGTATGAAAAAAAAAACAATTGAGATTGTATTGCAGTAAATATAATGACAGTGTGTAAAAATAAATAAATAAAGTTTGATGTAACAGAAAATAAATAATAAAAAGAATTATATAGATTAAACAAACAGGAGTATTAATTGTAACATAATACAACAGGTTATGGGCCCAGACCTCCTGTTTGTAACATTGCAAGTAGGCATAAGGATAAATAAATAAGTTACGAGTAGGTGACAAAAGAAAAAAAAAACCAAATGGAAGGTTTACCACCAATTTCGAAATTAAATGAATCCAATTATCAACTGTGCAACAGCAGATGAAAAAATACAACGTGTAAAATAAATTCAAGAATACGAAGATAAAAGTGCAATTGCTGCGTCTATTTTGCTATGTACTTTAGATTCCGGGCAATCTCAACAAGTTCTGACTTTAGATGAGGGAAGAGATATTTAGCTAAAGCTAAAGCAGATACATGAGGGCAAGATATCGTCAAGAAGAGTAGACTTGAGACTCGAGCTCAGTATAATTAAAAAAGGAGAAAAAGAAACATTAGAAAAATATCTATCCAGAGGACAATATATAAGAGACCAGCTTGCACAATGCGAAGCTAAAATTCAAAACGAAGAATATTTTGGGTTAATACTAAATGGCCTGTCAAACGAATATAAAACAATAAGATTGCAAATGAAAACCAGCGGACTGGAAAATTTAACTAATGAGTCATTTATTTCAGGATTAAAAGCACAAGAAGATGAAATTAAATTAACAGAAATAGAAACAAAAATAGAATCAGCATGTTTAATGAAAACTAAAAATTTCGAAATTAAAAACATGAAAGCATGCTATGTATGTGGAAAAACAAATCATTATGCCAGAAATTGCTACTACCGTAAGAATCAAGATGGAGAAGAAAGAAATCAAAGAGCAGAAAATAAATTGGGAAGAAGGAATAATAATACAGAACAAAATAACGCCAGAAACTATAATAGAAATAGACAACTAGAAGACAGAAGAGAAAGAACAAATATAACAAAAACAGAAACTACAAAAGAAAAAGATACTGAAGTTTTTGCTTTACGCGTAGAAGAAAATGGAAACTATGAAATAAATTCGTCGGAAAAATGGTTTATAGACTCAGGTGCAACAAAACACATGACGTACGATAGGAATTTATATACATTACTTGAAGATGTAGAACCAAACAATGTTAAACTCCCAGATGGAAGATCCATGAAAATCCACGGAAAAGGAACTGTACACATAAAGTTATTCAACTAAGATTGCAAGTACAAATATTTAGATATCACGAATGTATTATGGATATCAGAACTAACAGAAAATCTAATATCTGTAAGTGAATTTGAAAAACAAGGCACTAGACCTGATATAGCATTCGCAACAACATACTTAAGCCAATTTTGTTCAAAATATACTATTGAAAATTGGAAACAAGCCAAACAAGTTCTTAGATATTTAAAAAGAACAAGACACATGGGAATAAAGTACAGTAAAGGACAAAAGAAAGTTACTGGTTATAGTGACGCTAGTTGGAATGATGTAATGGATGGGAAAGGATTCTCAGGATACATATTTACATTAGCTAATGGAGCTATAAGTTGGTCTTGTCAAAAGCAAGAAATAGTGGCATTGAGCACATGCGAAAGCGAGATCGTTGCAATTACAGAAGCAATCAAAGAAATAGTTTGGATTAAAAAATTAATGGAAGAGTTAAAATTTGAAAAATATGTGGAATCGAATATTATTTTAAATGCTGATAATCAAGCTGCTATACAATTATCAAATAATAATATATATCATTCTAGAACCAAATATATTCAAAGAAAATATTTTTACATCCGGGATGAGATACCGAAGAACGACATCAAAATACAATATGTAGATACTGAATCAATGACAGCTGATTTTTTAACTAAGCCAACAACAAAAGCAGTTTTAGAAAAATGCTGTAAAAATTCAAGATTACAAGAAAAAGAAAAACATGGATAATGTAAATTTTAGGCATAAACATAAAAATGGAGGGAGTGTTGGTATATTTTAATGTTTATATTGATCGTAGATTGGTATGAAAAAAAAAACAATTGAGATTGTATTGCAGTAAATATAATCACAGTGTGTAAAAATAAATAAATAAAGTTTGATGTAACAGAAAATAAATAATAAAAAGGATTATATAGATTAAACAAACAGGAGTATTAATTGTAACATAATACAACAGATACAACATCGTGTGGCTTACAATCCCACCCATCCCTTTTGCTGGAAATGAGCGTCATTGTCGCCGTATTCAGCAATTTAATGACGCTATCTCCAAACTCGGTATGTAAAATATAAAGTATATTAAATTTTCTTGTACTGATCATGATACATTTTACAGCTAAATTTGAGAACACGAAAGTTCAAGATTTATATGCTTTCTGCCATAGCGAGAGCAACATTCGCCATGAATTATTTTCAAAGTAAGATATAGCTAATAATATGATGACAGTTGTATTGTAAATAATTTTGTTTCAGATATTATAGAAGGCCACGACATCAAATTCACCTTCCGCCAAAAGTAGATGGCATCCATTTCAATCCTACGGGGTTGAATAAAGTTTCAATGTGGCTAAAGAATATCCTGGAATAATTGAAAACCTGGCACACCATTTCATTTTCTTTATTTTCTTCCTTTTCTCTTCCATGTTATTATTCCGTCCTCGCGATGTATTGAGTATCAATATATTTTCAAATCGGCTCTTCTCAGAGCCACCAATAGTGAAAGGTGGAGAATTTTTATTCTATATCACACTTGTTGAGAGATTAGTTATTTCTATGACTAAATTCCGAATAAATGAATAATATTGCATCAAAATCATAGCTCAAATATTTTATATATAATAGAAAAGTGGATAAAAAACAAACACTAAATAAAATACAAACCAATATCTATGCATTAGTGAAAAATATACAGGATCATATTATAAATGTGTCCTTATCAATTCTCAAATCCGTAAACAAATTTTATTTATTTATTAGTAATTTATATATGTTTTTATTTAAAAGAATAACTTATCAGGGCTTCAATACCTGTCATTTAATAATAAACTTTATCACACAATTTAAATTTTTTATTATCTAACATCTACCAAAACAAATTTTTAAGTTAAGTATATTCGTTCTTACGTCAAAACACAAGAAAATCACAGCTTCTATATTCAGTGTTATTATTATTACAATCCATGCAACTCACAATCGTGGTTCTAGCTTCAATCTAGGGAGTTTAGTTTCTTATTAACGCCAATTCATGACACTCAAACAGGGAATCTGACTTATAAGGTAACTACGGGTAATTAGGCCCAGCATTTAATAAGGCCCACTTCAAATTTCGCGGTACAAACTTGACTTTTATAAACGTTACTGCCATCTATTGATAAGTAATTTAATCTGAACATCTACTGACCAACAGAAAAACAATTATCATGGATAGTGCTGTAGTTGTAACGACTGAAAAGTACGACAACAGTTGGTAGTGTAGTTACAGTTAAAATTTCGTCATTTCATTTGAATAAAAACAACATTTGTGTTAACTCAATAAATATTTCATAAAAGGTAAATAATAATACATGTTGTTGTACTTCTTTACGATAAATAGATAATTTTCTTATAACATGTGAATCTGGTTTTAACCTCATAATTCAAAATTTAATAAAGCTGGTAATAAGGCCCAACAATTTTTTCTATGTGGGCCTTATTTCCAATTATGATAGAATATTATTTTTATTTTACATTTTTATACAGAATATGGGCAAAAAATCGCGTGGAATTCGTGCTAATTGGGATCATGAAATGATGAAGGAAGCAATGGATTTATTGAACCAAGGTTATTCACAGCGTTATATGGAAGAACGATATGGAATTCCCCGACGCACATTAAGAAATCATATGTCATCCAGATCGATCACTCGATCTTTAGGAAGGAAACCTCTCCTAAATAAAGATATAGAAGCAGAACTGGTATCTAAAATAATAAGAAAAGGGTTTCCATTGGACACCGAGAACTGTCCGACGAAGTGTCTACTCATTTGTCGAAAAGACAAAAATAAAACATTCATTTAGTAAACTTAAAAAAATGGCTGGTATATCGTGGTATGATTCATTTATGAAGCGACATGCTGCATTATCCAAAAGGAAGGCTCAGAATATGAATCCCGCTCGGGCCCAAAAGTTGAATCCGTATATTGTTCAAGATTATTTAACAAAACTGGAAGATATTTTCAACAAAACAGGATTAAAACATGAGCCTGAGAAGATTTACAATATCGACGAGAAAGGTTGCCGGTTAACATTACATCATAAACAGTATGTGCTTGCTAAAAAAGGGGCGAAAAGAGTTCATCTTGTTGCTCATGAACATGCAGAAAATGTTACAATAGTAACTGCTGCGAACGCATTAGGACATGTTATTCCACCCATGATATTGTTTAAGGGACAGCGTCAAAAGCCAATTTTTTCTGATGGTCTACCACCTGGTTCAGTGGTGCATATGACAGCAAAAGGTAGTATGACAACAGAAGTATTTGTAAAGTGGTTGGAACATTTTTCAAAATATATGTCTCCACCGCCAGTGTTACTAATTTTTGATGGTGCTTCCAGTCATTTGAATATTTCAATAGCTGAGAAAGCTGAAGAATTGGGAATTCATTTGTTGTGTTTCCCCAGCAACACTACCCATGAGCTTCAACCATTGGACAAATCGGTATTTCGTTCTTTTGAACATCATTGGGACGAAGAATTGCTTCAATATTGGGAAAATTATCCAGATAGAAGACTGAATACGGAAAGATTCTCAGATATTTTTAATCCGGTTTGGGGTAAGTCTATGACGATAAATAAAAATATTATTCCTGAACATACTTTCGTACCAAGCACGGTCACAAATCGTGTAACTGCTGCAACTACGGATATTAATGAATGGCAATCAGAAGACGAAATTCCACTTAAACAAATTCAAAACAGATTAAGGAAAATCAAATCTAGTAATATATTTTCTTGTGTTTTGATAACTCCAGATGTAAAAAAGTCTATAAATTATAAAGCCTAACAGGTTACAAGAAATCTATTTGCAGACAAGAATAATCCAGTTCCCTCGACTAGTGGATCATTGCAAAATGTTTCAATCAATCAAAATTTGATGTGTGCCGTTTGCAATCAAGATTTTGAAGCGGATATGAGAAAATGTTACATGTGTCACAACTGGATACATGAAGAATGTGTGGGGCTGACGGAAAATGATGATGAAGATTTTATTTGCCCACATTGCTCCCCTTAAACATAATTTATTTTCAAGGGCCTTATTCCAACCTCATATTCGAAATAAGGCCCAAATGAAGCCTTTTAATTAATAATTTATTGTTAATAATAAAATAAATATTACTTATTGTTATATTTGTATTTTTGTACCGAAAGAGTTCTACTTTTTTTAAAATAAAAATATTTGGCAAAATATATGCACTTTACATTTTATTCACAAAATTCTGTTAAGGGGGCCTTATTATTAAATAAATATTTTATAGAAACATTGGATTCTGAAGCCTTTTCTATATTTAATATATTATATAATTGAATCCTTTTTAAAATATATATTATAAATAATAATAATCAGAATAAAATGGTAGCTATTAAATAATAATATAAAATAAAACATTACTGATGTATTGTTTCCGAAAAAAAATATGTTTATTTTTAATTTGTATAATTTATTGTTTTATTTTTTGCCAAGAAAAATTATGAAAAATGTATTATATGTTTAACAATGTAATAAAAATATTTATTATATCTCATTTTTCGTGTCTCAATTCCTACCACTTTGTTTTCACTTTCAATCAAAATATAATTATTCTTATGTGTTTGATACGTTGGTATTGGTTTTGTAGTCGACATATCTACGTACATGGTACGTTACTTCGACGTTGTTTGTTGACAACGTCGTTATTGTGTTAATTAAGTAATAACGTTATCTAAATTGTATATTTAAATAGTGTTTTTGTGTCAAAAAATAAACAGCATATTAATTTAAAAATTGACATTGTATGATACATTATTTAAATAAATATAACGACGTTTGCGGCACATATTTCCGACGTCAAAACATCAACGTAAAAATAGTAACGTTTATGAAACGATTTAGCAACGTTAATATATAGACGTCGACAAAACAACGTCGCATCGACCTTTATCGTCGATATGTTCACGTCGCTACTACGTCGCTTTTACGTCATTTGACGACACGTCGATGCTGTGTTGTTTGGGATATGATGTCTCTCAAGACATGCACAAAAACTCACATTTTATTTTTTTAAATTTATATATCGGACCAACTACTTAGGTCATATGTCGATATGTCCTTTGTATGGCCGCCACGGGCGGAACCCGAACCCACGACCTTATGGTCGTCAGTCAGGCCCTAAACCCGCGCGGCCACCACGCGGGACAAAACTCACTTTTAATTTATGAATAGATTTATTTATAATTTGTATTCTTAATTTCGTGCTACTATAAACCCGTATCATCATTATTTTTACAATTATAAGATAACAGATTATTGTGAAGCCTAGTACAGGTTAAATATTACTGTAATAGTAACGTAACAAGACCTAAACATAATACTTTACTGCGGAAAAAATTACATTCCAGACCGAGTCGTAGGCGGAATTTAAAAGCCAGAGAACCCAATAAATACACTTTCAGAGTGTATGACGTACAATATTTTTTGTACGATAATGGCTAATTATTTATTTGACATGAGAAACGGTAATTTTTTAATCTTTTTACAATTTAGGTATCGGTAAATTTTACCGATTCCTCTGGTCATAATTTCTGAAAAGTGATCAATAGGGATTTATTTACACATACATCATAAATATTCATTTACTAGGTTACATTTGTTGTGTAAATTAACTTGAAAAATTATTAACCATAAGTATTGGTAATAGCATATTACAAATATGCATATTTTTTACTATAGGTGGCACACAAACAAATGACGACGGCAACTGTCTCTAAATATGACAACAGCGTGAACAACTGTACAATGTGCAACGTAAATTTTTTACGTTATTTTACATAGCAAGTATAGTTATTTTATTCATTACAGTAGGTATGTTTGTTATATTTTGTTAATATGGTTTATTTGTATCAAGTAGTTTAGTATGTTATTAGTGTGTTGTGTGCTGTTAGAGAGTGTTTCTTGGAGAGTTTCTGGTATATTGTGTTGTTGTCGTTGTGTGTTGTATAGTTCGCATTCTGTTAGTATGTGTTGTACTGTGATTTTCGTGTTGCACTTCTCGCATGTTGGTGGGTCTGTTCGCTGTAGAATGTGTCCGTGTGTAAGTAATGTGTGTCCAATCCTGAGGCGTGTGATGGCGACTTGTTGTCTTCTGTTCTCTGGAGATGGCCATGGTTGTATGGTTTCTTTTATTAGGCGTAGTTTGTTGTTTGAAGTGTTTTTCCATTCCTCGTTCCATGTGGTTCTTATACTTCCTTTTTGATGGTTTATAAGGTCGGTTGTAGTGATGTGGATGTTGTTTTGTTCTTCTTCGGTGGCTTTTCTTGCTTCTTTGTCGGCTTCTTCGTTTCCGGGTATTCCCTTGTGTGAGGGAATCCATAGGAAGGTAATGGGATCTTTTGGTCTCTTAGGTTTGTGATGGATTCTAGGATAGTTTGTATCATGGGAGAAGGCCTGTAGCTGAGTTTTAAGGCATGTAATGTGCTAAGAGAGTCGGTGCATATTATATAATTTAGATGTGCTTTAGTCCTGTTTATGTATTCTATTGCTTTCATGATGCTATATATTTCTGCTGTGTAAATGCTGGCCATATCCGGTAGGTGAAATCTTTCCTTGTTATTATTTGTAGTATATGCCGATCCTACTTTGTTGTGTATTTTTGAGCCATCTGTATATATAAACTGGTAGTTGCCATACTTCGAATTTTTTAGTTCTTGGAAATTGTTTATTATGATTTGCTGGTTGGTGTCACTTTTTTTGTATTTAGTGAGTTCCAGGTTTATTTTTGGGATTTTTATTTTCCAGGGAGGGATGGTGAATTTAGTTGTGGGTTCTATTTTTGAGAGGATGTGTGTGTCGTTATTTAGTGATGAGTGGATGTTCTTGTGGAAGCGGGTAATATTCTTTATTGTTATTGTTTCTCTGTTTTTTGTATAGATTGTCGCAAATGTGGGATTTGATTGATTACTAGCAAGTTTTATTATGTATCTTGAGGTTTTTAGTTGCCTTCGGAATTTTAGAGGTTGTTCGCTGGCTTTGCATAAAATACTGCTGATAGGGCTGGTCCTGTAAGCTCCAATTGCAAGTCGTATCGTTGTATTATGTATCGCGTCTATTTTCTTCAGTAAGTATTTTTTGCAGTTTGCATATAGTGTGCATCCATAGTCGATCTTAGGTCTTACTAGACTTCTATATATCTTTAGGAGAGTTATTTTGTCTGCTCCCCACTCGTGATGGCATAGAGTTTTTAGCACGTTTATTCTTCGTTGGCAGTCTGTTATGTGCTTTTTCCATGTTAGCTTTTTGTCGAAATACATCCCTAGAAATTTGACATGATCTACGTTCTGAATTCGCTCATTATTGAGTTTAAGGTAAGGATTTGGTTGTGGTCGTGTCATGCTGCGGAAGTGAATTGTTTTGGTTTTTGTTGCATTAAATGTAAATCCTGTGTTTTCTGTCCACTCTTCGAGTTTTTTGAGTGTTTTGCTGAGTTGGTTTTCGATTGTTTTGATGTTTTTCCCTCTACTATATATTATTAGGTCATCAGCAAACAGGGAGAATTTTACGTTTTCTGTTATATAATTTTTTATGCTGTTAATTGCTATTATGAATAGTGTTGGACTGATTGTGGATCCTTGTGGTATTCCATTTTCTTGTGTTTCTTCTTCTGACAGCACTCCATTTGTTTTTACCCGGAATTTTCTGTTAGTTAAGAAATTTTGCACGTAGTGGAGTATGTTTCCATTTAATCCGTACTCTTGTAATGTTTTTATAATGCGATAGCGCCATGTAGTGTCAAAGGCCTTTTCTAAGTCGAACAGTATAGCAATTAAGTGTTGTTTGTTGTGTTTGGTTGTTTCAATTTCACATGTGAGCGATATTAGTTGGTCCTGGACTGATCGGTTCTGTCTGAATCCACTTTGATCTTTAATTATTAATTCTTCGTTTTCCAAGTGCCACATTAGTCGTCTATTTACCATTTTTTCTAGTATTTTTGATAATACGTTTGACAATGCGATGGGTCTGTAGCTGGTCGCTTCTGCTTTGTTTTTTCCTTGTTTCAATATTGGAATGACGTGAACCATTCTCCATTGATCTGGAAATGTTTGAGTTGTCCATATATGGTTGTATATATTGAGCAGATGTAGTTTTGCTTCTATGGGTAGTTCCTGTATAAGAATTGCTGTTATGTTATCCGGTCCAGGACTTAATTTTTAGGTCACTTATGTCAGATGATAGTTCGTTTTCATTAAATGTGTTATTTATAGCGGCTTCGTTTTCCTCTATGTTTATTGTTTGTTTCTCGATTTTATTTTTATTTTGTATAAATGTTTTAGTGTAGTGTTTATCTGATGATTTTTTTGCAAACGTTTGGGCTATTTCATTGTCTATTTCTATTGGGTTGCTTAGAATTTCCTGTCCTTTTACAATGGTCGATGTTGGACTCGAATATTTTGATCCTTTGATGCTTCTTATTTTGTTCCAGACTTCGTTGATTGGAGTATTTTCGTTTATGGATTGCACATAGTTTTGCCATGATAGTTTCTTGCTTAATTTGATTTTTCTTCGTGCTATTGCTCGAGTGCGCTTGAAGTGTGTTAGATTTTCTGTTGTTTTATTATTTTTATAAGTGTATAATGCTTGTTTCTGTTCTTTTATTACTGCGTTGCATTCATCGTTCCACCATGGTGTTTCGCTTTGCTTTTTTCTTGTATCCAATTGATGTTTCCGCTGCCATTGTGATTTTCCTTGTAAAATTTTCAATTAAATTGTTCGTGTTACTGGTGTTGTTTATATTGTCATAACCGTCATTTAAATATGTTTTGTATAAATTCCAATCAGCTTTTTCTATTTTCCATTTATTATTTGGTATTGTGGGCTCAGTAGGAATGAGTTTTGAGTGTTTTATATGGATGGGAAAGTGATCGCTACCATGAAGATTAGTTAGGACATTCCAGGATAGATACGGTGCAATTTTAGGATGGCAGAATGTTAAATCTATGCTTGAAAAGGAGCCCGTCCCGCTACAGAAATGTGTTGATGTTCCGTCATTGAGTAATGTTTAATTTTCTAGTGCTGTTTCTATAATTTTACCTTTTTTATCTATGTTTTTAGAACTCCATGAGTAATTATGTGCGTTGAAATCGCCGGTGATTATATATGGTGTAGGCAGTTGTTTTATTATGTTTTCTATCATGACTTTGTTTATCGCGAGGTTTGGCGGTATGTATACGTTGCAGATAGTTATTGTTTCGGGATAAAATATGCGTACTGCATTTACTTCAATATCTGTATTGATGTTTATGTTTTCGGCGTGGTGTGTGTTTTTAATCAGGATTGCAACTCCGCCACTGGCATGTTGTCTATCTGCTCGGTTTTTACAGTAGCTGTTGTATCCTCTTTGATTTATTTTCTGATTATATTTTAAATGTGTTTCTTGCAGACATATGTAATCAGGGTTCAATTGGGACGTTAGTATTTGAAGCTCTGGCAGGTGGCTGTAGAAGCCATTACAATTCCATTGTATTATCATTATGTTGATTACTTTAATTTTGATTTTAAATTTATTATGTTTAATTTAATTTAATTTAGCTTAATTTAATTTAATTTGATTTAAATTAACCTAATTTAACTTAATTTAATTTAATTCAATCTAATTTAATTTAACTTAATTTAATCTAATTTAATTTAAATTAATCTAATTTAATTTAATTCAATTTAACTTAGTTTAATTTTAATTTAATTACTGTACTAATCTGACTCTGGGTTGTTTCTATTCTAGTCCTGATTTTCATTTATTATCTGTACTTTTATTTTAGTTTGAAGTCTTGTTAGTCTATTTCTTATGGTTCTGTTAGATAATATTGGATATATATCTTTTAACATCTTTAGCAATCCGTTTACATTTTCTGTATATTCTCTTGCTACAGCTAGTGGATCGCTGTTTCCTTGTACATTTTCTAGGAATAGTTTCAGTTGGTTGTAGGACGGTTCGTATTGATCTGGATTTTCTTCCATACCTTCTTTTAATGGTGCAAGTACTTCTTCTAGTGGGGGACACTGGCTAGGGCTTTCATGTCGTGGTAATTTCCTTACTTTCTTCTTTGTTTGTGTTATGTCCTCTTCTGGGCCGGTTCTTTTTGGCTGTCTGTTCACTGAATTGCTCCTTTTAGAACTTCCCGTATTGTTTACACTGAATTGCTCCTTTTAGAACTTCCCGTATTGTTTATTTGTTCTTGTGGTTCGTAGTTTTCGTCAAGTCTGTCTGTGGCCGATCGTTTATTGCCTGGTGTGTTGTTTTCGTAGTTGTTATTCATGTTCTCATTTTGGTTAGCTGGAGTGGCCGTTAGGTCTGTTTCCATGGTTGTTGGGCATTTTGATGCTGGATGTCCTTGTTCATTACATTTGAAGCATTTGATTATGTCTCCGCTGAAATAAATTCGGTAGGTTGTGTCTTCGTGTGTAATCATAGTACTGTCAGGTAAGGGTGGACTATCTGGAGAGATGAAAACATGTTTTCGAAAGCTTAATATGTGACTGAATCCTTCATCTTGTATTCCTATTCTTAGCGTATTTATTGGTGATACGGTTTTTATTTTTAGATTCGTTAAAGTATCTTCAATTACATGGTTTGGGACAGATGGACATACATTTGATATGACTATTCTATGTGCTGGTGTTATTAGTCTACGTATTATTATGTTATTCTGTTGGATTTCAATTTCGGGATGGTTGGTCATGATAATCTCAACTATTTCCTTGCTGGTTAGAAATATGCAGATTCTGTTGTTAGAGATTTTGGAAGCTGAGTGAATGTTTTTTCCGCCAACTAATTTTCCTATGGCTACAATGTAATCTACGATCTGCAGTTCATTAATTGCATTCATTACTATTGCCTGGTCTTTTTTTGGGTCAGTTTGCATAAGTTGATTTATTTATGTTGGTAGTTTGTGGGGTTAGTATATTATGGTCCATTTTATATGTGGTTTAATTACTCCTGTAGTCAGAAGTAATTAAATTAATTCACTTTTTGTTTACTTGCCAGTTGAGTTTTGTTATTACATTTTTGTCGTTAGCAGGGATTCTCACCGCACCGGGAAGGTGGGTTATCGCTATTCGCTTATGTATATTGTGTTTCAACGCATGTAAATGACAAGTATTATAATTATGTTTTTTGGTTAGGTTTATTTAGGGATAGGAATTTTATTCGATGTAGGAACGGGGATTATCTTTTACTTTTTTAATTAGTACAAGGTTGTGGGTTTTGGTTTTTTTGGTAAATGTATGGGTGGATTTATAAACGAATATTTCTCTAGAAATACCTTGATTATCGTCTGCCCACCGTCACTTATCAAAGTCACCTTCAACTCAGCTTTGATTGTCTTATTTGTTACACTTTTTTTGTTTGTTACATACAATTGAAAAAAGCGCCCAAGAAAGCTTTCATTGAAGATGGTGTTTCGATTGGGGGCTATAAGTTAATTTTATTTTTATTTTGCACTAATAAACAACAAAAATTGTTTATAATAATTAAAAAGGACTAACAAATAAAAGAAGCACAAGAAGTAAAAGATAATACACCAGAAAAAAGAAATTCTTAAAATCAAAATTTAACGTTGCACACTGAACAACCGTTCACGCTGTTGTCATTTTCTGTGAAAGTTGCACATGACTGCTCGTAACCTATTAGTTTAATTCAAATTGCAACCAGTGGTAAAGCTGTCGATTGGCCCCCATGTCAGTTTTAAGGTTAGCAATAAGTAGTAAAATTAATAAAAAATAAAAAAAATAAACAAACCAGTGAAGACAATGTATTTCAAAAACATAAATACATAAAACATGTTAAAGAGCAGAATAACAAATATGCTAATAAAATAACATATCTTAATCAAAACTACAGGACAAACAATTATATTATATAGAATGATATATAAAACAAAATCCAAAATATTAAGTGTCAAATTATATTAAAAAAAAAAATAGAATCACTGGTTACAAAAGTGGTAGAGGTTATATGACATGGGGACTATTCGGCAATTTAGCCCAACCAGTTATAAAGTAAAGAGTACATACCTAATAACGAATTATTTAACAAGCAGATGATCGTCTGCATCCCATCTGTATTTTGCTCAATCTAACTTCACATTATTTGGCAACATCTATAACTGACACCTAGGCAGGAATCATATAGTTTATTGGTATATACAAATATTTAGAAAAAAATGTCTAAAAATAAAATTATTCTGAGCATTAAATTTTGAAGATAGCGCACGTAACATTCAAACATTCAAACACTGCTTAGCGAGCACATAGTTTTATGCAGTTTCATAGTTATGAAACACCATAAAATGCAAAAACCTAAAATGCCGGATTTAGCAAAGATACGAACCAAAATATAGTGGTTACATATTCAAACTATTGTTCAAATTTTTTAAAATTGTTTATTAGTGGGAAAATTTATACATCGCACTGGCCAAGCAGATTCAGCCATTGTGTAATTAATGTAATGTTCCGTAATAACAATGCACTGTATAGTCTTCAAGTTTATGATGAAAAAATTAATGTTTTGAATGCCAAGATATATTTTCAATGAGGATATTTTTTAAAATGATTAATATCTCGTTTAAATTTATTAATACACATAAATCTGCTAAATTAATAAATTTTATTTAGTAGTGTTAGTACGAAATCTGTCAGCAATACAAATCCAAGCTCATATATAGTTAATTGACACAAAAAAAAAACAAAATCGGCTGATCATCTACAATTGCAGAAGTAAATAAGCGATTTTTACGTAGTATTGTAAAAACAAATCGGCGATCAAATACGGAAGAGGTAACTGTACTTTGAAACATAGAGAACTATTTGAAAAATGGGATACAAGAATATTTATATATATATATATATATATTTTTTTTTGAGTAAAAATTGTTATTAGCTGTAATAATTATTTGTTATTTTTCCAATAGGCAAAACAGACATTTTTGATAACAAAATTACAAAAACGTTTTAGACATCGAAACTGGACTCAAAGAGCATAATTTGAAGCGATAAGTCAAAATATGATGTGTGTGTGTAGGTACAACATGGAAACAAGTTTTGCATACGTCTTCAGAGGCTTCAAGTTTCCAGCATCTGTTACGGTCTGGGACTGTATGTCTGTAAAGGATGTACGGAAATTACATTTTATTGATGGCGTAGTTAATTCGCAGAGGTACAAAGACATTCTGTAAGAAAGAACTTCACCGTCGATCTCGAATTATGAAACGGCCAAAATTTAATTTATGTTGCAGTAGGTATAATACTCGAATTAAAAGCTACCTTGCATAATACTTGGGACAATATTCTACCAGACGAATAAAGGCGATGTAACCCAATATTAAATGTCAACTATATGACCTGTTCGTTGACCACAGTTTTTCTTATATTACTTTTGCATATTGTATTATAGCTCAAATAAAATTTTCTGTTTGTGTAAATCTATATACTCGAACCAAGGCCGGCGATTGGTGTTAAATCCGAGTGGGTAGTTGACCTGGGTGGTTGTTCCCCTCCCTTCCCCTCTACTTCAAAAGTAGGAATTTCAATATATTCATTAATAAATACGAAGAGTCAATTGAAATAATGTAACGCTGGCATAATTGTAACAATGATCCTTTTTAAGTATTAAAATGTAAGAAATTTTTCTTTTATTTTGTTTAATCATTTAACAACTATTGTTAAACGATTTACCATGCAAGGAAAAATTTTCTTATATTTAAGTAAGTACTTAAAAAGATCATTTTCATAATCACCCCAGTTGTCCCTATATGCATGTTGTCAAATCTGGAATTTCTGGAATTTGGCGTTTATAGAATATTTTCCTCATCTCAAATCTCGAGTGGATATTTTACCCACTCAGAATTTCTCGAATGTGTACAACTACCCATCATAATCACATTGTCCGCCGGGCCTGACTCGAACAATTTTGTAGAAATTTCAGACCATTTCTGTAGATTTTTAAATTTGATAAGGCATCCAGTTTTTAATATTGATGCTGGTAATCTAGTCATTTAATAATAATTTGTATAGAAATATGATTAAATAGAATTAAATGCCTACTACACAAGAAACTTGTTTACCTACATTAATATCTAGCTCTGTAATCATGATGAAGATGCCAACTGATTAAACAATTAAAACAATAGTCTGTTACTTTCAAAAAGAGCTACGATTTAAAAAAAAAGTTAAAGATACTTATTTTTTATTCAATAACTATCTATTATAAAGTGAAATAAAATGATTTAATGTACATATGTCGTTAACTATTATTTAATGATTCACATAAACTATTTGCAATTCTATTTCCATGTAGGAATAATTTGTGAATAATTTTAATTAATAATTTTATTAGAGATAGAGTAATGTATTTTATGTATATTTATTAATTAAAATAATTTCATTTAATACAAAAGTATAATAATAGTAGAAAATTAATTTTCTTTTCGTGAAATAGTGAGAAAAAATGCATTTACCTCACAAGAAAAAAAAAACTTTTCAATATTAGAAACAAATTCATTATTTTATTGAAAATTCTTATTTAATTAATTATTTAATTTAATTTATTGTACTACTAATATTTTCCCTGAGTGTACTTAAAATTCAAATAAATATCTTTGAAAAAAGTGAAAACTAAATTGTGTGCAACACAAAAGAAAAGTGATGTTTCAACTTTAATTCGACAAATAACAATTATTGAATCGCTAGAAAAGTTTGTACTAGTATTTTGGGACAAAATTATTTGATGTAGGTAGTCTTTTAATATTATTTTTTATATTCCACATATAGTTCTTCTCATGACAAAAACATGTATTCATGATGAAAAATACATACGTTACTAGAAGTGGATTGTCGATTTAAAAAAAAATCATTTTTGTTTGACACAAAAACAATCATCAAAGTAAAAAGAAAAACAAATTAAAATAAAACACATAAGATAATTGTATATAGAACAGACAATCAACGAGCAAAGTAAACAAAAATATATTACTGACAGAATTCGAACTAGCACTACTGTAAAAATCAGAATAAAATTTATTCATTTAGCAGGTTTATGTGTACCAATAGATTTAAACAAGATATTAATCATTATAAAAAATATCCTCATGAAGATGATCCTGAATATATATCTTGGCATTCAAAGCATTAATTTTTCAGCATAAACTAGAAGACTATACAGTTCATTGTTATTACGAAACATTACGTTAATTACACAATGTCTGAATCTGCTTGTTGTCTTGTAAATAATGCGGAGTATAAATATTCCTACTATCATTTTTTTAAAATTTGAATATTACACTAAATTGCCATCTATTGGGTAATAGTTTGAATATGTATCCATTATATTTTGGTTCGTATCTTTGCCAAATCCGGCATTTTAGGTTTTTGCATTTTATGGTGTTTCATAATTATGCAACTGCATAATGTTATGTGCTCGCTAAGCAGTGTTTGAAGATTAGAGAGTTGAATATCTACCCATGTTTAATAGCCGCAAGTTGATTTTTGTTGTAAATATTTAATAAATTTTATAGTATGAATTTAAATGACAATTACTTTATTTTACTAAACAGTATAGAAAAACATTTACTTACTTCTGGTATAGCTGTCAGATTTTTTTAATAATGGCGCTAATGGCCATGTTTATGACAATCGAGGTAGATGCACAATGCACTGCAGCTTTTTTTTCCACATTTACAATTTCCAGCTATTAAAAATAATAATAATTTGCTTTCTGTCAATATAAACGACAAAACGAACTATAAAAAATGGTAATAAAAAGTAGTAATGGAGAATGCTTGAACAGATGTTGCCAACTGTTTGATTTTACAAGTACATATTTCGAAATACCTCTACAGTTACATGAAATCACGGTAATTACTGTGACTCACACGATCTGAGTTTAGCATCAGAACGTTGATTTGACTTAAGGTAAAAAATACGACCTGATATCAGATTTACGACAAAATGTTATCGTGTATGTAGGGATTCTTTTGGTCCTGTCAAAAATGTAGATCTGACCGATCACAGGAGAGCTGAAAAATTCTATATAAAATAGTGGAAGGAATATTGGCGCGTGTTTTTAAATTATAAAAAAAATTAAAATTCTCAAGAAAATTAATTCAAATCATAGGAAATATTTCTACATTTTATTTCAAAACAATAAAAATAAAATTCATGTGTGTGGGGGGACATCATGTCAGAATCCGATGTCCCCCCCCCAAAACTATGAAGATTTTGATTCAGCACACTTGTTGTTAAGATGCATTCTTTTCGAAATATTCAAGAACGTATGATTTTTGAGACACCCAGTGTATATATATATATATAAATATATATATATATATATATATATATATATATATATATATATATATATATATATATATATATATATATATATATTGTGTGGAATTCAGTTTCAAAAACAAGCGCAGGGAGATACTCCCTTCCTTCCTCATCTTTTTTACTTCATTTTCAGTTTTTACTATACAGTGTGTAACTGCAATTGTGTTAAATGTATTTTTAAACAAACGCAGGCGATGCTGCTTTCATTTCTTATAGATTCGTTGTAAGAGAAGTGGGCGTAAGTGAAGATTTACGAAACAGGTGTACAGGAGCGAATGGATGAATGTTTGTTGCGTGTTAATGGATTTTGGTTGTGAGAAAAGAAAGAGTTTGTATGGAGGAAGTGTTAATGTGGTCGAATCGAGTATCGTGTGTCAGGATGAGAATGTTGACGGGTTCGTGCTACCCCATTTAATGGGATATAGCGTGATGTTATGTATGTATGTATGTATATTAATTTATTCCATTTTGTCAAAAATGTGACTTTTTTACTTAGGATATGTGTACAAAAAACTTACTTTTGCCTGGCTTTAATTACGTAAAAAAAAAAAATTAATACATAAACGACGACGTTTCGAGAATAAGAGTTGGTCCCTTTATCACATCATAACTGAATATAAATAATAGTTAAAAGAACAATAAAAAACAAATAATCCTAAAATTTAAAAAATTAAATCTTATGATTTTTTCTACAGGAAATTAAACATAATCTGGCAAGCAACACATCCGTCGTATGATTTGCATCTTTCAGAGAGTAAAAAATACAATGTGAAATCTGGTACTGGGCGACATTTTAAGATCCGATCTGTCAATGCCAGAATACACAAATTTTAGTTTTGTACTACTGGCTTTGTGCCAATTTCTTCGACACTGAAGGTTGTCATACTGAATATTTGTTTAAATAATGGTTCAAGAAATAATTAGTATTGATTGTTACCAACAATAAGGTAAACAACTATTGAATTATTATTGATAAGAAAAAATTAATTTTTATTTCATAGTTGCCTTGGATTTTAATAAAACAAATTGATGTAATATCCTAGGCAATATTAATAAATATGTAGGAAATAAAGAATTGCAGTAGTTAATAGACCTAAAATGTTTATAAATTTGATTATTCTATTCACCTTTTAATAGCATATTCGTTTGTGAATTATTCGGTTTAATTGTTACATTACAGTACTATAAATTTCAGTAGATAGTTGTTTATTAGTTATATTTTACAACATTTGAAATGAACGTATTAATAAAAAGTATAATGAAGAAACTTTGATAATTGGAATATCAGTCTAATATATTTTAAAATTGTTACAATTCCAACGTTTCGGTGATAACAAAGTAATTAACAGAAGAACTTATTTTTTTTATAATAACACAGAAACAAAAAACTTACATGTGACGTCTAATAATTAACATAAACAAATTGTTTAAAAAAACTGAACATAATTAGTTACAATTTAAAATAATAAATAGTCAAAAATGTTTAAAATTACAACTCTTAACAACTAACTATAAAACACATTAAAAAGAACATTACAAAAAATCATAATCACAGTTTTAAATCTAGTACAAGAATGAGAACAAAAAAAAAATGAAATTAATTTTTACAACCAAATTAAACCAACGAATCAAGCATGGAGTGGAAAAATAACGAATTAAAAGAGAATGATAAAATGTAGTTAGGCAAAATAAAATACAAAAATGCATTGTGGGAACTATAATTACACACACTGATTTTTTATTAAATTGCAATAAATATTGCTTAACTTTTCTATGTCCGTCTGTGCATTAATGTTGTTTTTATCGGACTTTTTATATATACAGGGTGAGTCTGGGAAGACGCCCCCCCCCCCTAACTTTTTTATTATGAGTAATAGAAAAAAATGGTTCATATGGAAGTTTTATTATTTTAAATATACTATTTGATGGCAGATGTAGATATTTTTTATAAAGTCAGGTTTACAAGATACGACTATCAACTTTTATTTTTTAAATAGCAACCTATAATTATTTTACTAAAATAAAAACCGCCATTTTTTTCTCTTTTCAACGGTGTATTAGTTTTTATTAATGTATCTGAAAAAATTCGAGAAAAATAAGAAAATTGAGAAATACTAGAAATAATTTTTATACAAATATTATAGGTGGCTATGTGAAAATAAACAAAATGTAACAGTGTTATACAACTTAACAAACTAAAGCAACAAATTCAGTAACAAAAACAACTTAAAACAAATGTTCAAAATTACGACCATGTTTAAGCGTTGAACGTGATGTGTTCGAACATCTGCCAGCATGTTTCGCGAAATATTTTGGAAAGCATTTCGAATACGCTCTTTCATGTCTTCTGCATCTGTAGGTATCTTCTGGTAGACAAGATCCTTGACGTATCCCCAAAGAAAAAAGTCCATAGGCGTAAGGTCAGGAGATCTTGCTGGCCATGAAATATGTCCACCTCGTCCTATCCATTGTCCCCTCCAGTGATTATTTAAATAATTCCAAACATTACCGGCATAATGTGGTGGCGCTCCGTCATTGTGGAATATCAAATTTTGGCGGACATTTAATGGAATATCTTCCAATAATTCCGGGAGGATCATTATTAAAAAATTTAAATAACCGTCTCCATTCAATGGACCTTCAAAAAAATGTGAACCAACAACAAAATCTCCTATTATGCCACCCCAAACATTCAAGGACCATACCCTCTGGCTGTCGACGTTCCGCATCCAGTGAGGATTTTCAGTTGCATAATAATGCATATTATGCCTATTTACGCAACCATTACTTTTAAAAGTAGCCTCATCCGTAAATAAAATACGAGGGTCGTTCAATAAGTCCTTAGAAAAAAGTAGAAAAAACACTTTTTTGGGTAGATTTTTTTTTATTTTTCTACATAATCTCCTTTTAGCTCTATACACTTCTCTAATCGTTTTCCCAAATTTTTTAAGCCGTCCAAAAAGTAGGATTTCGGAAGCTCCTCAAAATAGGCTTCCGTTTGGGCGATGACCTCCTCATTGGACGTAAACCTTCGTCCGCCAAGCCATTTTAAGTTTGGAAATAAGAAAAAGTCACTGGGGGCCAAATCTGGTGAATACGGTGGATGTTGCAATAATTGGAACTTTAATTCCATAATGTTGGCCATCGCAACTGCGCAGGTGTGCACACGTGCATTGTCTTGATGAAAAAGGACCTTTTTGCGTTTCAAATGAGGACGTTTTTCTTTTATTTCTTCGCTCAGCCGGTCCAATAACGACGCATAATACGCTCCTGTTATCGTTTTTCCCTTTTCCAAATAGTCGATGAAGATGATTCCGCGTGCATCCCAAAAGACCGTTGCCATAACCTTGCTAGCCGATTTCTCCGTCTTCGCCTTCTTCGGAGCCCGTTCGCCTTTAAAAATCCACTGTTTTGACTGTTCTTTTGTCTCTGGAGTGTAGTAATGTATCCAAGTCTCATCCACAGTTATGTATCGACGTAGAAAATCTTCAGGATTACGACGGAAAAGCGCCAAAACAGCCTCAGAGTCCACCACACGATTGCGTTTATTCTCCACTGTGAGCAACCGCGGCACCCATCTTGCCGAGATTTTTTTCACACCTAATTTTTCGTGCAAAATTAAAGCGACTGTGCCTTGTGATATGCCTGTAGCCTCAACTATTTCGCGCACTTTGATTCGTCGGGCACTTAAAACCATATCGTGGATTTGGTCAATCATTTCGGGGGTAGACACTTCTACAGGGCGTCCGGAACGATGTTCATCTTTTGTGGATGTACGGCCACGTTTAAACTCATTCACCCAATTGTAAACAGTTGCAAACACAGGAGCAGATGTGCCATGAACTTCATCCAACTCAGCTTTAATTTCTTTCGGCGTTAAGCCTTTTAAGTACAGATGTTTAATCACCGGTCGAAACTCACTTTTATCCATTATTATAAACAATCAAAAGTTTTTTCCTACAATTGACAACAACAATGAAACTACGTGACGGCTAAAGCTAAAACTCTAACAGTTGACTAGTTAGGAGTGCTGCTTACTGGAAAAAATTCATTTTCGATACTACGAGCACCGTCTCTTGGATTTTCTAAGGACTTATTGAACGACCCTCGTATTAGATAATAACAGCGGATTTCGTCTAATATTTCCATCGCCCAATTGCAAAATCGAATTCTATTATTAAAATCTTCACCGTGCAATTCTTGTGTAAGGTTAATATGGTAAGGATGAAATTTATGTTTTCTTAAAATTCTAGACGCAGAACTTTGGCTAATGTCAATTAAATTTGATAAATTCCTCGTACTGACATGAGGATTTTCGTAAACAGAAGCCAAAACCATAATTTCGGTTTCTTCATTTACTATAATATTAGATGTATTTCGTTTTGGTTTTTCTACTGAACCTGTTTCTCGAAATCGGGTAAAAATCCTCCTCAGTGATCTTAAACTCGGTTGCCGATGTCTAGGAAACCGCTCCCGGTAAATTCTTTTTGCCCTTCTCATGATTCCAGTCGATTCACCAATTATTAGAATCATATCTATTAATTCTTCTTTCGTAAACATTTGAAAACGTTTTTTTTATTGTTTGCAAAATAAGTTAAATAAAGTAACCAGCAAATGTATACTTTTTTCACATTAATTTAACACTGTTACATTTTGTTTATTTTCACATAGCCACCTATAATATTTGTATAAAAATTATTTCTAGTATTTCTCAATTTTCTTATTTTTCTCGAATTTTTTCAGATACATTAATAAAAACTAATACACCGTTGAAAAGAGAAAAAAATGGCGGTTTTTATTTTAGTAAAATAATTATAGGTTGCTATTTAAAAAATAAAAGTTGATAGTCGTATCTTGTAAACCTGACTTTATAAAAAATATCTACATCTGCCATCAAATAGTATATTTAAAATAATAAAACTTCCATATGAACCATTTTTTTCTATTAATCATAATAAAAAAGTTAAAGTCTTCCCAGACTCACCCTGTATATATATACATATTATTCAAAATACAGTTGAAAATATTACTAAATTGCACAAAACTACAGGTGCGTAGAATAGGCAGCAAAAGTAGTTTTTCTGATACAAACTTAAGAGTTTTAAAGATAAATTGTCTCAGGAGTAATGGCAATGATAGTCGAAGCCGAGTTATTAGAACCAAATATATGATTTATAGTAATGATTGTAATGAAAAAATTTAAATTTCTTGCTTCTGTGACGGTAGGAGGATGTATGTCAGCAAGAGGATTAGAATAACTCCACTTTGTGGAAAGAAAAATGATAAACGCTGATAAATACATCAACATCCCTCAAAATTCTTTCAAGTAATCACTTGAAGAAATGAAACTGGTTGGAGTTATTGTATCTTCCATCAAGATGTCTGGATGTCTGAAAACAATATTCTAGCTTTGAAAAGGACATCTAGCTATCTAATCAAAATTTTGTAGCACTTCATGATAAAAAGGTTGCGAAAATAACTTGCAAAAATAGTTCCAAAATTGGGCGTCCACCTATAGAAAATTTTGGAAAATATCACATCCTTTCAATGTCAAAACTTTGTAAACTCTATTATTAGTAAGATGTTTCCATTTATAGCTGTCAACGAGATATATTTTTTCGTATTAAAAAACATTTCGAATGCCAACTACTGAATTTTTACCGAGAGCAAGTTACAAACGTTCCGGCCGTGATTTCTTGTAACTGTAGAGAAATGGTTATATCTGTTCATTTGAGTATTGTAAAATTAAATTGTTGGCAACAGTGACATCTGAGAAAACTAAACTACTTGTTGACGCTGATGAATTCGCCATTAATTTTACTTTCAGTTTGTATGATAAAGTAAGTTATTAGGCTTCATAATGGTCAAAAAATAAAGTGAATGTGAAATAAATAAGTTACACACAAATTTGTATCCATAAGAAGCTAGATTTTTTCTGAATGAATTGAAAATAGCCGTCAGCCATTATTAGATGAGACCTGTCAGACACGATATAAGTAAGTAATTTTCTGTACTACTAAGGAAAACAATAATTGATGTTTAAATTTAATAATACGTATTCTAAAACTTATTTAATATTTGCAATAGCAATCAACTTTTAAATATTATAAATGAATTGCTCAGAAAACTTGAATGACATTTTGGTTTTTATATACGTATATATCAATAAACGGTTTTATTCTCTAGGTTTCCACAACAGACGTTCTCAAATAATATGGAAGAAAAATTTATTAAAATAGAGATGGTGTGCCGATCTTCAACTGTTCGTAAAATACTTCTTATCAGGTAATAATACATATTTTATGACTGACTGCGTCATTTAGACAAAAATTGTAACTAAACAAAACAAATAATAACAATGGTTGGTAGCACAAGCTCTGTTTTTGTTTGTTTTAATAGTACTGTTTTTGAGTGTTTTAGCTATCTCTAACATGTTAAAACCGTGCTCTTAGAACACCCAAAAACAAAGCTTGTGCTTCCAGCCATTATGATTTATTATATTTGTTATAATATAGTATTGCGAACAATTATGTTTGTAAATTTTTCTAGTTAATTGACAATGAAAATTAAACTACCAGTACTGCAATCTAGTAAGTGTTTGTGTATGTATAAGGTCATTTTAAATAAACGGTACAATAAATGTGTCCAGATTTCACTTTCCATCATTGAAATCTTGAGAATTAGAAGTCCTACGATTTCAGTCAATTAAACTTTTATGTCTTCGAGGTGTTCTAGTTCTCCAAAGAGTATGAGGCAAACATATTGATACATATCTTTATAAGTTAAATAGTTTTAATGTCTACTACTGGCGCAGGTAAATAATTGTTTCTTTGGCATTTTTTCGAATTGTAGCATATTGAAATTATTATAAATTTAAAAATAAAAAAAATTTATTTAGTTTCATTTCAGTTGTACATAATAATAAATTAATTTATTCAATTTTGTTAAAAAAGCGATATATTTTAGTTAGGATATGTGCACGTTTGGTGATATTATTTTACCATCCGTAATAGTTACTTACGTAATAAGAACTGAAAGTTATATTTTTAAAAACGTCTTATTTTGCGCACTGCATTCAATGTTAATTGTATCGTAAATTAAACATGAACTGGCAAGCAGCACATCCATTGTATGATTTGCACTTTGCACACAATGTGAAATTTGGTACTGGGCGATATTTTAAGATCTCTAGGAACATGATACGAAAAATGTATGTATAGTATTACTTCATAGTAGAATGTTGATTTGTGTGTCGCATAAGTTTGTCGGTAGCGAAACATGCCACATTTAGTTAGTCGAGTTGAAAGAACGACACCTTGGAGATCTTCTCGCTGGGTAAAGGTGTGCCAGGTTGCTGAATCAGTTTCATTTGATAGCATCAACATACCATGGAGATTGAGATGATGCCACTATTGCAAAGATTTATGTTTAAGAATACGACTGCGCTTTATTCATAAAATTCATCGTATTGACAAGATATTTAGTTATTGCAGTGATTACAGCTAATATTTATATATTTTGAGTTCCGACACCAATATTGTGGTTGAATTTTATGTACATAAAACTGCTAAATAGGATATATAAAATTGGATATATTAGATTTAAACAGAGAAATAAAATAAGTTGGTTGCAATTAACTAGTTTAACTTCTATAATACGTAAATGCATAAAGTATATTAGTCAGCAACATGAAAAAATCTACATAAATCTGATATTCTACCAATACGTAAATAGAAAAGGTCTTTTATTTATTAATTGTAAAGTAAAGTAATTATCATATTTCTTTATGTATGAAATTATCATATTTTGTACAAATATATTATTATGGTTTTAGAATCGCAGTTCTTATGTATTTATTTTTTTTTTAATTTAGAGAAATTATAGAGATTTCGACAGCGTAGGTCACTAATCTATGGTACAGTATATTATCTTATAATAAATATGATTTTGTACATTGGTTTGGTATTAATTATATTTGTTTGTAGATTTGTATATGTTTGAGATATTTTATTACATTTTGGTTATTGTTTGTTAGTGCTGCCTGAAGGGTATTTGGAATATTGTACATCTGTCTCTAAACTGTGTATTTGTGACATTGTGTGATAATGTGTTCTACTGTTATTGCTGTGTTGCAAGTGTCGCAGTGTTTTGGGTTTGTTTTTTGTAATATGTGTTCATGCGTGTATCTTGAATGTCCGATCCGAAGTCTTGTAGTCACGACTTGCTCTCGTCTTTCTTCCGGCACCGTCCAGGTTTTTAAGTCATCCTTGATTGATCGTAGCTTGTTGTTGGTAATTTGTCTCCATTCTGCTAGGCTTTCTTCTTTGAGTTTTGTTCTTATGGTATTTTTCAGGTCTTCTGAAGGAATTTTTATATTTTCTGTTATCTGTTCTGCGCTGGCTTCTTTTGCTGCTTTATCCGGTTTCTCGTTGCCTTTAATACCGGTGTGTGATGGAATCCACATGATTTTAACTTCTTTGCCCTGATCTTGTACTGCTTCGTATAAGTAATCCTGTGCTTCTTGGATCAGCTTATTAGAGTTATATTTGAGAAGAAGGTTTTGTATGGCACTAAGTGAGTCTGTGCAGATGACGAATTTTATTTCTTCTGCTTCTCTAATAGCTTGTGTCGCTTTCATGAGACTGTAAACTTCTGCAGTAAAGTTGCTGCAATAGGAGGGTAACTTGTACTTTAGTGTGTTATTGGGTGTTACCACACTGCAGCCGACTTCATCTTGGTTTTTCGATCCATCCGAGAAGATATATGTATGATCACCGTGATTCACTTTTATTTTGTTAAATTCAGTTTGGTAGAGCTCATGTGGGGTATCGTTTTTGGGATGGGTTAAAAGATCACGAATAAAATTAGGTTGTGGGATTTTCCAGGGGGGGTATTTATTAAAGGAGTTTGGTTCTGTTTCTGGTAGTATTAGTTGCATTTTTGTTAAAAACGAGTTTATTTGAATTTGTAATGGTGTTCTATGTTTTAATTCTGAGGCTGTTGTAAATAATTTAGAATATGTTGGGATATTAGAGTTCCCAGCTAGTTTAATTACATAGTTGAACGTTAATAGTTTTCTTCTCTCACTTAGTGAGGGTTCGCCAGCTTCGGCAAGTATGCTAACTACTGGGCTTGTGCGGAATGCTCCTGTTGCTAATCGTATTGCCGTATTATGTATAGGATCCAGTATTTTTAGTTTGGTATTTTTTGCTGTTGAGTAAGCTATACATGCATAGTCCAGTTTAGATCTTATAAGTGCTTTATATATATTTAAAATTTGTTTTCTATGTGCTCCCCACTTTAGATGCGCAAGTGTTTTTATTATATTTAACCTATGATTGCATTCTTTTTTCAGGTTCAGAATATGAGGTAACCATGTAAGTTTTGCATCGAAAATAATACCTAGGAATCTGATGGAATTTACATATGTTATATGTACACACAAAAAAAAAATTCATTAATTCAAACAATTTTTAAGGTTTAAATAGAAACAATACACTTTTGGAGTTAAATTAAAGACCAAGATAGTGTTGGGAGAAATGTTTCTACCAAACAGAATATACTATTACAAGTATCGTAATAAAAGTGTTGCATAATCAAGTAACATTCAGTCTTATTTAAGCAACAATATCTTTGGCTAGTACAACACTTACATGGTTTAACCTCAACCAAACGTTTTTGTTTCAGTAACATGAGGCTGCGTTCAATTAGTATACTTACGAGTTAAATTAACACATTTGCAATGTTATTCTGATGACATTATTTTATTTGTTGAACATTATTTTAGATTTTCTTGAATATATGACATTTATTTTAGTAATAGTTTCTTATACTTTAACATAAAACATAAATTAATTATTTGGACATTTGGTAAATTATTGGCGGAATACATATATTTGTATCAATATAAACAAAAGTATGTGTTGAATGAAATAAATGATTTATTATTTTAATATAATGAAGATATTTGTTGAATATAGGAAAAAGGTTAATGTAAAAATGAAAACAGGTTAATTTAATAATATACTCGTATATATTTTATACCACAAATTACAAAAATAAATATTATTCTAAATCAGTCGGTATACATAACAGTCTTATAAATTATTCTATATTAACATAGATCTTTCCAGTCTTTGTCATATGATATATTAAAGGCTTATCGTTAATGAGATCTTTAAATTTAATGCAACCATATGTATTAGTGGCAGAAATTTCATAAGATAAAAGATGTTCAGAAAAATAAATTGTATTAAATATTTTAAATGCAAATAATATTTCTTCTTGACTGTTAACAAATATGTATTCTATTTTACCTAAAGTAGGTAAAATATTTAAATTTAAAAGTAATGCCAGGCCAGGTTTATATTTTATTCCTATGATTTCAACCCAAGGCACAATTGAGACATGTGACTTATGTGAAAATGGTAAATGTATTTCATATTTTTTATACTCCGCCGTATCTTTATTTATAATAACATGATTTCCCATATTTACAATTTCCTTAAAACCTGTTCCAGTTAATTTTCTTTCGCATATAGCAATTTGATGTTTTAATGCTAGTGTATAAATTATATTTCTACGCGACCGAACAACGCTAGCATTTGTTTTAAACTGTTTGTGTTTAGCTTCAAAGCGAATTACATTGCTAAGAGGTCCGAACCTCTCCATTATTTTCGGATAATGTGTTAATATATGATGTTTTGGTTTTAGTTCACCAAAATGTTCTTTATATAAAATATGATGTTCTCTTATAAGATATTTTAGATATTCGCTGTAGTTATTGTGAATCAAACGACTCATTGATATGTCAAGTATTTGTTTTAAAAAAAGATATATATCCCATACTAGATTATTTTGGGGAATTAAGTCACCGACAAGAAGATTAAAATTTTCCATTAAACATAACATTTCTGAAGCAGACATTATAATATACATTTTGATTACATGAGTATGTAAAATCTGTACAGGTTTATTTACTGCAATACCATAATTAAAGAACTGAATTCGATTATTTAATTTATCTAAAGATAAATATTTGGCATCATATATAAAATGATTTATTATATGGCCCAAATCATACCGGCAAACACCTTCTAGCAAATCATGCATTATGTCACATGTTAAGGAATTACTAATGTGAAATGAAGGAATTCTATTCCATATACATTGTTGCTTTATACCATTGTCAAAATTTTGAACATCGGATTCATAATTTGCTTTAGTTCTTAATTTATGAATATCTTCTTCAATTAAAATACTTGTTTCTGTTTTTTGACAAGAGCAAAACCGACAGAAATAATTCGCTCGAAAACTTTCATTGAAGCCCAATATTGTATTCATACCCAAATTATCACCCAATAAATTAGACATAATAAAATAAATTTTTATTTTTGTGCAATCCACTGTCACATTTATTCCCATATTTTCTAGTAATATTAAGTCGTCAATTACATGTTTAAATACTACTTCATTACCAAATCTACTATGGTCTGATGAAAAATGTAACTGTGTTAAAAAAATATTTTCAAGAATAGATGCAAATTGTGGAGGCATACAAGCAACTGTGAAATATGTTGCACCCACTTTATGAACTCCTGCGTGACTCCCCAAAGGGTTACAAACTTCGAAGTCATCAAAATAAACAACAAGTGGTAAAACAATTTCACTTCCATAATGACTAGTTAATTTTTGCCAATGTTTAGTTTGTATAACATTCATTATAATATCTGTACGTTTTAATTCATTCACATATGACATAATTTTATGAAATATTCCTGGCAGTTCAAAAAACCACTGTAAAGTTTTAGAAATAGGAATAAATTGAGCTTCACAATCATAGAATTCTAAAGTAATGTTATTATTTTTGACTTTTTCATTTTGTATATTTCCAATTTTAAAGCTAATTGGTTTAATATAAGACAAATGTTTTTCCAAATATTTTAATCTCTGATGTTCAGTAGTTAATCCGTCAAAAGGATTTTTTAGTTCAGATAATACATATTTAATTATATTTTCATTACCTATCAATTGTCCAATTTGTTTTTGTAGTAATATTACAGGCTCTAAAAAAAGATTATTTACATCCATAATTATATTTTGTACTAAAGATCTTGGCATAGCGTAATTATTGTTTAATTTTGCAGTAAACTGTAGAACTGATTCTTTTAAAAGAAGCTTAAAGTTTTCTGTAACGTTATTAGAAACTAGTTTTGAATTAATTATGGTATCAGTAAATGTACAGTTTGATACATGAGGAACTATATTAGTTTCTTCTAAATTAATTTCTTGTAATGATTGATTTGTCGTATTTTTAGATTCTAGCTGGGAAATATGTTTTAATTTTAAATGTCGAATAAATGCGTAAAATGTGTGGAATATTCTATTACAATTGGGTTGCTTACAAGTAAAAACTTTCGTAGAGAAGGCTTTATGTTTTTTTCTAAAATGTAAAGAAAACAATTTTAGATCGGAAAAAGTTTGATCACATTCATGACATATAAACATTATGAATGTGAACTATCAATTACATATCGTTGCATTAAAATATGAGTAAACTTAAATTTGTTTAAGTAAAAATAAAACTAAACATTACAAAACATATTCCTTCCTAATGCAAAAAGTGTTCATTAGTTTTTAAATTTTCTAATTCTTCTTCTAATTCTTTTACAATTCTCTCTACTGTAGGAATTCTTTTATCCCATTTTGTTGTAAATTTATAAACATATCTTTGTAAAACTTGCCAAATGTGTTCACTCTCTGGTGGATAATGTGCATGTAGTACGTGGAACGATTTGAAACATAGGTCAAAAGCGTGCAAAACTGAATTAGCTTTATATATAATATCTTCAATAATGATGTATGATTCATTAATATTAATTAAATTTGGTCCCAATACAATTATAAATGGCTGAACAGGTAATGACAGCCGCTTCATTGCACTTTTTGTTTTATCAATATTTTCTTGAATTTCAGACGCAATCTATAAATAAAAATGACAATAAACAAGTTGTAGTCAATACCTATCATATAGGAGCCTTGGAATAGATGCTACGTTAGACACTTGACAGAAGATTTCGGTTAGATAAAATATGAAACTTAAATTCTAGGAACTCTAAAACCTGCGTATTTGTTCAAAATTACATTTGGATATTTTTATCCTCATACTATTTAAAGGGTTAAATAAACATAATTGAAATGTCACCTTAACATGTTGTATAATTGAATTTTGGCACTCTAATGTTGACGGTTTCCAATGTAATTTTTCTTTTCTTATTCTTCCCGTCGGTGGTAAAAATGATGACAATGACAAAATTTTTAAAGCGTCTGTATTTTCTGAAATAAACATTATCAGTAACTGAAAAATAAATTAACATAAGTACTTATTACCATCGTCAAAACTAGGTAGCATTTGAAGGAAAATCTCATTTCTATTTTCACTTTCTAATTTTTTTAAATTTTCATAGAATTTCTTCCAATTTTTAAAGAGATTATGGGCTGAATTGTTGTATAATTTAGAAAAATCACTTTCAATCTGAAATACAAAATATAATAATAGATACTTATATTTGTGAGGAAAGTTAAACATTAATAAATAATATACCAGTGAATATGCGTTAGTGGTTCGCAAAATTGGCCATTTTTTGATAAATTCAGTTAAATCTTGTAACTTATCAGTTCTCTGTAAATTGAATGTAATATTCCAATTTTTTTGTACTGCCTCCCAGGGATGTATATGATGTTTCAGCCAATTTTCGCTGGTTTCTATATCTTCTATAAAATTTAAGAAAGTGTTATGTTTTAAGTCGAAAACAGAAGTGAAGTAACACTGCAAAACTGTGATAGTAGTATATTATATTCAATAAGCTTGTAAAAGCCATTAAACGCGTGTTAAATGCTATAGTGTTTCTTTATTGAACAGAAAGTAACATGGAAGTTTAGATATGTTAGACGAAAATAATAAATTTTAGAGGTTTTGACTTATGACATAAATGTCAAATTATAGTTTTGCATTGACAGTCAACGTATGGCCACAGTATAAATATTATCATTAATACGTAATATTTATACTGTGGTATAGAAATAAAAACTATTTCAATACCTTTATAACGCACTGCACTGCGTTATTATAGCAATTGTGATATAATTGACTTACAGCCCGTGAGTAATGAATCGCATTATTTATCAAGAAACTAATCAATAGGTAATTAATATTTATCAAATGAGAGATAGATATTAAAAACAGGTTATGTGAAAGTCAAATAAATTTTTACTATTGAAATAATCATAACAATAGTTTTTCGAATAAAAGCAAATTACGATAAAAATATTTATTGTTAATTTACCTGTTGAATAATCTGGCGTATTTTCGCTGTCTTCTTTTTCGTTTGATTCCTTTTCTTCTCTTGTTTCTGCTTTATGCGAGTATATTTTCTTTAAATTTTTGTATTTGTCAGGAAGCTTGCCTTTGGCGTTAATTGCTTTTTTGGTTGGCGATATTTTAGCACCAACTGCCGGTATGTACCATGTACTTTTACACTCAGAAGTAAACAACTGACAAATTTTTTCCGAAATTATTTCAAAATCTGTATTGCTCGCAGATCTGTAATAAATCCGTTAAAATTAATATTTCTGCAGACATTGTATCGAACAAAATGACTTACTTATCCGAATCAAATATAATTCCATTAATTATAAGTTCGGCTAATAAATTCCGAGCTTTCCTGCTTAGACAACTTTTTTCTTGATAAGTACTTAAAATATAACGGCCGGAACGACTTTTTTCCAAAAATTCTTTTAAATTTAAATGATATGAATTTAGACAGGCTCTTTTAAATTCAGTTTCTCCATAGAAGCTTCTTAACGATGTCGTTGTTTCGCGGAATGCTCTTTTGGCTGCTTTCGCTGCCTCAAATGATATATTAGATGACGATGAAGGTGACGATATATCAGTTAATTCGTCGTCAGTTATAGTTTGAAAAATATTTGTTGTTTCAGTGTCATTTGGTATAATTATCTACAAGTTAAATGTGATGTTTCAAATATTAACAATCAATAAAAGTATAAAATCAACTTACTATTTGTTCGCTAAATGACTCAAATTTTTTAGTTTCTTTATATTCATTAATTTTTTTGATTAACAATACTCTTTTTCCAACACTGGGTAATATTTCTAATAAATTAATTTCGCTGAGTGAAAGAAGGACTTCTTCCGCAATGTCTTGCTCTAATAAAAAAAGATATATATTATTTTAAAACCTGATGTTATTCGACTAAGAAAAAAATTAGGGAAAATAATGCATTCGTAAGAATTTGTTGAAAAATATGCGCAGCATTCTATAAATACGAGAATGTAAGCCATACATATTGTTTATTTTATTCTGCAAATTTTTATTATTTAATTATTATAAATATTTATACATTTGAGTTTAATATAACGATGACTGTTAAGCATTATTCTACTCTGTGACAATGTCGTTTATTCTGCTATTTATTTTTTTTATATGCGTTTTGTTCTCGTAAATAAGTGTCAGTATAAAAAATATTATTTTTAATCATAGATTTTAGAGACCTGTCATTATATTCGTTTTTATAATAAAATATACGTAAGAAAAATGTATGAAAATTAGATAAAAATCATAAGAAATTTAAACTGGTTATAGAATACAACAACATATTTCTTATCTATTAATTTTAGAGAAAAGCGAAAGTAATTTTGTACAAATGAAATACCTAATTCCAAGTTTTTTTAATGGTTAGATTTCTGGCTTTAATGATTTATTAAAATTATGTAGCATAATAATTTAAATATATCATTTAATGATTAAAGCCACAAATCCAACAAATAAACAAATTTTGAATTATTTTATTTTTTATTCAATTTTAGATAAAGATCAGGTTACAGAAATTGGAGGAATATTTAGATGCAAATCTATCGTTAATACGTTCAAACACTGCTCTTAGTACACTCAAAAATAGAGTTCATTTGTACCCTTGTACCATGTAACAATTTAAAGTTAGATCTTACCTTCAAATACAGATATATAATCTGAAAATCCCCAATCTGTTAACAATTTTTTTGAAATATCATCAGCCATTATGAAATATTAGTTAATCGTGAACTCGTAATTTATAACAGCTATGAAAAGGACAAATATCTAATATCCTTATGTTGTTAAAGCATGCAAAAATAAAATTTTGTTAATTAGTTACCTAATTTCCATACAAAACACAAACCGGCTAAAACTCAGATACAAGTACTTGTCTACACATGCTACTTGGAACGCAATAACATCGAACAAGACGATGACGCAGAAAGATGTGCGCCAGTGCGCCTGCGTTAAATGTGATCAAGTACTCATAGTGCTTTAAATCAAATCGCAAAAGAGTTGAATTAAACTTTTAAAATATAAGGAATAAACATAAGGTGTTGAAATAAACGTTTTGAATATTTAATTTAATTTATTATTAATAAGTAAATATCAATATTGTTAAAAACATTACATTATAATAATATAGAGTTATTTGTAGAATAGTTAATAGTTTCATTGAATGTAGTTATTTTTTGGGTTAAACTAAGTGTATGTTATCATCATCATTATACGAATTTATTAAATTAACGCGAAATAAGTGTTGAACAAAACTTTAATATAATAGGTTGTACTAGTAAACAGAGTTAAAACAAGATTTTACATTATTATTTATTCAAACAGTAATAAATACCTTATTTCAACTACTTTCAAATTATTATGTTAATAAAACGTTCGATATATTTTATTTAATACGCAAATTGTGTTTGAATCAAATCAATAATTATAACTCTTTTTATAACGTTTTTGCAAGAAACATGTATTGTTTCGTTTAAAAATTAGTTTGTTCAAATAAACAGAAGTTACTTGATCGAATTCCTAATATTTTAACACTGAAAATCGAGTTAAATATACTCTGATTTTTCTTTCTGTGTATGTTGTTTATTTTTAGATGTGGTTGATCGTGAATTTTCCTTATTTTACAAAAGTGTATTGCTTGAGTTTTAGAACTGGAGAATTGGAACCCATTTGTTTTTGACCAGTCTTCTAGTATTCGGATTGTAGTTTGGAGTTTTTCTTCCACGTGTTTTACGTTTTTTCCTCTGTAGTAAATTACTATGTCATCCGCAAATAGTGAAATATGTACGTTGTTTGGTATGAAGTTGTTAAGTTTATTCATTGTGATTAGGAATAGTAGTACACTTAGTATTTCTCCTTGGGGAACCCCATTCTTCTGTATTTTTTCCTGTGATATACATCCGTTGGTCTTCACACGAAATTTTCGTTCTTTTAGGAAGTTTACGATGTAGTTCATGATGTTTCCGTTTATGTTACACTCTTTTAAAGATTTAAGTATGTAATGTTTCCAAGCAGAGTCGTAGGCTTTGTGAATATCAAAAAATACTGCAATTAAATGCTGCTTGTTCTTGAACGAGTTTTGTACTTCGTTTTCTAAGCTTAGTATTTGGTCTAGGGTGGATCTGTTTTTCCTGAAGCCACTTTGGATGTTATTAAGGATGTTTTGCGTTTCTAGATACCAAGTTAGTCTTTTGCTAATTATTTTTTGAAGAATTTTGCTGATACAGTTTGATAGGGAAATGGGACGATAATTTATAGGGTCTATTTTATTTTTGTTGGGTTTTAGTATTGGTATGGTTATAACCTCTCTCCATTTTTCTGGGTATTTGTTATATTTCCAGATAAAGTTATATATATTTAGTAATTGTTGTAGTGATTCTTCTGGTAGGTATTTTAGCATTTGATACGGTATTCCATCTGGGCCTGGGCTACTTTTTCCAGATGTATTTTGGAGGGCTTGTAGTAGTTCTTCGTATGTTATGGGTAGGTTTATTGCCGAGTTCGTGTCTTCTTCAATTTGTAAAACTGTGTTTTCTGCGTTGTTTTTATACTGAAGAAATTCTTCTGTATAACATTCGTCGGATGAGCTATGTTGAAATGTTTCAGCTAGAATTTCTGTTACATCTTGTGGGTTTGTGATACATCCATCTTTAGTTTTTAACATTGTTGTTTGTGATATACCTTTTCCTGTTTTTATTTTTCTAATTTTATCCCATACAACTTTCGGGGGGGTATTCGTTGTGATAGTTGATACAAATTTATTCCATGATTCTTTTTTACTTTGTAAGATCGTTCTTCTGAGTATAGCCTGGGATTTTTTAAGTAAGATTAGATTTTCTTGTGTTTTATTACCTCTGAATTTGTATAGAGCTCTTTTGTTTTCTTGACTTGCCTTTTTACAGTTTTGGTTCCACCATGGTACTATTTTCTTTTTAATGTTTATCTTTTTCAGTCCTATAGTTTGATTTGCTGCTTCCGTTATAGTTTTTATAAATTTTTGCACTATTTCGTTTATGTCGCTGTTTTCGGCAATTTCTTCTTTTTCGATTGTTACCTTCTTTGTATATAATTCCCAATTTGCTTTGGTTAGGTTCCATTTTGCATACTCTGGGTGTGGAGTTGTGTTTGTCTGCGTATTTGATTGTATTAGCGTAGGAGAGTGGTCACTATTATACAAATTTTGATCAACTTCCCAGATGAAGTTGTGTGCTATTTCCGGCCCACATATTGCTATGTCGATTGATGAGACGCTGCCTGTACGACTGCAGAAGTGTGTATGTGTTCCATCATTTAGTATAACAAGATCTTTTCAAATATTTTTCCTCGCCTGTCAGTGTTACTTGAGCTCCACAGTGCGTTGTGTGTGTTAATATCTCCTGTTATAAGAAATGGTTTTGGTAACTTGTTTATAAGCGCCTTTAGTTCTTGTTCCTCTATGTTAAGATTTGGTGGAATATAGATACTGCATAATGTCATTTTAATTGGTGTGAATATTTGGATGGCCACGGCTTCTAGATTGCCACTCCTCCGCTTGCATTTATCGGATTATAGCGGTCTTTCCTGAATGCGGTAAATCCATTTAGTTTTACATTTTGGCCATCTCTAAAACGGGTTTCTGAAATACAAATGTATTCTGGATTTTGATCAACTATTAGTTTTTGTAATTCTCCTATGTGTGCGTAGAAGCCGTTGCAATTCCACTGAATAATCATGCTTGTGTTAGTGATTATTGGCTCGAGAAGATTGTGTAATCGAATTCAGATTTTAGCTGCTGTTTTATTTTGTTTGTGATTCTAGAAAATCTTCTTTTTGTAGCAGAATGTTGGAGTTTTGGGTGTAATTTTGTCATCATATTCAAGAATTTAGGAATATCTGTGGTGAAGTCTCTTGCTATTAACAGTGGATCAGGGTTTCCAAGTGTGTTTTCTAGAAATCCTTGTAAGTCATTGAATGATACGATGTATTCTTTTGGATTTGCTTCCATTTCAATTTTAATTGGTTCAAGTATTTGTTCTATCGGTATATCTTCGCCTGGGCTTAATGATCGAGTCTTTTTGGTTGCTTGTTTTGGCGCAGTATTATCATTATGGGTTGCTTTATTGTTGATTATATTTTGGGATGTTGAAGGAATAGGGATATTTTCAAGTGTATTTGTTAAGCTATCTGTTTCTGATGTTATTTGAGAAGCTGTTCGTTTATTTGTTGTAACTTTGAATATTGTTGTTTGTTCTTTAGGTGTATTTTCGCATTGATTACTTGTATGACCCGGTTTTTTGCATAGGAAACATGTCATGTTGTCTTCTGTTAAGTATATTCTATATTCAATGTTGCCAAAGTGTATTAATAGTGTTTCCGGTATAGTGATGTTTTGGTCGGGTGAGATATACACTTGCCTTCTAAAACTTAGGACGTGTGAGTATTCTGAATCTTGCATCCCTACTCTTAGAAAGTTGATTGGCGATACTAATTTTATTTCATGTTGTTTTAACTTATATTCAATAATGCTATGAGGTATTGCTGGGCTAACATTAGAGATAATTATTCTTTTTGCTGGAGTAAGCAATCTTCGAATGTTAATTATATGATTTTCAATATATACTGTGCTGTGATCTTTTATTATTTTTTCAACTTGATCTTTGTTTTGGACGTAGATACATATTCTGTTATTAGAAATTCTAGATGCAAATAATACATTTTTGGGACCTATAATGTTTCCTATACAAACTATGTAGTCTTTTATTTTTAAACCTTCGATAGAATTTAATATGATTGCTTGGTCTTGGGTGGGGAATTTTTCAACTACTGGTTGACTTGCGGCTTTTGCAAATGACATATTCTGGTTTGAGTCTGAGGTATTATTTGTTGGTGTTAGATTCCTGTTTGAATTCGTTTTGTTTTGGTTTGGACGGACGGTAGGAGGATTCATGTTTGATGTTGTTAGTTGAGAAGCGCCCCTGTAGTCAGAGGTGTCCGATTTGTTTAAATTTGCTATTGAATTATAGATGGCGTATGCTTCTGGTTTATTTTGATATTTGTTATATTTTTATTATAATATTTTACAAAGGGAAGGTAAGGTGATATGGAGTAAATTTATCGAGCCCTACCTTGTGATGGTGTTTGTAGCATTTCCGATTTTAATTTTAGCAATTAAACCACTTGAAAACTTGATTTTTTGAAGAGCACAAACTACACGTGTTATCACTGTCAATGACTCGACCTTTGTTCTTATGTATTTGCTAATTATGTTTACGTACTGTAGTTCTAAAATGTATTGAAAACTTGCAAACACTTCTGTCAGTTGATCAAAACACATGCAATATCAGAGTTGTACGTGGTTTTATTAAATATTCTCAATTTTGCATCGTCGAGATATACTAAAATTTGTTTTGTTTTATTTACTTTTGTGAAAGGTTAGATTACGAATTATTTTCTATAAGCGTGAAATTAAAAACTGTTCAAAATATTGTTTTTTAAAACATAAATAATACATTTCAATATTACTAACCATCTTGTGCTACTAGTATGCGCTACTAAAATTGATAAAATGATTTGTTATAAAACCAGTTGTATCGTACTGATAATTTCGAATATTAGTGTAATATAACACGAAAAACAAAATAGACCTATCTCAAACCACAAATTCTGAAATACTCATTTGCATGTATATATCTATATTGTGAATGACAGTTGTCAATTTGGATTTTTGCGCTGAGAGTACGACAAAGCACACATCAATTGTGTAAAATGAATATCTTGCAAAGTAACTACAAATTTAAATAAAAAAAAGTAAATACGTATTATCATATAAATGAAGAAACAAATAATGTAACATAATTTCTGAACATTCTACTTTTTGATATGTAGATTATAAAAAATGAAAATTGTTATAAAACAAACTTTGAATTGAAATGTAGGAGATCAATATATCAAAATTTCCAGTTTGAATTTCTCAAAAATGTCAGGCACGGTTTTTATTTAAAAATTCTGTGTATTTAAGAATATGATCCAATTTGATTGCTGAAAAAACGAATTTACAACTTTGGATAATTTACTATGATATTTTAATATATTTTCTTGCATTTATGTTACTTACTTTAATTACAGCTCATTGACATATTCGTAAAAGTATGGATAAAAAATAATAGTAATACTAATATCCCCGACCAAAAGGTAAACTAACTTGACATTTCACATACAAATTTATTTTCGTATTTATATGGTTCTCAAACTCATAACTTGGTACTAAATTAGTTGTATGTTTAGAAATTCATCATACTTTTGACATTTTGAAATCTGGTTGAACATACTGATGATTAATAAATATTTTGTCAAACTTTTTACTGTAGTTACCATATTTACAATTAATTCAATGGTGTTAATTGTAATATAATGAATATAAACTATAGTAATTTATGTATTGATTTAATAAAATATGAACGGTAAAATATACATTTAGTAAGAGATGTCTATGTTACACTTTTTATATAACCAAATAATTCTTAAAATAAAAATAAATATTTATTTCATTCATTTCCATCTGTTCTGTCCTTAATCACGCCACCATGGTAACAATTTAACAAGCAAAAATATATGTCTGATATCTATCAAATAATTGTAAACTTATATTACTTTTAATAATAAAAAATATATATTATCTCGGCTAGACGAGATAATTTTTTGAAATTGAAAGACGAGCCGAGATTTACATATTGCCCCTTGAAGAAATTAATAAATATTTTATGAAAATTTAAACTAGTTACAGAAAATACAAGACTTACTTCAGCTCACTGCGGATTAATTGCAATCATATTTAATTAACTGATTGCGTTCTTGTAATACAATGTAATGTAACAAAATATTATTAAAAGTAACTAGTGTAAGCCATGCAATAATTGGCACATTAAGAACAACTTTTTGTATTATTTTGCTTAATATATAAATTTTATCTAATAACTTTAAGAAGATTGTTAACAGTTTTTTCAAAATTTGTGCAAAATTTATGGTAATTGACACTTTTGTACATTTATTGGCACACGAGTATAATAGTAATTTGTATAATTTGGTTGAACAATTTTTGATATTTTAAACTGATTTTTATTATTGATATTATTTGTACATATAATATTAACAAAATTAAACTAATTCAACAAGTATAGTACATATAATATTATCAAAATTAAACTGATTCAACAAACATAAATTAAAAATACAGTACGTAAATAACGAAGCAAAAATTGAATGTTTGTGGCAAATAAATTTTGCTGTTTCGCTTTAATTTTTACAGCAAGCTGTGTGAAAAACTCTTGTACATTTATTGCAGCTTATATCACATTTACTTGTATTGATCATTCTAAAACAGAATAACACATTCCTTCAAACATGAGTTTGTTTAGCGGTGTAATGTCAAATAAGTTTCTTTTTATAAGTATTTAAAATTTTATTAATATCATAGTCTACTTTTCCGTAGGATAAAATGTTGACCTCATCCTTCTTATCAGTCTCATCAGTGTTTTGTATATTTGGAACAATATTTTTATCACAGCCTTTAATAATGAGTTTTACATATGTGTCGCTATTATCATTCTTGTTTTGAACTTCCACATTTTCTACCTCATTTTTATCACAATTTCCTTTAGCTGTATTCACATTGCAGTCTGTTTCTGCAATATTATTCATAATACTGTCATGTAAATCGGTGTTAAATAATTTATAATTACTTTCATTCTATGTTTTGTCGTAAGTGTTGCTGCTCACTTTCGCGACTTAAATTTTTTTTTGGTCAAGTATCAGGAATACAAGGATTTGATTTATTTATTTTACTTTTGAGATTATACTGGTTTTCTTCCTTTTTCATTTTGATATTTGTTATATTCTGTTGCCTCTTTTTTCTTCGCTTGTTTTTCTATTCTTTGCTTTTTGCGCAATTTCTTTTCTTTATCTTGCTTCTTCTTTAAATTAGTTTTTTCTTTATAGAATTTTGCCTAGTTGTTGGCTGTTAGTACATAACGCATTTTCGTGTTGTTTTTCATTCCTTTTCTTTCTGGAGTTGCTGGCCATTGCAAATATTCTTTTAAACTAATATCACAAGTTTTTTCGTTATTGCTAAAAACTTGCTGTTTTTTTGTAGAATTATTTTCTGTTTCTTCAATATTGTTTTACACGCAGAGAATGATTTTGTTAAAATACAAAAAATTGTTAACATAAATTAAATTAATTCTTTTATATTAGTTGGATTTCAGGTTTAATTGGAATTAAAAAGGTAAAATAAATTATTCGTTTTTTTAAACCTTTTTTATTAACCAAAGAAGGCGACGTTTCGGCCAATATTTGGGCCATTATAAAGCTACAAAAAATTCAATAAACAATTTTTATAATGTAACAAAATAAAAAAATAAATCAACTTACCAATATTAGTATGAAATAACAATTAACAATTTAAATTTTACAATCATCAAGGCTAACAAAATTGAAGTCAATTTAATATCAAATTTAAAAAACTTGTTGAGGTATACACCTCAACAGTCACATTGTAACTAAATCGTAATAAATTATAAAGAGCCATCTACCGGACAATAAGACAATTTCAAACAACAAAATTAGAACCTTAAGGTCAAACAAGGACAATAATGGCAACTAAGTTAACCAAAATGATGCAAAATCGGTTTGTAATGTAAGTTATAAACTTGATAATCAGTTTTAATATTAACAGCATTAGGTTCTAGATTAATGTAACAACTTTCGAAGAAGAGCCGTTTATATTTAAATAATTTTAATACTAATATAAAAAAGTTACCATTCGGCTTATTAAAAAAGAATTAAAATCTTTTGATATAAAAAATTCCATAAATTAAATTTGTTGTATACTTGCAACAAAATGTTTAATTCGTATTACTATATTTTTAATTTGAAAAATATTTGTTGCATTAAGTTTCATTTGTTTTTTTCATAAATAACTTATAATTTGAACTAAAAGAAAAATTTATTTAATATGAACAAATTTTTGCTTAGCATTACAAAAAAAGTATAGTTCATATACCAAGTATACACTGCTCAAAATTGTACAGGGATATTTTAAAAATTGAATGTAAAATTAAAAGTTATATTAAATAATTAAAATGCTACTTAAATACATATTTATAAAATTAAAACTATAAATTGTATTGAAATATTTCTAAGAAAAATAATATTTTATGTATTCTTACAAATATTAGATATCTTTTTTCTGTTATTGGGTATTTCTATGGCCCTGACTGTGAAAAAAATACTGGGAGATTGCTAACAGCTTTACCTTTCGAAATATACAATTTTATTATTTTGACAAAAAAATAATACATTATGTTAACAAAATTTCTATTGAACACTAGCAAATGATCTTTTATAAGATTTCCTTGAATGAATGACTTCAGGTAGATCTCGTTGCAAACTCCAGCAGTAGTCTGCCATCATATGTGAGTCCCATCGCCTCTTGATAACGCTCTTCCATTGTCCGAAGATCCTGATGAAATCTTTCACCCTGCTCCTCACTAAAATCACTCAGATTTTGTGGAAATCGGTCTAAATGTGAGTACAGGAAGTGGATTTTTATGCTCATGTTGATATCTAGCTCTTTCAAGTTCGATAGCATGCACTCAACAAGCTCGACATGGTCGTCAGATTTCTTTTTGCCTAGGAAATTACTCATAACCAAAACAAATGAATTCCAAGCTTTGAATTCGACTTCAGTCATTGATTTGTCAAAATTACGATCTTTCACGAGTTGCCTAATCTGTGGCCCATCAAAAATACCAGCTTTCAATTTTTCTGTACTTAATCCTGGAAACTTGCGTGAAAGAAAATTAAAACATTCGCCACTTTCGTCACAAACTGTTTCATTATGCCGAGTTTAATATGAAGTGGTGGGAGTATGACGCGGTCTCGGCTAACTAAAGGCACGGTTATAACATTTTTTGTACCAACTTTTAGCTCTTCCCGCACTGGCTAAACTTTTTGTGACCAAATGGTGTTGTGTGTCACGACTGTCCCAGAGACACATGAAACATGGGAACTTTGTGAACCCCCCCCCCCGCCCCACCCCCGTTGTTGACCTAAAAGAAAGTAACTATTTTCAAATCAACACAAATGACCCATTTCTGGTCTTGATACTTAATTTTTTCCATAACCTTTGAAACATTTGCGTATTCTTCTTTTAAAGTCGTCGAATATGCAATAGGTATAGATCCGTACTTATTACCATTATGAAGCAAAACACACTTTAAATTTCTTTTGCTGCTGTCTATGAAAAGACGCCAATCACTAGGTTGGTACTGTTTTAATCCCATCTGTTGCAAAATACCAACAACATCGTTACAAAAAAACAAAATCCTTCTCTTGAGAAAAATACGGTAACAGATTTTTTTCTCGGGTACGATAAAATGTATTGTTGGTTTCCGGAGTAAGCAAATTTTTTCTCTTAAACGAGATGCTAAAATTTCAGAAGCTTCTTTTGGTAAGTTCAGATCTCTTACTAAGTCATTTAGTTCTTTATGATTAAATGGTTGAGGTTCTGAAAGGCTACATTTGTAGTCTGAATCATAGTCTTCACTTGATGTATTTCGTTCGGGTTCACAGAGATTTGGAACATCAGAAGATTTAGATGTGCTGGGTTGTACCTGTTGTGATTTTAATTGAACTCATTGAGCAGAAGATAAGTTAGGATATGACCACTTACTTCGATTTTCACAGTTAATTCCCTTTATTTTCACAACGCAGAAGTAGCAATCGTCATGATGGTTTCGAGGTTCTCGCCAAATCATGGGTGTTACGAACATTATTGCATCTCTTTTTCCACTGGACCATAACCGTAGACATACCATACATTTCTGGCATACAATATGAGGAACCCATGGCTTGTCCTGATTACACAAATTTATTTTAAAGTATTGATGATTCGCAGTTTTCACAAAGGCCGATATAGGTTTTTGATATTTTGTAAATATATATTCACCACAAATGTAACAAAAACAATCGGGATTAAACACACATCTTCTTGACGAAGCCATATCGAAAACTACAACGAAATATATTTTAGTGTCAAATAAAAAACGAAAATCTAAGTAAAAATAGTAAATGAGGGTAGTTAGCTATAACTCGAAAACAAAAGCTGTTAGAGAAAAATTGTTGCCATATTTAAAAAATACGCGTCAATTTTAGATAGCAACAAAAAAAAATCACAGGAAACAAACAATTTATTTTTTTTATTGAATTGATAGTTTGAATTTTACCTTCAATTTTTAAAATATCTCTGTACAATTTTGAGCAGTGTATTTTGTTAATGTGAGTACAAATGAAATGTAAAACTACAACCTATATACGTTAAATGAACTAAATACGTTTTAAAAAATAACAAAATATTATTTTTCAAATAACAGATTTATTTTATTAATATGAGTACAAAAGGAAAAGTAAATCAACAAACTAAATTGTTAAATTTAACCAAACTTAAAAAGAAACAACAATTTTGAATTGTTTAATAAAAAGGTATCATTGTAATAAATTATAGAATAATATTAATATTATCTTTTTGAATTATTAAGTTACTTTTTTCAGTAGGGAGAATTATTATTTAATTTAATGAAATCAATTTGTTATCTTAATATAACATATAATTCATTCATATTTTTGTATTAGATCATATTTATATGTATATTTAACACTTAATATATAACCATTCCATATTACACAATATTTTTACATTCTAGTCACAAGTACATATAAATTTCTATCATTCATTTTATGTATGGAAGTTGAACAATTATTAAATAAATCATTGTAACTCATAAATATTTTGTTTATTTGTTTGTTCAACTTCGTAATAAAAAACATGTGCTGCAAAACCAATAGTTTTTAGACAAGATAATATAAAATAAATTTTGTTTCGATTACTCGTTAAAATATGTGTAATGATTTCAAATTCAAAACAAAAGTCATTATAATGTTAAACCTTCCATATATTTTATTCCATTTATTTCAATCCACATAATACTAAAACAATATTCTTTCAATTCAATTTATACTTCGTATTTTATGTATTTCATATAAGGAAGATTATTTATATTGATTTCATCTCCTGGGCCATGTTTAACTATCTGAGCAACATTTTTTTGGAAAAATCATTTACACAACGATATCTGATTTTTTTTTTTAAGTGTAAGCTATATTTTTTCGTGTTCTGGCAACATTTGCATTTGATTTTAAATTTTCACATAATTTGTGTGTAATGTATTAGAAAATGGTGTTTCGGTTTTAAGTCAACAAACAGCTTTAGATATAATGAATGATGCTCAGATATAATTTCTGCCAGCAAAATAACAATTTTAGACATAACTATATCAATAATTTCTCTTAAAATTAAATACAGATCATAAACTTCATTCTGAAGATGTACAAGATCACCAATTATTAACCCAAAGTATTCTGTAAAACTTCTCATTACAGATGCAGACATAATAATACATTTTCTATGTATATTAGATTTTAATATTAAAGGTGGCCTATTCAAGGTTTGTGATTCGTAAGCAAAAATTTTCAATCTGTTATTCAATACAACTAGTGTAAAATATTTTACTTGAAATATGAAACAATATTTAATATGTCCCATTTCATATCTACAAATTACTTCAAATATATCGTGCATAGCGTCACAAGATACATTTTCAGCTACATGAAAGAATAACAAATGATTGAAAATACATTCTTCTTTAATTCCTACATCTCTGTTATGTAAATCTTGTTCGTAATAAATTTTAGTTCACATATGAAATTTAATTCTTTTAACTGACAACGAGTTTCGTCTTTGATTGCGCGAAAATCTACAAAAATTATTTGATGCAAAACTTGCAACTAGACCAAATATGGATTGAATTCCTAAATTATCTTCTAAAAAATGTAGCATGACACTTTTATTTCTTTTGATTCAAATTTTACAATTAATCCATTAGTTTCTAAATCATGTAGGTAGATCATTCAATAATTTTTAAAATATTGATTTATTACCGAACAGACATCGATCACAAGAATTGTGAAGTTGAAATAAAAAAATATTGTCTAATTTAGAAGCATATTGTGGTGGACACTGATCTCTATATATAGAGATCAGTGGTGGTGGAACACATGCTAGAATGCAATATACTGCACTAATTTTATGAACACCTGTGTGAAAACCGAGCGGATACAAACCTCAAAATCATCGAAATAAAGACTAATAGGAAGAACTATTTTGTTATTAAAATTAGTTTGAATATCTTCCATATTTCACACTGAACCAAGTTTGAAATAACATCTTCATTCTGCAAATTCGAAAGATATAATTTAATAATTTCAAATATATTTGGTAATTCTATACACTCTTTTAAAGTTTTTCTAACAAAATATACTCGCCAAAACGTTGCACCATACTCAAAGAAACTGTATTATTAAGTCTATCATCGTCAATAGTTTCACCAATATGAAATGAAATAGGTTTAATAAAACAGTTAATACTCTCAAAAAAATTAATTCGTGTGTTAATCAACTCAATTTGTACAATTCCTTCTGTATATGAATCATTTTGCATCATTATTTTGTGCTGCTTCTTTTTTCACAAATAATATCTTATTTTCTTCGTTGCTGTTCACTTGAATTAATTCTTCCATTTTAAATTCTTTCCATAGTTTGTATAAAATTTTGAAATCTTCATTTTCTTCATCAAATATGGTTTCTAAAGTTTTAAATTTTTCAATTTTATTTAAACCCACAATTGTTTTGAAGGTTTCATATCTGATAGTAGTAATATCTAAAGGTTCTGGAACGTTGTTTTTTTTCAAAATTTGTTTCTTATTCTTCCCTAAACACTTACTCAAATCTATAGCATTTGAATCCCACTGGTATATTCCGCAAGCCTTAAATCCATTTATTATTATTTCAGGACGTATCGAATTTTTAATTACGCACTTATGTATGGAAGCAAATTTACTTTTTGTTAATTTTCCAATATATTCATAAAATATTTCTTCATCCACCCCGAATCACTACAGGCCAGACCCCAATCTCCAGGAACAGAATCCGCTATTTCTTTGGGTAATCTTTTATAGGGGTAAATTACTAGTGGTGGAGTTGTTTCTCCTGTAGCGCTAAATGTAAACATAACCGTTAGGGTACTTTTTGCCTGCTCTGAATCTATTTCGTACACATTTTTGGCGCCTTTGAGTGCTACAACCTTCTTGTTTTGAGGGCATATTTGAAAATTCGTTTCATCATCATTAAAAATTCTTTCTGGGTAATTCAGTATATCAGCAAATCCTTCATCTAGATAAGAATAAATATCAGCGAACCATTTTTTAATATCTTGTTCACTTATATTTCCTGATGCAGCTGTAATAGCTTCAGATTTTCGTTCTGATAGATCAGGATGACGTTTTATGAAGGCTTTATACCAGCCTTCTCCCGGATAATTATTTTTAAACGGGTTCGCTCGCGGCTGATCATCTAGAAACTGTTTTACGGATATCTGGAAGTCTTCCTTTCTTCTCGGGAATCCTTTTTTATGGGATTCCTTTATCCAATTAACAAGAATTTGTTCCTCTTCAGCAGTTAAAACAGTTGACGGACCATGACAAATTTTAACAAATTTATCCGATAAACGAAACTAAAGGGTTGCGCGCGGAACTCCATATTGTTTGGATGCTTTCCTTTTGGACATTCCTGAATGCACAGCTGTTATAGCTGATACAGGAAAGTTAATAATAATTTTTTTAGAGAAGTGCAATGATTGTCATAGTTAAAATTTAGTTATTGCCCGGGGACCAACAACTATCATCACAATATATACGGCAATATGAAATATGTAAATTAAAATGCTTGCAAACCAATATAACATTCAACTACACGAATTTCGACCTAATAGTCAATATTTAGTTATTGGCCGGGTATGCCAATATCTAAATTTTATATATAATAATGGATACAGTTATTGGCCACGCTAAATTTCGTAAAATATGATCAAATATTGAGGTTAATTATATTTTTCTTGTATTTTAATTATATTATAAGAATATAAAACAAATAGTTCAATTAAAATATATGACATAGTTAGAAAAAGCTAAATACAAGATGTGATCTTGCTTACCGTTAGAGATAGGAAAGACAGCAATCTAGTCGCGTCAAACTAAGCCGCAACGCAATACGCATTTTCTATTGACAGTGCGCACGATATAAAATATAAATTTATCCTGTTGTTGTAAAAGGTTCAATATAGGAAACATTGTATAGAAAAATACATTGGGATGGCTAAGATTCTTATTATTCTACTGTAAAAGTAAGGATGTCAATTAATGTAGTGGGGCCAACAATTGTACTGCTTACCCTAGTCGTTATTTTTTAAAGATTTAATGTGTTCTCTAAGATATCAGCAAAGTTTCTTTTCTTTTCAGAGATTCATTCAAATGGTGTCAGATCTCGGCTGTTCGATGGACATTTAATACCATTGTCTTGTAACAGACCATCTGGAGAAGTAGCTAGATAGGGTTCTGTTTTATCAATAAATAGTCCACAATTCGATATTTTCATTTTCAATTTCTTCAATAGCCACACTCTCATTATCTTTTCCCCACCGGGTATGAGTATTCCCGGAAAATTCTTTATACAACATATTTTTTATCATATTTGTACAGTCTTTCCCAAAATATGATGCTGTTAGTCTCTTGCTTCTTTCTTCTTTCCATTTTCAGGTGGGATCATTTTTTCGTGGTTTACTTTTTCCAGAATTTTCTACAATATTTTTCTTTTGCCACTCTCGTCTTACTTTCCTTTTATTTATATATTTCTTTGCATATTTTCTAGGGCTTATGTTTGTAATTTTTTTATATAAACAATTAGAGTATTGTCCATTATTACAATTATACGAAACTGAGGCTGCTTGACATCTCATTTCTTAAGATCCACGACTAGCGAAATTGATCCATTTCCCACCCGTGAATTTCGCTATAATAGAATTATATCTCTCCGCTGCGTTGTTATCCATGTTTATAATTAAACTTCCAGCATTTCGAGCTTAACGGCCTAAGTGTACGTTGATGTATTGATATAGTCCACTCTCCTTTATTTCAGGTACCCAGTTTTAATCACTTTGTTTTTCAGTTTTGCAATAATATATATCGTAGGAGTTATGTTCACCAAATACGTGATTTATACTATTACCAATATCCCATTGCTAATTTTGTACATCTTCTTGGTGATTGTCGGTAGCATTACTTCTTCTGTAGTGAACTGCGCAAATTATAGCACATCGAAGTCTCCTAATGTTAATGTTAAGGTGGTTCCTTTGTTTTAATGGTACAGTATTTCTTGCAGAACTAACACATCTTTTTGTGAGTTCTCGAAGTTTCGCACAATAATTTCGTAGCAAATGATTTCTACACTTTATTTTATTCATAATTTTATGTTTATATGGCCTACATTCTAAAAGTTTTTTTAGTTCTTGTCAGTGGCGGCGCTAGACTCTGAAATCTAGGGGGGCCAATAAGGACCAGGAAGAAAATTAGGGCGGCATATATTTTTTATCATTTGGGTTGCTTAAGTCGTACCCCTTAAGAAAAGGATCGTATAAAACTTAGGATTTATCAAACAAATAGAAATTAAATGTGTTATTCAACACTTTGTTAATATTGGTATTATGTATTATAACGAAATTAGAAAATCTATATGTTTTCACGTAAAAAAAACTAAATCTTTAAAAACTTACATCGGTACGACTAAAGCAACCGGTTTCCTAAGTCGTACCTAAGAATTCAATTAAGTAACTATAATAATTAAAACGTATTTTTTATTAGTATGTTTACAGATACATACACATAGGTACCTATTCGCGTTGCGTTTCTATAGTTGTTTTTGTTTGGTTAGTTCTGGTGTCAAAATGGATATTAACATTTTCAATATTAATATAGCTGTGGAGAAACGAAATAATATTGTTGTACTTTTTCAATGAAAATAGATTTTTTATTTTAGATTTTTTATAAAACTATAAATATGTGTATTTATATTTTTATATGTTAAATGAAATTTAATTAACAAGAAAATAAAAATATTTTTTTTTATCAGCTTACATTTAAATTGTTTTTTATTGTATTTACATTTTTTATGACATAATAATACATATTTATATGAACTAAAATTTAATTATAAAAAAAATAAACGAAAGGGATATTTATCAGCTTAAATTTAATTTTGTTTTGTTAAAAAAAGCCTTAATTACTCATTCCTCTCTTTTTGTATTTTGTTGCTCTCCTCTATAGTTTCTCTCAAAACCTGTAGTTCTTTTATCCTACTTTCTTCTAGTTCCAATTGTTTCTTCCTCAAATCATATAATTGTTTTCCTCTTTGGGTTTTCTCTTTGCTGGACGGTGTTTCATTGACAGCTGAAGAACTAGGAGAAATAATGTTCGGTGATAATATTGATGAAACTGTTTTGTTTTCGCTAATGGTAGCTGGCAGCTCCCTTGATGCTGCCAGGCTTTCTTCAGATTCTATTTGAGTTAAAAACTGCTTGATGTTGATAGAGATGGCACAGGTTCGGTTAATTCTAATGAAGTTGACGGCAAAGATGAAATTGTGTGATCGATATTAATTGTTTTGTCATCAGCAAATATCTCTTCCATCGCATGAAAATATTCCCATTTTATTTCACCTCTTCCTGTAGCAGTTTTTTTTATTGTCCTTAATTGTTTTGTGTGTAGTTTTCATGTTTCTGAATTTCCTTTCAATAACATTCTCATCAAAGCCTACATACCCATTTTTATTCATTTCTCCTTTCATCTGCCTCCAAATATCCTTTTTTTTATTTTTGCATTTCGCAAATCTTTTTTTCTTGCTGCCAAGCAACTCAAAAGGAGCAATATACTTTTTTTTGTCCACGATGTTGTTTCTGTAGCTTCTGAAATCAAACATAACAAAAATATAGTAGTATTATTTCAAAAACAATAATTATTATTTTAGATTTATTAATATTCGACATCAGCACATACTCGTACTTTGTGGTTGAGGAGTCTCTGGAACTTTCATTTCCAAACAAGAAAGATTTGATTAAATATAATTTTGTAGATAAACTGGTTCTGCAATAAATAAGACAAAAAATGAGAAAGAAAAATCAAATCAAATGTTAAAATACAGTAAAATAAAAAAACATGCATTCACTTTATATTCTTAACCTCCTAATCTTCCTTAGTTTAGGGCAAAACATTGTGCATATAGTTCAAATATTTATTTAACTTACCATTTTTAAATATTAAATGGGCTTCTTCACTGGCACAAATAGTGTACGTCATAATTTTATAAATATAATCAGCTTCAGAACCCATTTTTCGCCGCACAAGATTTAAAATTCAACCGCCGATGGTTACAAATCGCTTTCTAAATCCGATGGAAAAAATGGCGTCCGATTACTAATCGATGAGTTCTCATCGGACTTTTAAGAGAGCATTCAGCAGACGATTAGTCATCGATTACTAATCGATGTGCTCTCTGCTGAATGCACCCAATGTTATTTGGTCTAAAATGAAGAATGCAAGCAATGTCAGTTGAGAGTAGGTAAAAACAATTTCCTATGTCTTACCAGTACGATTTAGGAATCTCATACGGGTACGACACGGCACACTAAAATTTAAAACTAAACATAGCCTAACATTGAATAAAATTAATAGGATTTCGTTTCGTTCAAACGATTATGTAAATTCTACTGAATTTATATTTAATAAGAAATATAATATTATCAATAATTTACTTGCATGATTAACTATCAAACAAATGCAGAAAATTATAAGAAAATTGAAATAAACTTACTTAATGAGAAAATTTACAACGTGTCTAGTTTACGTCAGATAATAATACGTCACACAACTTAATTGAGTCAAATGTTTATTTGGCTGCTGATGTATGTGCTGTTGTCGCCGTAGTTTGTTCAAAATGCATGTGGTACGACTTGAGCAACCTTACCCTAGATCATTCAATAATTTTTAAAATATTGATTTATTACCGAACAGACATCGATCACAAGAATTGTGAAGTTGAACTACAAAAATATTGTCTAATTTAGAAGCATATTGTGGTGGACACTGATCTCTATACACATATATAGAGATCAGTGGTGGTGGAACACATGCTAGAGTACAATATACTGCACTAATTTTATGAACACTTGCGTGAAAACCGAGCGGATTACAAACAACAAAATCATCGAAATAGAGACTAATAGGAAGAAATATTTTGTTATTAAATTTAGTTTGAATATCTTTCATATTTCACACTGAACCAAGTTTAAAATAACATCTTCATTCTGCAAATCAGAAAGATATAATTTAATAATTTCAAATATATTTGGTAATTCTATACACTCTTTTAAAGTTTTTCCTAACAAAATATACTGGCCAAAACGTTGCACCATACTCAAAGAAACTGTATTATTAAGTCTATCATCGTCAATAGTTTCACCAATATGAAATGAAATAGGTTTAATAAAATAAAACAGTTATACTCTCAAAAACATTAATTCGTGTACATTCAGATTTTAAATTTACAAACGGATCACTTAAAATAGATAGAGACGTATAAATTTCTTTAATTGCCTCATCATTTTAATTATTATGAAGAGCGCCATTTTTTTTTTCGAATTATATCAAACATGCTGTGATTGAATATGTCGGTAATATCCTCAACTAAATGTTGAATAATATTTCTTGCTGCATTGGACGTTATTGAATTTTAAAATTCTGTTAATGTTTAGTGACTTAATTCTAAGTGCTCTTGTACATCCTCAACTATATTATTTATTTCAGGAGGATCTATAGTTGATTGGTTATTGTTAATAATTTGTATGGGAATGATACATTTTTCAGGACAATCTTGGGCATGTTTAGTCCGCAAATGTTTTTTACGAAATATAGTTTTGATATATTCGTCCACAATTATTTTGTGCGCAGTTATAAATATTTAACGTATAATGTTTCAGATTCAAATGCAAGAATAATTGTTTTATGGATTGTAGCTTCTCAGTACAAAAACAACAATTTAACATCTTGAATATAAAATTGAAAATAAATAATAAAAATGTTAACAAGAACCTATAAAATTTTTAATTACATAGGTGCACTAATTATTAGTATATAAAGCACTTATTATAGCACTGACAATCGGAATTTGCTAATCATATTCTGCGGTAATTTTATAAATTTCGAGCTGTGTCACGTGCCAAATGTGTTCACACTGCACTGGATACTGAGCATTCAATACGCGAGATGCATAATTCGAGTGCTTTCAATCAATGCTGATCCTAGTATGTAAAATTTTTTGTCATAACAACGTAGAATGGTTCTAATTTTTTCAAATCCAATCCTTGGACTATTATACAGGGTGTTGACCGCGATCCCGGAACATAGGACTTTAACATGTAAAATCATACTTTAATTTCCTGCTTCCCTAATTATTTTAGGTAAAAAAGCTTCAAATAGGAGTTGTAGAGCATAAAATTCTACATCAGAATCAATAAACAGAATTAATTTTACATGCCCTATAACGGCAGAAATTAATATGAAAATATAAAAAAATCGGGTTAGCCTTGGAAATGAAACAAAATTGTAAACAAAAGATTGACGATTTATCTGTCAGAAGAATAGAATTTTTCTTGTTTCATGAGTTTATTGCCAGTAATTATTTATTAGTGTTCAATTTATAAAGTTACTTATTAGCAAAAATTATGGACAATTACGAGTACACAATTAGTGAAAGAAATGAATTTCTTAGGTTGTATTATGGTGGTAATAGTTTAAGACAAGTGCGAGATTTATTTGCGGGTTCGTATCCTCACAAGCCAATTCACACAATTCAAAGAGTTATTAATAATCAAATTAAATATGGATCAGTGTTCCATCCATGCCACAGTTGCATTAAAAACATGTTGCACCAGAAGAAGAAATTGAGATTGATGATAACGTTAATGAAATAAATGTACTAGCTTCGGTATCGAATAATCCAAGTGTGAGTACAAGAGAAATTGCATCGGGATTAGGAATAAATCACATCACAGCCTTCAAAATATTAAAAAAATACATAAATATAAAACTTTTAAATATTCATTATCAAAACAGAACCGACAAAGTATGACGAATAGTGTACTAAACATATTTTTCAACCCTGGTAATATACAATTAAGTTTTTGCATACCAAAGTATATCCTAGTGAATGCTTGAGCACAGGTCATTCTTGTATAATTTCATTGACTGTTTGAAATGAACTATTTTTTCTTAATTCTATCGTTTCATCCCAATGCTTTATAACGTCGCTCCATGGCTCTGTATTGTTTTTTAAGCCATATAATACTGATTTCTAATGTTTATGTAACTTCGAAAGAATTATCAACAAAATTTGGTAAAATTAAGAAAATGTATAATATGCAATACCTGTTAAATCGCCAGTTTGTTTGTTAAGTTTCTTAGTTTTTGCAAAACATATCCTCTCAGAAAAAAATATGCGAAAAAAATTCATAATATATCTTTATAGATACAGGGGAATTCTTCAGTGATATTTTAAAATTTGTACTTACTATTTAGAAGGCTGTCGTTCACTTCAGCTTCTTTGGGCAACACTGTAGATGACATTTGTAATAAAACGACATGAATATAGACGCAAGATTAAAAGTTTGGCGCGAAATTTAAAAGCAACTACCAAGTGTTTCATATAACTTTGAGTGTTCCATATTAACTTTCCTTTTCAACTGGAAAAGTACTGAGTGGCTGATGTAACATTTGTAAGTGTTGTGAAATATAATTCAATAATGGGGAAAATTACAATTATAATTTCTCCCCAACTAGTTATTGAATTGTTTTTCATTCTAAAGGATTTTCAATATTCCTTTTTACAATTTTTCTCTTAAGTAATAAAATTTTTATTTTGGGTAAAAACTTAATTACTAACAATATGATAATAATTAAAAATATAATACTATATATTATATAAGAATAATAATTGTTGTTTATTGTAATTTCTTTAATTTTTGTAAATATGGGTTCCTTTATATTTATTTTTAAAATATTTTTTAGGGTGACTTATTTACTTTCATAAGGGGTTATATTATTAATAAAATATTGAAATTCTATTTCTTTATATTTTTCAAGTATTTTTTTGAATATGTAATTATTTACTTGGCAATTTTTATTTAATTTGATTTTATAAATTTCTTTAATGTTTTGGTTTATAATAGTATTCATGCAAGATAATGTTAATTGTTGTTTATTTGGACTTATAATTATTAATTCGTTTGTATTTTGTATCAATTCGATTGTATTTTCTTTCTCTATTTCGTGATATTTGCAATGATCATTCTTTTGTTTCTATAAGATATTTCTTAAACATTTACTTACATCTAAGTAATATATAAATAATCATCCTTAATTTGGTTACAATTGTCTATCATAAATTCTTTGTTTTGGGTTAAATATAATTGTTGTAACTCATTTAACAGAATATACTTCCCTTGTTGCAAGAATGGCATAGGAGTGAATTGGTATAATTTATGACTGATTTGAGAAAATAAGGGGATTGTAGTAATGAAATAAATTAGTTAATTGTTAATTTTACAATATGTTTCTATTATCTCGTTTAAGCTCCAGATATCCTCTATCTGTGTAATCTCTTTTAAATTTTGAAATGTTATAATGCTAATGTCCAGTTTATGAAGTGAACAAAATGTAAGGCTTGTTTCGATTTGTTTGCACAATTCATTTAAGTTCATGATTATTAATATTAATTTGTGAATTTTGTTTTCTATGTCAATTAAACTTTTCCAACCAGCATCTTTTTTCAGTTGTGATTGAATTGAATCTATTTGAGTTTTTAATTCTTATTTGTTATATTTTATGTTCTCTATTCGGGTATTACATTTTTGAACTAGGTCTCTATAGTATTTTATATTGTTTTCGTTTTGATTTTATAGAACTTTTTGATTTTCAATTAGTTTGTTGAATAATTCATCGTATTTTTCTCCGTCTGATGCGTTAAATAATTTGTATATTTGATTTTGTAAATCATATCCAAATATTTGTCACTATTTAAATGGTTTTCAATGAAAAATGGTCCAATTATACATCTTCCAAAAATTCCAGCCCAGTCGTTAACTTTCTCTGGATATTGGGTATGTGTTGTTAAAATTAAATGAGTATTTGCTTGGCTCCAAATACCGATAATTTTGTGTATTTGGTTCTCCATGTAAAGTGAATGTAGATTCATCAGTAAAACGAATTAATTTTAAAAAATTTCTGTCTAAATTGCATTTTTCCATAATAATTTCACAAAACACGCTTCTTCTAATTCTATCAGGTTCAAAAATTTCTTGATGGGTTGGTTATTTGTACGAATAATATTTGTCCTTTTTTAATACTTTATGTACTGTTGAAGAATGCAAATTTAATTCAGCAGCTATTTGACGCACACTAACATTTGGATTTTCAGTTACACATAAAAGGATATTCAGTTTGTTTTCATTTATTTTATTCTCATTCAAATTTTGCTCCTGATGTCCTTCGTTGATATTCCTACAATCCTTGCAAAGTTTTATCACAGAGCCAGTTTCATTAAATTGCTGAATTATTCTGTGAATGGCCATAGTGCAAGGAATAGGACGGTTTTAAAAAAATTGCTGAATAAATCCCTCACTCGAGCAACTTTTTCATTTGTAGTAAATCTTTCCATTATTTTAATCTTAATGAAACCAAAGTAACAATTAAAAGAACACAAACTGTCAAACTCAAAGAATACTAAACAATACTATTATTTATTTTATTTTTCATGGCACTCTGTAAACAGCTTAAAGATGGAAATTTTTATTTACCTGTATCTTTTGCCAAGATCGTCGTATTCAATAAATAAGGGCTCGTTGGACACAGTTTTTAATTCTGAACAACTTTTGTATTTAAAAAAATTAATAGGGAAATTTTATGGCGTAATGAAAATTTTACCATTGACTTTCCTATATAACAAAAAAAAGTAGACATATATATATATATATATATATATATATATATATATATATATATATATATTTATACATATATATATATATATATATATATATATATATATATATATATATATATATATATGTATATATATATATATATATATATATTTATACATATATATATATATATATATATATATATATATATATATATATATATATATATATATATATATATTTATATATATATATATATATATATATATATTTATACATATATATATATATATTTATACATATATATATATATATATTTATACATATATATATATATATATATATATATATATATATTTATACATATATATATATATATGTCTACTTTTTTTTGTTATATATACAGGGTGAGTCTGGGAAGACGCCCCCCCCCCCCTTTAACTTTTTTATTATGAGTAATAGAAAAAAATGGTTCATATGAAAGTTTTATTATTTTAAATATACTATTTGATGGCAGATGTAGATATTTTTTATAAAGTCAGGTTTACAAGATACGACTATCAACTTTTATTTTTTAAATATCAACCTATAATTATTTTACTAAAATAAAAACCGTCATTTTTTTCTCTTTTCAACGGTGTATTAGTTTTTATTAATGTATCTGAAAAAATTCGAGAAAAATAAGAAAATTGAGAAATACTAGAAATAATTTTTATACAAATATTATAGGTGGCTATGTGAAAATAAACAAAATGTAACAGTGTTATACAACTTAACAAACTAAAGCAACAAATTCAGTAACAAAAACAACTTAAAACAAATTATTTCCACTGACTATGTGACCTAAAAATTCAACCTGCTTGCAAAACAAGCGACATTTTTTAGGGTTAACTTTCAGTCCAGCTCCCTGTAATCGTTTTAACACTGCCTCTAACGCCGTTAAATGCTCTTCAAAATTTCGACCAAAAACGATTACGTCATCCAAGTATACTAGCGCGGACTGACAGTTTAAACCTCCAAGGACGACGTCCATTAGACGCTGGAAAGTTGCAGGTCCATTACATATTCCAAATGGGAGTACATTGAACTGGTACAAACCAGTTCCCACAGAGAATGCAGTCTTCTCTCGATCTTCATCAGCGACCGTACATTGCCAATAGCCGCTTTGTAAATCCAGGGCTGTAAAAAGAGTAGAGCCCGAAAGAGAATCTAGCACTGCGTCGATTCGTGGCAACGGGTAGCTATCTTTAACCGTAACTTCATTTAATTTTCTGAAATCGACGCAGAACCTTACAGATCCGTCCTTTTTCCTAACTAGGACTACTGGTGAACACCATGGTGAAGAAGAGGAACTTATAACTCCCGACTCTCCCATACTTCGTATTTCTCGCTGTGCTATTTCCCGGTGAGCCAGCGGTAGCCGTCGTGGTGCCTGCCGAATACGATGTGCAGTTCCAGTGTTAATTTTATGCTTTAAAATGTCCGTACGCCCCGTATCATTTTTATTCCTTGATACCGTGTTAATATATTGCCCGACACATCCCTTTGCACGTTCAAGTTCATGAGGAGTAAGATTTCGCGACGTTCACTCCAATTAAACAAGTCTGTTGTCATGTCATTATCATTTGTTAAATGATCTTTTAATATCGCGCACACAGATGCAGTTCCCACACGTGTATTTTTCCAAATAGTTACTGGCTCCGCAGTTGGGTTTCGTAGTAGCACTGCACCGTTTATTCCGTTTATAACGATTCGTCCAATCATACACGCAAACTTTTCAGCACATGTACGCGACGGTTCTATTATTCGAGATTCACTATAGTCTTCCCCAGATATTTGAACTTTATTGATCACTTCTGCGCGGCCCGGAATCGTTATAGTCTCACAAAGATTAACAGCGGCTGGTGGTACAACACACTCAGCGATCCGTTGTCCATTTACGTAAATACAACCTTGCGCAGGATCTACTAAACACTTATATTTCCTAATAAAGTTACATCCAATAATAAATGATTCACTTATGTTTTCACACACGGTCACCTCGGTGTTTACTACAAAATTATCCAAGTTTACTTTCACATTTCCTAATCCGATTATGTTCATAGGATCGCTACTGGCCTGTCTAACAATAGATGTACAAGATCGCAACTGTCCATTTCCTACTCGATTCCACAAGTCGTTATGAATAAAACACCGTGTTGCTCCGGTGTCCACTAGAATGTTTATAGTGCAGCCGTTAATTTCGCCACGCACTCTTACAACATTACTGTCACCTTCTACGATCCCCGATTTGAAGGACGGTACCGATACGGGGTTTGACGATACCTAACCTAGTTTTCCTGGAAGTAGTCGGAACGTCGAGCCTGGGTAGAACGGCTGGCGCAGTCTCTGCGAAGGTGACCGAACCCCCCGCACTTATGGCACTGCATCTCGGACAAATTCCTTGATGAACCCCGAACATTTTCATTTGGACGTCTTCCGTCACGTGCTGATAGTCTCGTGTAATTGGAAGATTGAGATGTTGACTCCGATGATGTGCGAGAAGGAGAACGTGCAAACACACGTCGCTGTTGATTCAAACGCATAGGTGAATGCGATGAATAACGCACAGGTGAACGCGATGAATAGCGCATCGGAGAGTGTAACGGTGACCTAAAATGAACACGTTCGCCCAGTTGATTCATTGTCAGATTATCTTCAAGATCATTTCTATCTTTTACGACTAATTGACTAACAATATTAGTTAACTCAGCTACTCTGACTTTAAGTTTTTCAATACTGTCGTTAACATTCATACTCAATACATTGATTTGCCCTTTTTCCTCGGTTGTATTTGAATGTGTCAATACATTATCCGTTTTTGATTCTGTAGCATCAACATCTCTTTGTTGTTGAATCATGTCAATTGCGTTATTTACGCTATGAGCTGTCTGAGCTGCTTTTATGGCTTCTGATAATGTTTCTGGGTTTTTCCGAGCCGTTTCTATTGCGATCTGTTTATTCAAACCATTTAAAAATTGCCGCAACAGTAGTTTTTCTCGTGTCGTCTCACTATGATCAGAGAATGCTTGCATTCCTAAAGTACGCAGTCCAGCAGCAAATGCCGCAAAGGTTTCATTTTCTCCTTGACGTCTTCCATAAAATTCCATCTTCCTCTGGCTTGTAAATTTATTTCAGACCTTCACAAGTCACTGTCCACTGTCCAGTTTGCCCTTTGTACTGTTGACAAGCTCTTATACGCCTGCTTGGCAGATCCCTCTAAAAATAACGGCAACACTACTACTTTCTTTGCTTCATCCCATCCTTTCAATTGCGCGAAAGCCTCAAAAGTTTCTAACCAGTCACACCATTCACCGGTGCTAAACCGCGAACAATGAAAGTCCGACATTGTTACAATTCTCACGGAAACACAGTTAAAACGCGACAAAAGTTTTTACACGTATCACTACAGTTGTACAACCCAGCACTATTCCGTTAAATTCACACTGCTACACAAAATCCCACCGCTGCCACCAATGTAACGTGCCGTTGACGAAAAATAACACACACATATACCAACAATGTTCTTTATTCTAATCCCTTATACAAAATCTATCAGTACACTACCAAAGCTAAACTCTAACTAGTTCATACGCGTCTATCCACTCCGCCAGTCCCATGACGTGTTGTCCCGCGCCCGCTTCTGCGCACTTAGCCCGGTCATCTGCGCACTCAGCGCGGTGGACGCGCTACATATATATATATATATATATATATATATATATATATATATATATATATATATATATATATATATATATATATATATATATATATATATATATATATATATATATATATATATATATATATATATAATAATTTAATTGGAACATCTTTAAATCACTTTGTCTATAGTAAAAAAGGAATCAGTATCTAATTAAAACAAATTTATTATGATAAATTATGAACTTTATTTTTGTAGCTTTTCTTAGCTTTTATTTTTAACATGTCGGTGCTATTGCCAATGTCCACTCTTCTACCAATTAATATTCTGTTGATTTCAGTTATATAATGGAAATAAATTATTGTAATATTTTTACAAAATTGGTTTGTACATTTTTTTTATGTTCGTCGCATGTTAAAAATGAAAAATCTACATTGTAGTACAGCATCTTTTCTATATACGTCAAAATATCTGCCCTCTCACATTGTGTCCTAATTATCCCCTTCGTTGCTTTCTTTATGTGAGTAAAACATGACACAGCGGAAAAAGAGGGATAAAACAATTTATTTATATTCCTATACTCTCTCTCTGTTATTAAATTATGTTGTGGCCCTATTTGAACAGCCTGAAGATCTGATTTGCATATTTCGCATTTCCTTATATAAATGTCAAGTGTTTTTAAAATGTAACCACCACAAAAATTTGACAAATTGTTGCCTGTAACATTTTCATTTATGTTGATATGCATGAGTCTTGCTACTTCTGCCTCTGCCTTCGTCGATTCTTCATTCCCCTCTGCCACTGAGAAGACAAAGTCGACAAAGCTCCTTCCGACTCGTCCTCTTCGCACTACCAGAGTGGCACCCCATGAAGTTGTTAACCACTAGAGTTTTGAAGGCTGCAATAAATCCTGAGCAAGATGGATTGATGTTTCTCACTCCGTGGCTGCGAATAGATCCGAAGAAATTTTCCAGCGGATCCTTATTTAAATTTCTCAACAAGAGCCATTTAAACCCGGAATCATACAATTTACCCCAGATCATTCGCAAACCACGAAGTGTGGTGATCCAGTTTCTGAGAAACTGAATTTTCACACACGACTTCTCGGTACACCGAATCTTTCAAGAAGTAGAAGTGAGGCGCTGTCAGATCTGGCGACCTTGGTGGCCATGCAACTGGTCCCCTTCTCTCTATCCACCTGCCAGGATACATTTCGTCTAAATGGGTTCTCACGATATTTGCAAAATGTGGAGGTGCGGCATCTTGCTGAAACATTCGGATCCTTGTCTCTAAGTCCACATTTTCGAGTAAACCAGGTAGGACCTCTCGAAGCAGATGTAAATAATTCGCACCATTTACGGTCCCCTCAAAAAAATACGGCCCGATCAAGTACCCGTTGACAATACCACACCACACATTGACAGTCCAGCGGTGTTGATGATCCACTGGGGGTTGACGGGCGACCAATAGTGACTGTTGTGTCGATTCAATAACCCATCACTTCGAAATGTAGCCTCGTCAGAAAACATCACGAACTTGAAGAAGTTTTCGTCATTCTGCAATTGGTGTATTGCCCATTGACAAAACAGTCGCCGTTGTTCATGGTCCTGCTCACTCAATGCCTGATTCAGGGACACGTGGTACGGGTGATATTTTGCGTTTTTCAAATACCTTCTCGCAGTCTCTCTCGGGATGCCAATTTGATTCTGGATTTCGCGAACTGAAATGTGGGGATTCAAATGAACCATCGCCAAAACGGTAAAAATCCGCGGATTCATACGATGATCATCGATGGTGTTTCGCCTTCGTTGACGGCGAATGATTCCTCTTCTACACCTTGATTCAATCCGACGAATCACTGCATGATTTGGATGGCGTTGACGTTGGCGAAATCGTCTTTGGTATAACTCTGCAGCTCTTCGGTAAGAACCCCGACATTCTCCCAAGACAAGGAGAATATCCACCTTTTCATTCGGTGAATACTCGGCCATTACGGATTGTCAAATAATGCAATTATCCCTTCACGACTCGCCGCATTTCGTGTACGAACTGTCCGGAAAACTAAATCATTGTTTTGAATTTGGACAGACTGTTTGTTTTGATTTCCGTGAGACGGTTCGTTTTGATTCCCACCACAATGTTCAAAACTTGTTTTTATTTGCCCGGAAGAAAACGATACGACATTTCAGCATTTTTTAGTTGAATTTTTGATGAAATATCATTTTTTTCAAGGTTAGTTGATGTTTGAGATACGCGATAAGATGATGCACTCCATTTGAATGGTGAAAAATTGAAAGTAACGATTTTTATCGTTGTTTAATTGTTTTTCGATTTAATTGATTATATTTTTGCAATTGAAGCGCCATCTGCCACGAATTCAAAAAAATTGTTCGAATAAAACCTTCATATTTTTTTACGTAGAATCCGAATATGTAATAAAAAGTAGGGGTTCCCATTTAAGATATCAAAGTTACCCCCCTCCCTCACCCCCTGGGGGTGGTGGAGGAGTAATGTCCAGTGGATCAGATGGCCCCTTTCGAACCATCAAACTTTTATTCGAAACATTTTTTTGTAAGACATATTTGTCGAGATATTCCACTGGATCTCTTAAAATGGGTCACTCTGTATAATGGAAATAAATTTACAAAATTGGTTTGTACAATTTTTTTATGTTCGTCGCATGTTAATAATGAAAAATCTACATTGTAGTACAGCATCTTTTCTATATACGTCAAAATACCTCCATAAAAATTTGAGAAATTGTTGCCTGTATCATTTTCATTTATATTAATATACATGAGTCTTGCTTCATCTGGCTCTGCCTTCGTCGATTCTCCATTCCCCTCTGCCACTAAAAAGAGCTCCTTCAACGTCGACAAAGCTCCTTCCGACTCGTCCTCTTCGCAATTCGCACTACCAGAGTGGCACCCCATGAAGTTGTTAACCACTAGATGGATGGATGGATTCATGTTTCTCACTCCGTGGCTGCGAATAGATCCGAAGAAATTTTCCAGAGGATCCTGATTTAAATTTCTCAACAAGAGTCATTTAAACCCGGAATCTTTCAATTTACCCCAGATCATTCGCAAACCACGAAGTGTAGTGATCTAGTTTCTGAGAGACGGAACTTTCACACACGACTTCCCAGTAACTGGTTCAATGAACTCCATCGTACTCAGAATTTGAATTGCCTCATTCCAAATCTCTAGATGGTTAGACTTCTCTGTGAGTGGTCATTTGATGGACTTTCCTTCTGGAATTTGGAAAGTGCTGCTGTTTATCGAAAAACAAACAGTAATTGTGCTGTATAATGCGCTTCAGGTTCCAGAACAGCTGAAAAAAAGAATATTAATTAAATGTTTTAATATTGTGGAGATATTAGTTACTTACACGCCTTGGCAATATACTTCACTGTCGCAGCTACTCTCTGACTGAATACCTGCGTGCAGAGTTTCACCTTAATTTTTTCTTTGTGGTTCGGTGCTACATGTGCGTCCGTCAATTTGGGCAATAACCTTAGTTCTTTGTCTTCGTACGAATCTATTTGATAGACACTTCTTACATGCTCCCATTTCGTTATCATATCTTCTTTTCCAATAGACAATTTTATATTTTTGACGATAAAATTGTTTCGCATTCCTTTTAATAAGTGTGGTGTGTCAAACAAAGGAACTACACTTTGTGTGTTTCTGCCAGCAATGAATTTATGGCACTTCATTCACCTTTGCCTGGTCACAAATTGTACAAACAACTTTGAGTCCTACAGATTGCAATGGTTCTATAACTTTTTTTATTTGTACTTTCAGTTGAATACTTTTCGTGGTTGCTTTACAAAATGTGAAAGCTATGGGCTGTTTCCATTTTTTCCTAAGCCCTCGTGCCATAAACACCAGAGCGTGGTCAGCAAACTCTTGCATCCGTGTTGCTCCGTTGTCTACCCAACTATTAACTCTGTCGTCGGTTTCATTATACTGCAATTGCGGGGATAAACTTATCTCATCAAATAATAATAAACAATATCGGTCCATAGGTTTAAGCTTTTTTACATTTTTCTCCAATGTTGAAATTAATGTTTTGTTTATCCCTGCTTGCAGTTTTAGTGTACTCAAAACGGCATTCAAAGTTTTTTTCGATGGCAGAATGAACATCTTGTGTAATAAGGAATACCCCTTTGTACTTGATTTGTACAATGACAACGATAGAACCTTCTCCTCCATTGTAAATCTTCTTCCACGAGGTTTCTTTCCGCTTTCCCGTAGCTGGAATTTTATGAATTTTGCAGCAATTGGTTTAAGATGCTGCATCTTTTTCATTTCAAATTTCTTCGTCACTGAATATTTTTCTGCCTCAGCTAGGCGTTCCTTAAAACTCAACAGCCTTCTTGTAGTTCTGGCTTGTCTTCTTTTCAAATTTGCAGCAGCTGAGTAGAGTTTCCATGCCTTCGGTGTTAAGCCTAGACTCCACTACACGCAAGTCCCATGCGGGAAAAACTCGCACACGTTAAAATCAGTGCACTAGCCTCCATTGAGCGGGGCGAGTCCGCGCTGAATTGTTAGATCCAGCGTGGGACTCGCATTGACTCGCTCACTGAGCGAGTTTTTCAGACCCCGTTTTCTCTCACCACTACAAAAACCATTGCATACTGTGAGGTGGACGTTGCAACACGTTTATTTTTTGTAGTTTTCTTTTATATTTACAATGAATAAAGAAAAATTAATGGAGTGCGTCCGCGAAAGACGATTTCTATTTGATTTTCAAGAAAAAGCATACAAAGATTTGGCAGCGAAGGACAATGCTTGGACAGAAATTGCTTTGGAATGCGGGGCAAAGGATGGTAAATTATTTGTATATATTTATTTATTTGTTGAAATTATCTACACCCACGGAATACAAAAATATTTATTTATTCAAATAGGTACATAAATAGTTTTAATTAATACAACCACGTCGAATGCGTTCATTTTGCCAAGAGACTGCTCCACTAGCAGAAGAGAAAAAATCCGCAAATTTTTCTCTTACAAAATAAGCTTCTGTAGTAGAACATTAGCCTCTTTTACTTAATGGTGTTAAATTTGTGTTTTGTGTATCATTTTTATCTATTTCTTCAATATCAAATGCAGATTTTTGACACAAAAAATTAAGTAATACACATGTCGCCTTAATTACTTTTGTTGCGGTTTCAATCTTCAGTTCCATAGGACGATTGTAAATTCGCCATCGGGCAGCTAATATGCCAAAGGAATTTTCAATTATACGTCTAGCTCTAGACAGTCTGTAATTAAATATTTTATTTTTGATATTCTCTAATTTTTTTCGAGGATATGGTCGCATTAAGTTGCGAAGAAGCGGAAATGCTTCATCTCCTACAAATACAAATGGCATAGACTCTCCATTTTGTGCTATCTGTGTATCTGTTGGTATGTTTAGTGTATTATTTTTCAATCTTCTTCCAAACTCACTGGTTGAAAAAATATTTCCATGACTGAAACGACCTTCGCAGCCAACATCAATGTATGAAAATTTATAATTAGCATCAGCAATAGCAAATAACGTGATAGAAAATGTTTTTTTATAATTTAAAAATTCCGACCCACTATTACGAGGAGCTTTGAGAGTCACGTGCTTTCCGTCAATAGCCCCAATGCAATGATTAAATTGCCATTTTGATTCAAATTCTTTACCAGTATTTAACCATAAATCTTCCGTTAGCTCTGGTAACATAATTAAGTGTAATTTATCCCAAATTGCCGTGGATACTTCATCCACAATATTAGCTACTAGTCGAAAATTGTATGAAGTACTTTTGTAACTGTCACCGGTAGCAAAAAATCTATATAAAATATACACTTTAAAACACTTTTAATAATAGTTTCATGTAGCGGTTGATACACGCTGTTATACTAGTTATAGGTTTATTTACATTTTCAGGTAATTCTGCAAAAGCCGAATGGAAAAAAATTCGAGACAATTTCCGAGATGCCGTAAAAAGATGTAATTCCGCAAAAAGCGGACAAGCCGCAAGTAACATAAAAAAATACGTTTATTATAATCAATTAAATTTAAATTTTATAACAAATAAAGGTAAAAATCGAGACTGCAGTTTAGGAAAAGCGCCTAATTCAGAAACAGAAGAATTGACAGATTTTAATGAATCTATATCTACAGACGATAATATTGAAATACCGACGTTTGATACGGACTATAATGAACCACCGCAAAAAAAAAAATTAAAGCCAATAAAGATAATGTAATAGAATATTTAAAGCACAGAGAAAAGCAACGACAGATTAGACAAATGGACAGAGATAAATATCGTGAAGCTATTCTCCAATCTACACTCGAGAGTACACGGGAGCAACATCCGCTCGATATATTTTTTTAAAGGCATCTCAGAAACAATTAAAAAGTTACCTGATAAGGACCAAATAATTCTGAAAAACAAAATTTTTAATTTGGTTACCGAAACAGAGTTGGAAGTGATTGACAAATCTTTAAATACTCAATTTTATCAATTATTATAAAATTATATCGTACCTATTTAATTTTATTTATGTTTTGTTTATATGTAAGTAATCTTACTTTATTTTGAATACTGTGATTTACGTAACACATAATGTATATAATTTACTTTCTTATACTAATTTAAATCAATAAGATTATTCAAACCTTAAACACACTGCTAATTTTTCTTCTGTAGATACAGCTTTCCTAAATTTTGTGTCCATCTTCTTGATGCTGTCTTTTATATGGTTGTGTATGAAATTAAATTGATCGCGGCTCATTCGACAAATTAAAAAAATTGTTTGTCGTCTAATTTTGGCAATAATTTTATATAATGTCCATAAAGTCCTCTTTCTTTATTAATATTGCTCACCCACCATTTATGTTTTTTTTTTTAATATTTAATAAAATAAAATTAGTCTCAAATTCATCATCGGAATCACTGAATTCTGAATCCAACAACAGTAAATTATTGACATCCATGTTGCTGCAGTCAATGATACATACTAAGGTATCTCGCTTCAAGTGGAGTCGCACGCCTCGCGCGGGGTGGAATTCCTATTCGGCTGTTTTCGTTCCTATTCTGTACCAACCTCGCGCCTAGTGGAGTTTAGGCTTTAAATAGGTATGCCGTGTTACTCCTGCTCCTAGATATATGCGTTTTTTTTTTTTAATATCAGATGAGCTATCTCGTTTAACTGATTTTAACAGCAAAACTAACTGGCAAATTAGATTCAACAGAAGTACTTGGTAAAATTGATTCAATAGAATTTGTATTCAGTACATTTGCAGGAATATCATCTATTAAAGTGTTTGTTTAAGCATTAGTTTCGTCTGGACGATTGTTATTTCTGTATTTTACTTCTTTCCATCTTTTAAGAGCTCTAGGATCAAAAGATTGCTCTGGCACAACATGTCTAGCAACTGGAGAAATTCCAGCTTTCTTAAAACCAGTGATCAATATTTCTTGATTTGTTTCCGTCCAAATATTGTCAATCAACTTTGAAAAAATGCTTTTTGGTATTTTGACTCCCACGTTTTTTCTTTGCCACTCCACTAACTTTGCGTCCCATTTGCACTTTAGAGATTTAAATACGCTGAAATCTAAAGGCTGTAGTATGTGACTGGTGTGTGGAGGCAGTTTTAATATTGTTACCTGCTTCTCGATAGCAATTCTTATTACTTCTACACCCAAATGTGTAGCGTGACCATCGAAAATGATTAGAACTGGACGTTCGTTACCAATGTGAGGTATAAAGCTTTTTTCGAAGTAGTTTTTAAATACTTCACTCTCCATCCAACCGTTTGAGGTTGCTGCGTATGTAGTGTTTGGAAATTCACTTCCAGAAGGTGCTATCCACTGGTCCCATACGTGTTTCCCCTTGAATATTATAAGTGGTGGTGCTTTATCTCCTATTGCACTGCAGAGCACATCAAAACGGTAGTATTCTGTTTACCAGGACCACTAGTTGTACGTGTTGCCGGCAGACCACGCTGTCAGACTATTTTCGTTTTTGAAGGGTCAGCGCAAAAACTGCTTTCGTCCAAATTTGAGAAGGTTTGTCTTTCAATCCTAATTCTTTAATTGTTTTCTCCAGCAAATCAAAGTAGTCATTTATCAGGAAAGGATCAACATTTGTCTCTCTTGCGAATTCCACACTTTGAGGCATTTTTATAGAGAGGTTGTGCGTAGATTTAAAGTTGAGGAACCAATCTTCTCCTGGTACCCCGGCTTTAAATGGCGTTTCTATTTTATTAATTCTAACATAATCGCCAACAGTTTTCAGTATCTCTTTTCGAGATAAACCGAACCCCCAACGTTCCATGCTACAAATAGCATTTGCAAGGGACTTTTCATCTGCAGCACCAATAGCAGGACGGCTACCATAGCTTATGCTCCCTTTGCCTATTCTGCCTTTGTTGTGATCGTGCAGTGTGTTTTTAGGAATGCCATATATTAAACTAGCCCGGTATACTGTTAGTTCGCCAGACTTTATCCTCTGTATAGCGATTTTGAAGGATTCCAAAGAATACCCTGTCCCTCTTTCACTTTTTCTTACGTAAATCCTCACCATAATTTATTCTGAAACATAAGAAAAATCATAAATTTATCTTAGGGGTAAGTGCGTACCATAACATGGAGTTGCCCCACCATTTTAGTGCGAACTTGCCCCCGAAACATGTTTCGCAGGGGCAAGAGCAGACTACCACGACAAAAATGGATGCAGATTCTTTTTCAAAACAAAAACAATTACTACTTAAAATAGACACACAAAACAATAATACTTACAAAAAATTTCACCAAAATCCTGGAAGATGCCGAATATAATTACAGATGAATTTTAAGACACGCACTCGACGTACACTTTAAAATGTAGGTTGGGTACACAATGCTGCGTCACAATGTTTCGCTGTCGGCGAAACCATCGAACTAAAACGCAGAAATGTGATACAAGTTTGTTCGACTTCATTCGCATAGGTGGCGCCTCTATATCCAAAGGCAATAATATTTACAGGCCAGGTTCGCACTTACCCTAAAAACGGTCTTGCCCCACCTTACCTTATTCATAATTTTTTTGATGAAAGTTGTCGTTTTTAACCAAAACTCATATAGAAAGTAACACATTTTTCAACTATTCAAAAAATAGTAAAAAGAGTAAATACTACATTCAAATTATGTTTAGTTAACTTTTTCCATTTATTTATCTCCTTGGATATCATTTAAAATTTAACAACATGTTAGCGAAACTTTGATATCTGGTCCAATTAATTTTAATTTTTATGACGGTAAAATCCAAACTTCGTCACTATATACAAGTTAGATTTATTGATTTGCAATAAATGTTTAAAAAAAATAATATTTTGAGTGTTTTACAACATAAGATAATTTTAGCTTCAGAAGTCAAAAGTTTAGATACAGATCTGTTACAAGTATATGTTTATCGTACTGACTGAGTTCAGTCTTACACGATTCTACCCAGGATGTTATATGATTCTAAGATATGATGTTGCATTATTCTGGAATCGTATTGCTGGAGTATCTGTGGGAACACCGTTTCCTAACTTGTTTTCACCAATTTTCAAGTATATTATAAGTATAATTGTGCTTGACTGGAACATGTACTTGCAAATGGTTTTAAGCAAGAAATGTTGTCTAAGCAAATTAAAAGTATTTTATTATATAGCATAGAAAATTTAAAAATCAATAAAAAAATTATATATTTTCAAATGATTATGACTTGAGTAGTTTGGAAAAGTAGAAATAAATAAAAAAATTTAAACAAGACATAATTAACTTTATTCAAGACAAGACGATACATATCATTCTCGTCTCGTTCGCTTCAATACTCGTTGCAGATCTCGATACGTGATATATTTATGCGCATTAATTGCGGTTATCCGCTATCAAATCTCGGACCTCAAAGATGTTGTTGGGTCGTACGTGTGTCGAGTTGGTTGGGTGCAATTATAGACAGCTTCTGTTATTTTCACACAGTTTATTTACATATACAAAATAATGCCTGGCCGATCGGCAAAACGTCCTAACGCGCTGTATGCGTCCTGGATCAGCTGGAGCCTTGGGTCTCGTGGGTGGACGAGGCTCCGGTTGACGTTGTGGTATTGCGGGCCCTCCACGTGCAGGGGCCGAGGCCGGAACTGCGCTTGTGAGCCGCTGATATATAGCGACCGGCAAAGGCCGGCCGGCGAAGTGCGGGGCAGGCCCGCAGTGGAGGTGGCCTTCGGTGAAGTTGGCGGCAGCGGTGACACGGGGCGCACTGTGAGGGGCCGCAGGGCTTCGGGGAATGGCTCGGTGTGGATGGCGGCGCGTAGGGCGGTCTGTCTCCTCTTGGCCGGTGGCTTCCTCGATGGAGCGGCGGCTGGTGGTGTGGAGTCCTGTGCCATCCGTGGACCTAGGGGGCTTGTGTTTCTGACGCCTCCGGCCTTTCGACTTCAGAGTGTCGTTTTAGGTAAGTCCGGCCTTGCGACTTCAGAGCTTATCTTCAACTAGGTCCGGCCTTTCGACTACAGAGCTTAGCTGGTCTTTAAATGCTTGCTGTGAGGCGTACACCTCGTTTTGCACTGCTTTTCAGCCCTTAAATACCCGTTGAGACGGGTGGGGGTTGTGTGTGCGCGGGTGCAGTGTTGGGGGTGGGTGCGCTGTTCAGCGCGCGCCGGTTGGAGTTTCCTAACAGTACTCGCGTATCGCTTGAGCCGGACGCGTTTTTTGCTGTGCGGGGTTTCCGCTACAATGTTAATTGGGATTTGAGAGGTGAGAGGAGAGTTTTATATTTCAACATATTATTGAACCATATTTCTTGCAGTGAGATGATATTCATTTGTATTAGTTTCGTTACAATCAAATTAGCATTTAGATTTTGATTTATTCATTTACTACTTTACATTTTTATGATTGCAGTACGTCAAAAGGTCCAAAAATAAAAATTATAGAAATGGAGGGATCTAGCCCAGTTGTATTTAACTTGAAGTTTCTGATTAATTTTATCGTTGGCATTGACCACCACAAGTTGCTTATAACAGATTTTTATGTATCGGTTACACAAGCCAACAGTAGCGTATACCACCAATTTAGCATTTTTTCAAATATTATCACCTCTAAATTTTGAAGACTAAGTTCTCTTCTTAGTATATAATATGGAGTCGTATTATGTAGGTAGTATATAGTTTAAAAAAAGTTAGCTTCAGCTTTTTCCATGTTTATGGCTACATACTGCCCAAGAATTCAGCTGCATATAGAGCTGTTGGTATTACGACAGATTGATAAAGTTTTTGGTTTGGATCTGAACAGTTTATTTTTGCTTTAATTTAAGTGCTTTTTATAGCGTCCGTTGCTTTGTTGATTTTGCTGATGAATTCTTCGACTGCATGTTTATATAGTCCAGATGCTGAGAACTTTATTCCTAGATAGGTGTATGCCGTGATCAGTTTTATTCCTTAGGCGGCCTACCGTTGTGGAAATACAATATTTGTGTTTAGCTGGCGTTAATAGCTAATTCTACTGAGTCACAGTATTGCACTAGCGCTCTCAATTTTCGCTGAACATCAACCTGGGATCTTGCTAAACTCACAATATCGTCCGCGTATTGTAAAGTTTAATGTCTGATTTGTTGTAATAAATATTCTTTCAAGATGCTGTGAACTGAAGTATTTTTCGTGGTTCGAGATATACAGCGCGAACAGCAATGGGCTCATGCTTTCGCCTTGTAAGACTCCCTTGCTGACTGGAGTGGGCGTAGTAGTTTCATTGCCGATATTTGTATGGTTGCTTCTTCGTAGATGTTTCTTAAAATCCAACGATTTTGCACTAACTCCTATGTTAAAATTTTTGGTGTATGACTTATTATGAGGAACAGAGTCAAAGGCTGTTTTTAAATTACGAAAATCGTATACGTGCTTTCCGTGTTCGATATTATCCGTGTTCGAACAATGGTATCTAGTATGAATATGTTGTCAACACATGATATTCGTTTTCGGACACCTGCCTGGGCTTCCGGCAAGATATCAATACTTTCCACCCAGGTTTGGAGTCGATTATTTATTATATGTACTTTAGTAAAGTGTTTACATTTTCAATCATCTTCACAACATAAATCACACATGAAAGTACCAGTGTCATCAGGCTCTTCTGTTTGGCATTTTTCATGGAAGGTTCCCCGGCAAAAAGAGCGTTCAATCCATTCCGCACCGTTTTTAATTCGGACGTCATCTGAGTACAATCCATTGCATGATCCACATTTCCAATCGTAATTTTTTTAAATTTTCTTATTCATAATCCCAGATGTAGAAGGTTTACTAGTTGCATTAGTTGATGTCGATACTGTTTTAGACTTAGCGGACGGCTTTGTACCAGCTTTTAACTTTGTCTTGTTTGAAAATTATTTTTATTTAACTTGTTCTGTACATTTTGGAGACTTTTCATTTTCTTTCATTTTAGCAATATAAGTTGGTGATGTTATATTTTTTGACTTTCTCTTGCTACTCTTAGTATTAATTTTCGGGACACTTATCACGGTCAACAGTCGTTCTACTTGACTATTTTTTGATGGTGTTAATGAAGAAATGCTTGATTGACAGGAATGGCTTGGGATAGTTGCAGAAGTAGGATTTTGATTATATAGAATTGGAGAGTTATCAGTAGGGATTACACAATTTGAATTATCAACTGTTAGGTTGCTGGAAGGGTTGATTTCGATAGCTTTTTCAGTTAGTAGAAACGGAGCAGTAGCTTCTTTCAGTATCATCTTGTCATTGAATTCCTGTCTTTTTTAAAAGCATTCTGGATATTCGATGTAGACATAGCATTCACATAGCATTAAAGATAGAAAAAAATTAAACGATTTGGTTTATCATGAGTATGTTTATTCATATAATCAGTCATTGTTGTAGCCCAATGAGATTTTAAGGATTTATATACACCCACGTCCAAAGGCTGTAGTAGATGTGTCGTGTGGGCCGGAAAAGTTAAAAGATGAACATCAATTTTGACGGCCAACTCAATACTTTGGGAAGTAATGTGGGATGCATGAGAATCCATTACTAAAATCAACGGTCTTACAGCAACTGAGGATATAAAAAACTGGAACCATTCTAAATTTAAATCGGAATTAATCCAACCTTTGGGTGATAACTTGATTTGCGAGTTAGGCAGACAATCTTTTTTTTAGCAATTCGTTCCAACGTACGCCTTTAAAAATTATTGTTGGCGGTAACCATGTTCCATCGGCACAAATGCATCCAATAATTGTTTGTGTTTCTCCTCTTTCAGCATACGTGCGGCGATAAATGTATTTTTTTCCCACTGCAGTTACAACTTTCGGCCCTTTGACTACATACTGAAGTCCAGTTTCATCTGTATTCCATACATGATATTGCAAACTCTTTTCATCAATATTTAACTTAGCGTAGAGTTTTTTCAACGTAGAATAAAATTGTGCAATTAAAGTGGGGTTTCCACACGAAGCACGGTAAGCTGAAAGATTTTCAGGCACTCTTAATGTTAAATTATATCTAGACTGAAAGTGCGTCCACCACCATTTGCTTGCAATACGCTTATTTTCATTAAAAAATGAGCTCTACCAGCAATTTCCGCTAACTTAAACGCTATAGTTCTCACCTGAAAAACTGTTAAACCGAAACCTAATTCTTGCATTTTGATAATGTAATGGTACAATTTTAGTTCCAACTCAGTAGTAAGGGCAAAATGTTTTCCTTTGCTAATCAAAACATTTTATTGGTTAATATCAGTATTATTCTTCAAATACCGTTTTAACGTTGACCAGGGAACATTATTATCTTTTGAGGCTTTATATATAGATTTTTTGTTCTGTATCACTTCTTTCACTGCACTTAGCATTTCGACAGTCTCATAACTACGATACGAACACGATTTTTTCTGTTTTCTTCCACCATTATCAACATGTTGGGTCTTTTTATCAGGTGCCATAATTATGTTCCAAAATAGTATAGGTTATTTGGTGATACCTGTAATTTTATAATCAGATACAGTTTATTATTTGTCATGCTCCACCACATATACTTACGCAAAAAAAACTCATTAAATAGTTAATATTATACCTTGATAATATTGTAGCGAGTACGGCTCTGTTCTCTCTGGAACAGTCGACGCATCATGGTCTGCTGCGCGTTTGCCGCTGTCTCATACGCAATACAGAGACAAGTCCTAACCTGTTCGCTCTGCGTCATGCGTGTACAGTGTTCCAGACGCTCTCGTATATTCTAGAATATCTTGTTCCAGTATATAAGGAAGAGTTTCGGCCGGCAAGATTTATTCTGTATTTTAAGTGTGAACAGTGCAAGTCGTTGCTAAATACTTTAATGTGAATATAAATACTTGTTGTAAATAAATATATGTCTTAGTAGTTGTACTACATTATTTTAGTTTTAAATAAATATTTTGTTATAGTGTTTTCATTGCCCGTGTTTCATATAATAATAAAATTCACCGAACCCGAAATTGTAATAAACGTTACAATATATTTCAAAGTAAGCGCTCGAACAATGTAACAAAACTGTAGCAAAGGTGAACTTCAAGTTCCCACTCGGCTAAGGTTATTAAAACTACAAATCGAAAGTAATTTTCGAAAACAAAGGTAGATTATAATGGCAAATCTATAGCGAACACACTCATATCCAAATATACGTAATTTTATTTGCACGAACTTGACAAGAAAATTCGGAATTCAGACATTGCGATTAACTTAAGAAATGTCACTCCATAATGAAAGTTAGGACGTTTACGTTTTGTTGTGAATAAACAAGCCCGTCATCCGGGTGCCACATATTTAACTATGAATGTCGACAGACATTCTATTGGAAACATTTTGGACCATTTTAGCAATAGGTTATTATGTGATTAATTTTACAAAAACTATCACCAAATTACCTTACCTTACCCTAACTCTTGGGTTTGTTACGTTTCGTTTTGAGCCCTTCTTCGAATTTCACTCGGTTCATTGTTTATTGTGTATCAGCAACTGAAATTTAATTATCAATTAATTATTGACCGATCAATTTTGATAATACTTAGCATCAGTTAGATTTCCTTCTTGTAGTATTTCATTTACCAGTAAAACTTAGATTCAGTTGCTCTTGGTCTCATTGCTATTTTTGTAGGATATCACATTGTTTGGTTAGCTGTCAGACAATTAGTGGCCGTTCGCCGCGAAGTAGCTCTGCCGATATTATTGTCGGCTAGGCGCGCCTTTTTACCGGCACCATTCGAATTTAGGCGGAGGCTGTCTTTGTCTTCGCGCATCGCTCTCTTTTCTTGGCAGAATTTTACAAGTTTGATTTCGAACGGAGGCAGTTCGTATTTTTGTCTTTTCGAACGACGTCTGTTGCGGAAATGTGAGATTTGAATATTGGAAGATGGGCTATTTCAATTATATTTCGGCAAACCTGTTCTGTTTGCGAAATACCCTTGTGGGGATTTGGGAAATAGCGCCATTTAGGGAATATTGCAGTTTAGGTTACTGCATTATTCGTCGGAGTTGTTCCGGATTTGGTTCCCAGTAGGAAAGATCACATATTGTCTGCCACTTGAAAGCCGCCCAAGAACTCAGGTAAAGATGTCTGTTCATTTGTTAGTGAATCTGCCTTTAGTCAAGTAAAGTTAGCCTGTTAGTAACTTTCCCTCGCCCATGGACCTAATTGCAGTCGTTTGTTTTAGGCTTTTTGTTTTTGACGTCAGCTGGTCATCTTTTTGACGTCAGCTAGTTCGTCTTTATGTACGTTTTGTTGTACGTTGTACGTGTTTACGTATTTTTGTGGCTGGTCAGCTGTTCGTGCCATTGTTGGTTTATGCTGTGTGCCCGTGTTCCTGGCATCGAAGCTGTTGTGAGCGCACTAGCTCGTTGGCGTTGCATTGGAGGAGTTCCTGTTAATTGTTGCCAAGGGAGTAAAGCCCAGCAGCTGTGGGAAAAGAAGCCACGTGTAGCGGAAGTGACGCTGCGTGACGTTCCCATTTCACGTGCTTGTCCGCCATCTTGGAAGTGACGATCTTGGACATCCGGCTGGCAGATCGAGTTGTGCCACTGCTGCCACCTGTCCCGTTCACGCCTGGACGCCATACAGCTAAGCCAGAATCATTTGTGTATGTGTATTTTTATTCATTGTTTTGTCTTGTTTCAAATTTATATATATATATATTGTCATATTTGAGTTTTATGTACCGTATTGTTACACTTTGGCTTGTGTGCCTTCAGCTCACGAGATTATTTGAGTTAACGATTAGTGAGATCCTTTAAGAGTAGTTACAGATTTTATTTGTGAAAATCCATTTAAGAATATTTTGTTAGAATCATATAGTCGTGACGTTGTTGTCACCTACGAGGTGTGTCGTTCGTGCAACGCACTAGTTATTAGGGTCTGCGTTTCTGTAGTCACGTACGTTCGGTCGCGCCGCGTAAATGTATCATTGGCCAGTGAAACGTCTTACGTCTGCTTACGCCGAGTCACTGTTAGCACCATTTTAGGTGTCGACGTTACCGCAGTCCTAATCGCTACCGTGAACCACAGCGCCCCGCCGTCGCTTATGTCATTATTCGTTCTCAGCTTAAGTGGATTTACGATCCAGCTATCGTGTAGCAACAACGGTTGTGTCCTGTATAACTTACTCGTTAATTGCTTTAATATATGAGTAATATCCCGCATTCTCCTTTTGTTATTGAAGTATTTGGCACCTCTCGTAGTCCCGTCCTGGGAAGTATCCCGTACTTTGTCGGCCGTAGTACTTTTGTTGAACCGGTCGCGGCTCAGGCCGGCTGGCGCCCATCAATTTTGTGATTTATCACCCCTTCTCCGACTCACTCCCATCTTCACTGAGTTTAGCCGCGGTTCAACCGTCCAACCCGGGCTCATCCCCCAGGGAGCGTAAGGTTGATTATTGTAGCACAAAGAAATTTGCGTTACAAGTTTTTTTCTCGAGGACAGGGTTAAAAAGTAGATAGAAAGCACAGCTATCACTCCAGCAACCGCAACATTTTTTGACCTCGATTGACCCCGCTGTAGATGTTGAATAAAATTACGATTCCGATTTGGTGGCCTTGACAAGGTTTGCAGTTTGAATTAAATCTTTCAACAGGTTTGAGATAATTAAAGACAACAATATAATTTAGTTTATTTATTATTCTTAATATTACATAGCAGTTTAACAACAAGTCTTTAATATTAATGTAAGAATTTTATTTACTAATTAATATTACATAGCAGTTTCATCAAATTAACATATACACCATAATTATAATAAGTCCTCCTTATTTATATAAGAATTAAATTTATCATTGAATCCTAACCATTTAACATAATATCGATTTTTATCTTTACGTAATATTTTTTCTATTAGATATATACCAGGATACTTTGTACGTTGAATTTCATACTCATAAAAGCCACCTGCAATATCTTGTCCATTTTCATCCTGCAACAAGTATGTGATCGGAGATGTGGATTGTATTTTGACTATTTTAAATATTTCCGTGGTCCAAGATGGTTGATACCCTTTCTCAAATATTGATTTGTATTTACTGATTCGAACATAATCACCAACTTTATATCGCGCAGGTGTAGTTATTTTAACTCGATTGTAAATAGTGTTTAATAATTTTTTCTCATGTTTCTCACTTACATCAATTGGTTTTAAACCAGTTGTTCTATGTTTAGTATTGTTATATTTTAATATTAAATTTTCTAACATATCAACCCATTTGTATGTACCTTGAAAACTAAACTCTTTCCACATCATTGATTTTAAAGTTCGATTAAATCGTTCAATAATTCCTGCTTTTATAATACTGTATGTTGAATAATGATTCACATTATATTTTTTCATCAAATTAGAAAATTCTTTATTGTAAAATTCTTTACCATTATCGGTTTGTAGATTTTTAGGAATAATTTTGTTTTGAAACACAACACTCATAGCGATTGTTACATCATTGCCAGATTTTGATTTAACTGGCACAGCCCATGCTCTCTTCGAAAATGCATCAATAACTGTTAAAATGTATTTGTGTCCTCGATTTTCTTTCACATACGGTATCATTTCAACAAGATCGGCTTGAAATAAATCGTTTAAACCTTTTACAATAACACGTCTTCGTTTAAAGTTTCGTCGCACATCTTTATGTAATTCATTCACAATTTCTCTTTTACTCATACTAAACTAGTTTCTAGAATAATTTCCACTGAAAGTCTTTGTATACTCTTTCGTCCTTCTATATGATAGAATGTTAACTTATCATTAACTGAAACCTTCTGTTCTAATAACGATAATGATTTATCATTGATTTTTGTACCAATTAATATTCCACTTTTATTATATTGCACATTTTTTATTATTCCTTCACATGGAAATAGATAGAAAGATTCACCATTTTCAAATTTATATTCATCACCATGTAAATTTAAAATGAAATTTATTATAAGTATGCTATGATACTTTGAAATTTTAATATCAATGCTATCATCAAAAGCGAACAATCTTTGATTAACATAATCATTAAATTTTAGTGTTAATTCACTTTCTAGATTCTTAATTAAATTTGAAACATATTTTACAGTCACAACATCATTTTCAACCGTGGGAATTCCCGTCAAACGAACAGCTTTTAGTTCAAATGTTTTATTCTGTATATGTTTTAATATTTTCTTTTTTACACGTTTTTGTATACCTTTAACTATATGAGTTCCGAACTTATCAACATGCATTTTAACAATGGGAATGCATATTCTATTTCTTTTATTTAAATTATAATTTGTGCCTCTCGTAATGTTTCTTCTATTTGCACAATTTCATCATCATGTCCTGTGTGTCCAGCTAATTTTGAAGCAATTAACAACCTTAACCTCGATACAAGTTTGTTGAAGTCACACCAATAAATATATTGTGCTCGTTTGTTTGTTACATTCAACTCTGGAAATCCTAATCCGATTGGTGTTTTCAACTTTGATGTGGATCTTGTTCGCACATGCGGAACTATATCTCTTATAATATTTTTATACTTTAAACTATGTTGAGATATTATATTCCCCAACCTGTTATAATATTTTCGATGTGCATTTGTATTTTGAACAATTTCCAAATAATTATCTTTATCGGTTTTGTTATATATGTTAGGGTTTGGTACTTTTAATGTTAAAAGTTCATATAATCCGGGCGTACCTTCATACCACTTGCCATTAATATTTAGATCGTTATTATCTATTTCAACTTCAGAATCTCCAATCATAAATTTATCAGAAATTGGTTCAAGTCGGATTCCATACACACTGTCTAGTTCAGAACTATTAATTGCGTAAGGTGCCATATACTTGCCAGCAATGTCCCCCAAGATATTTTGAGAAGATTGTTCTAAGTCTTCCTTTGTTTGAAATTGTTCTTTAATCTGTTGTTGTAGTGGTGACATACCTGGATATTCACTAATTTCATCATCTTTTAAAAAATCTAACGCTCTTTTAGGAACAATAGCTGGCGATTCATCGTCTTTTAAGAATGTTGGTACTCTTTTAGGAGCAATTTTTCTTCTCGGTGTTTCAAACGCCTCACCATGTAATACCTCAGGTTCTTTTGTTACGGCAAACGAATTTTTTCTAATGTACCACTTAAATGTGATAAAGGTGCAACGATAGGCTTAAAAGTTTCACTCAATAATTGTTCTGTTTCTTGTTTACCACGTTTAAGAGTCAACAATTTATTTCTAATAATATCTTTTATTTTAACTATATCTTGCAACGTACGTGTTTCATCCATTATGTCACAAATAAAAATGGCGTGAAATTACACATATCCATTGTCTATAAACTTTTTAAAAAATTATCAAACCCTTTTCTGTAACGACCGTTAAATAAATCACATTCTTTATTTATCACAACAAATTCATAATTATCCATCCAACAATTTGCACAAAAGTTTCTAAAGTCAGCAAATGTCATATCCGTATTCACATGATCATTATACACATGTTTTAGGTTTAAATCATCTTGCTTAAATAGAACGAGTAAATTTGCATTATCACGTATAAGTTGTTTACATACCCGCGCATAAGTTTGAATAAGGCAGAATGTATCAATTTCTTTATGTCTTCCTTGACAAAAGTAGCTACACAAATGTTCTTGTCGATCAGTTGCAATATCGTCGAATATGAAAATTGAATTTGGTAATACTTCACAGAGTGGGGTTAAATTAGCATTATCGGTGTATGGAAAATATTTTATACCACTTATAGACTTTAAAATATTCTCTAAGATTCGATATTTTGGTTGAAACAGCGATTTGGAGTGTAGATATATGTTTTCAAATCGTAAACCATTAAAACTTGTGAGTAATGAAATCATTAAGTTTGTTTTTCCACAGTTTGATGGTCCAGCAATAATACAACGTATATTATTAGGAAAAAGGATTCCATGTTTACCAACACTTTGTTGTTCACCCTCAATGTTCAACACTTGAATAGCACATTGTTGTTTTTCAAATCTCATCTTGCGTATGATGTGAATAAATTATATGTACACATATTTATTAGTATTAGTATAGTATACATATTGAATTCAGTAACATGGAGTCACGAGGAAAAAGTGTACTTCGTGATGCGATTCAGAACGCTAGAAGAACATATTTAACGGAGACAAGAAGGGGTAATGTAACTGACATAATTCCGGAAACATTGAATGCTGCACGGAAAAGTGTACAAAAACGTAAAAATGAATCGTATGAACCACCGCGAGTCATACCAATACCAAAAACCGGAGGATTTTTATCATTCCTTATTCCATTGTTTGCTGGTTTGTCTGCTCTTGGAGGTTTGGCTGGTGGAGCTGCGGGAATAGCAAAAGCTGTGAATGAAGCAAAATCTGCAAAACAACAACTGCTTGAAGCTCAGAGACATAACAAGACGCTGGAGGCTATTGCAGTTGGAAAACGAGGAGACGGTTTATATCTTGGAAAACATAAAAATGGATTAGGATTATTTCTTAAACAAAAAAAAAAAAACTTCCGTTAAGAGCGCTCACTGATGTAGATTTGCAAAAGTATGCTATAAACATTCCATATTTTCGTGGAATTTACATGCGTGACAATTTACCAAAATCAGGACCTTTATATAATGAATCTGCAATTGTTAATTTAGACAGTAAAAACAACATTGGATCACACTGGGTATGTTACAAGAAACGAGGAAATCGTGTGCAATATTTCGACAGTTTTGGAAACTTAAGACCACCCATTGAATTAATTAATTATTTTGGTGAAAAAGTGAAAATTAAGTATAATTATCGTCGATATCAAAAATTTAATTCATTTAACTGTGTTCATTTGTGTTTAAAGTTTCTGTATAAAAAATAATGTCGTTAACAATTACACTCACCGGTAAACAGTCAGTGTTGAGTGCTGATTATTCACCACCGCTACATTTAACTGGTGGTAGTGGAGAATGGGTTATCGGTCTCGTTGATTTTCAAACATATAACTCCATTCCGAATATTACTGAAGGAAATAATAAATTATACTATTATGAGAAAAATAATAATTTAAAATCCATAATAATTCCACCAGGATCCTATGATATTGAAGATTTAAACGATTACATACGATCCGTTATAGGCGATCCTGATTATGACATTGAACATCATCATCATCAGGAAGAAAAGGAAAAAGTTAAATTTCTACTCACAGCGAACGTAAATACTTTAAAGTGTCAAATTTCATGTTCAAACAAGATAGACTTTACAAAGGAAGATAGTATAGGAGGTATGTTAGGATTTAATAAAAAAATACTGAACGAAAATGTGTTACATGATTCCGACTCCATTGTAAACATTATGAAAGTAAATAGTATTCAAATAAAATGTAATATTTGTACAGGATCGTATGTAAATAATTTAAACGAACATGTATTACACGTTTTTTTCCCACATGCACCACCAGGGTATAAAATAGTTGAGGTGCCAACAAATATCATTTATTTACCAGTGAGCGTTAGAGTCATAGACAACGTAACTTTAAAAATCGTTGATCAACAAAACGAAATTATCGACTTTCGTAACGAAAAAATTACAGTTAGACTGCATTTAAAACAAGTCAATGGTAATTAATTTTAATAGAAAAAGAGTGATAAATATTAAATATAAACGATTGCAACCCATCACAAAGTTAACAAGTGAGAATATAAAATTTCTTCAGAGTCAAGGTTACAGACTAAAAGGAAATGAATAATATTCTGCATATTGAAGAAGAAGTGTTATTTGATGAATCAATAACACGTGTTGAAGTTCATTCACATCAACCATACATTGCCTCCACATTCAATAATAGCGATGAAATCAGAATTCCCATTCAAAACCAAGCAGTTTTCACACTTCCTAGTCAAAGTTCGATCGTAATTGAAGGTGAATTACTTAAAAAGGATGGAACTCCGCCTGCGGCATCATCATATTTAATCAATAATGGTATTGCACACTTGTTTGATGAAATAAGATATGAGTTAAATGGCATCGAAATAGACAGGTGTAAAAATGTTGGTATAACCTCAACAATAAAAGGGTACTGTTCGTTTCATGAAGGACAAAAAAGAACTTTGGAAAATGCTGGTTGGGGGGGGTGGATCCATTATAACTGATGCTAAAGGGCAATTTAATGTGTTGATACCTTTAAATACCATTCTTGGTTTCGCAGAGGATTACAAAAAAGTTCTGATGAATGTGAAGCAAGAACTTGTTCTAATTAGATCAAGGTTGGATTCAAATGCGTACGTTACAACAGAAGATTTAAAATTGAAAATTACAAAAATAGATTGGCGAATGCCTTACATTTATGTGAACGATAAAGTACGGTTATCATTTTTAAAGAAACAGGAAAGGTATAAGCAAATACAAATCCCCTTTCGATCATGGTCATTATTCGAATTTCCGCTACTGCCCACGTCCGAGAAGCAAACATGGACCATTAAAACATCTTCACAGTTTGAAAAACCTCGATATGTGATTTTAGCATTTCAAACTGATAGAAAAAATCAAGATAGTAAAAATAGTAGTGAATTTGACCATTGTAATATTTCTAATGTGAAACTGTTTTTAAATTCCGATAATTATCCCTATGAAAATTTAAATTTAAATATACAAAATAATCGTTATGCTATCTTGTATGATATGTATACACAGTTTCAAAGAGATTATTATGATAAAGATGTGTTACCTCAACCGCTTTTGAGCAAAAATGATTTTATTACAAAAACACCTCTTACAGTACTAAACTGTTCTAGACAAAATGATAATTTAAAAACAGCTCCGGTGGATGTGAGACTTGAATTTGAAGCTAATGAAAACTTTCCAGCTAAAACTACTGCCTACTGTCTCATTATTCATGATCGTATAGTAGAGTATAACACAATGAACAGTTCAGTTAAAACTCTTGTGTAATACAATAAACGGTTAGTAACATAATGGAGTTTATTGTGGACATACAAGGTTTCACTGCTAACAATAGTAGTTTTGTGCCTAAAGAAATTGATATATTAACAAGAAATGGCGAGAAATTGCAACATTTCATTCTCGAAGCACCTTACGAGTGGAACAATTTAAATAAATCGCGTCAAAAAGAAGCGCAATGGTTATTGAATAATTATCACGGATTGTATTGGGATTCCGGTTCCTGTTCTTACACACAGACACTCGAAAACATTACATGTCAACTTTCGAAAGCTATAAAAATTTATGTGAAAGGAGAGAGAAAGAAGAAATATCTGCAAAATAAACTGAAATTGTGTGTTGATGTGGTTGATTTAGTACAGTATCCTAGTTTAAAAAATGCGAATACAATTAATTTTTCATGTTTCTCACATTCACCACCATTTATTTGTGCAATGCGAAACGTGTTTGTAATTAAAAAATGGTTGGATTTACTTGCACAGGAACTTGTTTTGTAAGGTTGTTGACAAATAAAAGTTTATATTTAAAATATGTTTTTATTATAAAGTTCATCATGAATTTTTGTTCCTTTACACACATATAATAATTCCTTAAATGCTAGTACATTCATATTAATATCCTCATCTAAAACAGTTTCAATACATGGTAGCTTAGTTGTACAATTATTTATCTTACAATAATCACGCACGCGAGTTAAAATTTTTCCGTAATACTCAGCAAATTTTATTGATTTTAACAACTCCATTTTATGATCAATTATGTTATTAATTTGAAACATATTTTGAACAGATGATAATTCTAAAACAATAGTATATTCATTGTTATTCCATGTTAATGTTAACATTTTTTTACCATTAATATTGTTAAAAAAAAAACAATGATTTCCCTGTATATTCTGACACGTCATATCCACACCACAATCAAAATAATTTAAAATCATATTTTTGTATTTACTTAATTCGTTCCACTCTGCTAGAGTAAACTGAATTCCAGAATTGTCTGGTTTACTTGTACTAAATTTTATAACAGGTGTATAATTCCTAATTACACTCAAGCCTATACTTATCCATTTCGTTTTACTCTTATTCAACGGATAGTTTGAGGAAAGTAAAAGAGAATCTTCTTTATATAAAGATGTAAGCAGTTCACTATTCTTGATGATGTCTGCAAAATCGTAATAGTATGTGCTAGAAGCAGTTGAGTCGTCAAGTTTTCGTGATTGAGCCATCTAAGAGAGATAATATGTATAATTAATTTTAATACTTATATATTTTAAATATTATACTTACTCTCCGTTAGCGAAATTCTTTGGATCACTTTTCGCAGTCTATTGAAAATTCTTGAATTCTAAGGAGTTTATATATACTTTAAATCTTAAATATGATTGGTTAAAATAAAACCTGTTCTTATTGGTTAAAATAAAACTCTTTCTTATTGGTTAAAATAACAAAGATATTCGCATATGGGTTAAATTTACTCACGTTTGGTTTAACAAATCTTAGTCATACAATGGTTGAGAAAGTAGTTGCATGTGAATTGCTCTCTATAGCACGTAATTTAGATATTATAAATGAAAAATGTTTTATCGAATATAAAATAAATTTTCGCGATAATTGCAATTTTCGTGATATTATAAGGAAATTGGCGCCATCAGTGTACATATGCAAGGGAATAAATGAAGAAAAATTCATATATATATTAGAAATGTTTGAAGGAGTTGAATTAGAAAAAATGTGGGTGAAATTGCCATACAAATTTAAAGTAAATCTCAATATAATAAAGAGATTACATTGCGTTGAACATTACAATTTACCTACGCAAAGAGACCATATCGACGGATCACCTCCATTAATAAAAAATTGTAATATGTGTAAAACAAATGAATATATAGTGGAAGTTTTTATAAATAAGAACTTGTTTTAAAGCTATTTCTGTATAGTTTAAATAAAATAAAAATAAATTTATATTCCTACATTTTACGTTTTTTACATTCCTCATTCCTATTTCTATCCTCAATTTTCCTTTTCTTTCTAAGAAAAAATATATAATTATAAACAATTATTATTATATTAACGAAAAATATTACCTGTTGTTCTCCATAAATTCGGTCTTAATTTTTAATTTATCTTGAAATAATTTTGAAAATACGGTGCATATGTAACATATATGTATGCATTCTTCCGACATTGAACAATAATATTCACAGCAAACCATAATTAATCTATATCATTAAAAAACTTTGACTAAAGCCTTTGATTATTATTAATTATTTGGATGCAGTTTACACAATCCTGTCTATCTATTGTGTACACAACAAAATCATCACATTTTGCACAACATAAATTCCCATAAGCATCAGCTAGTGAGTATAAACGGATATTATGTTGTTCAAAATGAACGTATGATATATTTGAGTTATCAGCTACTATATTATAAATATTTCTTTGAACGCTATCTAATATAATGCCATTATAGCATGGTGTACATATAATGTTATAACTCATATATCTATCACCATTAAAATTTCTTCCAATCCAAATATTAAGATTATTTGAATTTTCAATTTCTACATATTCTTTAATCACACAGATATTATGATTTGCTTTCAAATTATTCAAAGTGATGTTTCTAAACATATCATTTCGAACAGCACCGCCTAACAATGGCATCTTACCTGAATATTCTTAAAACAGAATACCTTCTCGTTCAATATTTATACTAAGAACCCTACTCCTTAACTAACCTTAAACAAAATTTATTATTCAAATAAAAAATTATGTGAAACCATTACAAGTAAAATAATAGCTTCAGTTAAAAGGTTAAGGAATTATAACAACATTTCACAATTAAATATATATATATAGTTAAAGCAACAATAATAATAAATAAACAGTAATTAAAAATGTGTCTTGTATGTAGAATAACCTGTATTTTAAAATTAAATGGTTGTGATTTTGTGGAAACGAAAATAAGCAACAAGACAATGTTGCACTATAAAAGCATACACACTCTATTTAATTCCTTAGTATTGATGTTAAAATGGCGTTGAATATGTTAAACAAACTCGGTGAAGGTGCAGCATATAAAAAAATTTCTGACTTAGTAGTTGGAGAGAGATATTTAATAAAATATTCAAAATTAATAAAAACCATACACGGCCCCAAATATATTTTGGGCATAGAAGATTATAATGTTTTTTTACCGTTGAGGTTCCAATCTGCGTCTGAGGTGGAAATTAAAGAGTTAGTTGGACAGTTCATAGTTAACATAACGAAACCTGGTGATCAATTTGCGAAATTTAAATTCATCAGGTGAGTTCAAGTAAACAATAATGTTTTTATACTATTTTATAATTTTTTTGTTATAGTAACTATGCAGGAGAAGAAGAACCAATTGCATTGAAATAAACGTTCTTATTTCATAAAATTAGTTATTAATTACGTACAATTGTTTTAAATACGTAAAATAGTGGTTTAGAAATATTATTAGTGGTTAATACAAACATGTTTCCGTGTAATATATGCAACAAAATTTATAAATTGAAAGATAGTTTACATCGACATATTAAATATCAATGCAACAGAAATTTACATTCACTTTGCGAATATTGTGGAAAGTTGTATAGTCCGCTAACTTTTAATAAACATATATCTCACATTCATAACATGAATAATGTTAAAAAAAGTTTACAATCAAATCAATCATCTAAACGATTAAAATTAAACAATCCAAACGATTTTATATTTTGTGAGTTCTGTAGAATTGATGTAAAGAAATCTCTATTCAACTCTCATAAAAAAACTAGTGAACATAAATTGAAAGCTTGTGTCGACTGTGAACCTGATGTTTCAATTATTAAAACCGCTTTTAAGTGTAGAATTATATCGTTTCAAATTAAAAACAGGAATTTACAAACAGATATTCCATCATTCTTAAAAATTTTAAAACCTAAAGTGTGCAATCTAATTAAAAAACAGCTTGAAATTCATCATTCAGTAAAGTTGAATATAGAATTATTTTGCTCATATATACTACCTGCAAAGAAGGACAGCGAGGACATAAAATCATTCAACACAAAATTTCAAGAAATTACGCATTCTACGGATTTGGCAGAAATATACGATAGCTTATCGTCACGAATCGAAACAGACAGCAATGAATTTCAGGTAATATACTCAAATATATTTTTGTTACAAATTTACAAAAAATTTGTGTTTGCAGGAAAAAGGTTCTGGCTGGACGTTAGTCAAAGTAGAACATTTAGAAATAAACATGAATAAATATTCTCCAGTCTCGGCATCATCATACATCCCACTACCAAATGATATTTTAAAGAAGCGAGCTTGTGTTAACGTTGAAAACATCGATGAAAAATGTTTCCAGTGGGCAGTTCTATCAGCGCTACACCCTTCTACAGTTCATGCAGAGCGAGTATCAAAATATATTCCATACGAAAACGAACTAAATTTTACTGGTTTAAGTTTCCCAATGAAAATTAAACATATTTCAAAATTTGAGCAGATAAACGATCTATCTATCAATGTATTTGGTCTCGACTTTAACTATAAAAATAAGAAACATAATGTATTAGGTCCATTACATCACACAAAAAATAAAAAACGTAATCATGTAAATTTGTTATATTTTGAAAACGGAGATAGGAATCATTATGTTTGGATAAAAAAATTATCGTGTTTAATCAGTAATCAATTTAACAAAACAACATATAAAAAATGGATTTGTGACGGATGTTTAGTTAATTTTTCAAATGAATCAAAGCTTATTAATCATCAAAATAACGATTGTGCACACATAGTTACTTATTTACCGAACGAAAACGAAAATATTCTGCAATTTACTCATTTTGAGCGAAAATTAAAAGTTCCCTTTGTTGTATACGCTGATTTTGAATCTTTACAAATTCCTTTTATGTCTTGTTTGCCTGCAACGAATCATTCATTTACAAGCTTGACTCACACGCATGAACCATATAGCTTTGCATATTTTATTAAATGTTCATATAACAATGAACTTAGTAAATTTAAAACATATTCTGGTAAAGACGCTTCATGTAAATTTGTTGAATATATTTCAAACGATGTTAAAGAACTTTATAAGAACCATTTAAAAAATATAATACCTATGACATCTTTAACAGATGATGAACAAAATTTTTATAATTCCTCCAACATTTGTCATATTTGTGAACAAGAATTAGGTACTGATCGGGTACATGACCACAATCACCTTAATGGCGCCTTTATCGGCCCAGCTCACTCTTCATGTAATTTAAATTTTAAAATACCCAAGTTTGTACCTATTTTTCTACACAATCTGACAAATTATGATTGTCATATATTTATTAAAGATCTTGCATTTGATGGTGAGAAAATTGATGTTATACCTCAAAATATGGAAAAGTATATTTCATTTACAAAACATCTATTAGTTGATAAAATTGATGGTAAAAGTGTTTACATGAAATTGAGATTTTTAGATTCCTACCGATTTATGAGTAAGCCTCTAGATAGTTTAGCACGAAATTTAAAGTCAGAACAGCTTACAAATACTTTAAACTATTTCCCAAATTTAAATCAATTTAATCTTGTAACTAGAAAAGGTGTATTTCCCTACATGTATATGGATTCACTTGAAAAATTATCTGTTACTAAATTACCCGATAAAACGTTTTTCGATAATACACTCAATAATACTTCTATATCTGATGAAGAATATCAACATGCTCAAAAAGTTTGGAGCGAGTTTAATTGTGAAACATTAGGCGACTATTCTGATATTTATTTAAAAACGGATGTTTTGCTTTTAACTGATGTTTTCGAAAATTTTAGAATTCTATGTATGAAAATATATAATTTAGACCCGTGTCAATTCTTTACCGCGCCCGGTCTAAGCTGGGATGCTCTTTTGAAAACAAGCAAAGTTAAATTACAACTATTAACAGATATTGATATGATAAATTTCATTAAGAAAGGAATCCGAGGAGGTATTTCACAATGTTCAAATCGATACTCAAAAGCAAATAATAAATATATGTCTTCACACGACACGTCTTTACCCTCCAAATATATAGTCTATTGGGATGCTAATAATTTATATGGTCATGCAATGTCAAAACACTTGCCTACTGATAATTTTAAATGGCTTACAAATGAAGAAATTTTGAAATTAAATATTGAAAATATTCCTGAGAATTCAGGAAAAGGTTATATTTTTGAAGTTGATTTAGAATATTGTCATAGTTTACATGAGAATCATAACGATTTACCGTTTTGCGTTGAATCTATTTCTCCACCAAATTCTAAAAATATAAAACTTATTACAAATTTAAATAATAAAGTAAAATATGTTATATATTATAGAAATTTACAACAAGTTTTGCAATATGGGTTAAAATTAACTAAAATACATAGAGTGTTAAGTTTCAATCAATCAAATTGGATGAAAGTTTACATTGATCTTAATACTGAGATGAGAATGAAAGCAACAAACACGTTCGAAAAAGATTTTTTTAAACTTTTAAATAACGCAGCGTACGGAAAGACTTTAGAAAATGTTGACCTTCATGTTACAGTAAAATTAGTTACAAGTTGGGAAAATATCGCTAATAAACGAGGTGCAAAATATTATATATCAAAACCAAACTTTCACAGTTTATCTATATTTAACGAAAAGTTGGTAGCTATTCAAATGAATAAATTAAATGTTTTGTATAACAAACCTACATATTTAGGTTTTTGTATTTTAGAACTTTCAAAATATCATATGTATGATTTTCATTATTCCTTCATAAAAAATAAATATCAAGATAAAGTTAAATTATTATATACAGATACGGATTCTTTAATTTATGAGTTTTCTGTTGATGATATTTATAAGGATATGATGCAAAATTTAAATGAATTTGATACTTCAAACTTCCCGCAAAATAATCCGTATTGTATTCCGTTGCAAAATAAGGCTGTACTAGGAAAATTTAAAGATGAATTAAGCGGTGAAATTATTTCCGAATTTGTTGGTTTAAGATCAAAATTATATTCCATTTTAACAAATAATTTTGAGATAAAAAAATCAAAGGGAATTAAAGAATGTGTAGTAAAAAATCAAATTACTTTTGAAGATTATAAAAATACGTTAAATTCAAACGAATCGTTTTATGTTCAACAAAATTTGTTTAAATCGAAAAATCATACGATGTATACACAAATTCAAAATAAAAACGCTTTATCTGCCAATGATGATAAAAGATATCTAATTCACAATTCTACAGACACGTTAGCATGGGGACATTACACAATTAATTAAGTAATAATTTATCTTGTAATAATGTAAATGTATTCAATTAATGTTAATAAAAATTTGTAAACTATAATATTGTTGTTTCAATTATTCTAATCCAGTCTGTAAGCAAATTAATAAAATAATTATATATAAAAGTATTTATTATTACAATAATTATATCTTATAATAAGTATATCATAAACAAAACAAAAATTCCATCTACTACCTTTTTTATATAATGTAATACCTACGCTTCAGTTTACTTTCGGTCTCATATTATTTTTTTGTTAGTCTATTTGCGGAAGCAACTGCAAATCTTGTTCACCTCAAACCTGTTTGCGAAGGTCACCAAATCGGAATCGTAATTTTATTCAACATCTACAGCGGGGTCAATCGAGGTCAAAAAATGTTGCGGTTGCTGGAGTGATAGCTGTGCTTTCTATCTACTTTAAAATCTTCATCAAAACACCCTGTGACCATGCCGGGTCACAGGGTACTGCTGGGATTCCATGAGCTGTCACGGAAACAACTGATTCCGATTGAAGACCAGCTAAAAACCCCTCACCCCATTTTTAAACATTGTGGTCCGCCTATTCAAGGCATTTCACATCCAATGTCCAGAGTGTCTTAAGTGTTACCTTTCGTTTCCTTACCTTATTGCGCCACTTGACGCCGTCTCTCTTGCTCGTTTCTTTCCACAGTCTCTTTTGCGATCATGATTTTCTCGATGTATTGGGCAACGTGGTTCCAATACTCTTCTGATTCGATCATGGTGGGGATCGGGTTGCCCGGAAACAGCCTCCTTCCCACTCTGAGCTCAGCTTCCTCCCGATGGGGTGCCCAGGTCTGGCAGCGGAATAAGGTAGGTTCCGCTGTGTCGGCGGTGCCGTCATTGTAGTGGGGACAAATGTTGGAGGGTATTTTCTGTTGTAACATGGACAGGGTGTGTCGATGACATGCCCTGTTTAGGTCGTGTACCCAAACTGGCACAGCATAAAGAATGATTGAGTGTGCAACTTGCGCCAGAACTCTTCGTCTGCTTGCAGCCGGCCCCCCTGAGTTTGGCAAGTGCGGTTGTTGCTCGGTTTTCCTTCTCCGCTACGTTCTTGATGTGCCGCTCAAAGTTCATACCCGGGGTCAGTGTGCCCTCAGATATTTTACCTGTTTGGCACACGCCACCATTCTGCCTTGGATCTGGAAAGTGATCCCCGCTACCTTTAGCCATCTGGCGAGCATTATTACCTCGATCTTGTCCGGTACCAGGGCAAGTCCTATGCCCTCGGTCTACACACTGACTTCGGCACAATTCTGCTCGACTTTCCATGTCAATTAGGCTGTGGTTTGGGCCGTGACTAGCATACCGAAGTCTCCAGCATAGGCTATTGCATCCACTGCAGGTGGTAGCCTAAGCTTCAGAATACCATCATATTGGACGTTCCACAGAGTGGGGCCAAGAACTGAACCCTTTGGGACGCCCCGAGTTATCATTTTCATCCTTCCATCTATTGTAATCCTCCTGTTGGACAGGTAGGATTTGACCATTCTTGTAAGGTTCTCTGGGATGTTTCTACGCTGGCGTTCTTTTATGATCTCCCTCCAACTGGCCGAATTGACATTTCTTACGTCTAAAAGAATTAGGACACACAACTTCTTCTTGCGCCAGGGGCCACTTCTGATCTACCTGACCAGTTCTTGGATCTTTTGTATTGCCTATACAGAACTCTTTGCCTTTCGGAAGCCGTATTGATTCCAGCCAGGTTTTCTATGTCTTTCAGAGCCTTGTTCAACCTTTCCAGAATGATGTATTCAAAAACTTTTCCCATATATATATATATATATATATATATATATATATATATATATATATATATATATATATATATATATATATATATATATATATATATATATATATATATATATATATATATATATATATATATATATATATATATATATATATATATATATATATATATATATATATATATATATATATATATATATATATATATATATATATATATATAT